>CATIWC010000497.1:0-272231 GCA_948472305.1 Vicia faba
TTACACTGTCATAAATTTCGCCATAGCATACTGTAAAATTTTAAGTTACTTTTATGACATAGCTAAATAATTTATTCTTATAGGTTGACAGTGTATAACTATTTTACACAATCAATGTAAAACTATCATTAAAACTCATAATTATTTACAAAGTTTATAAAATAAATTGGTTTTATACTTTATAATGTTTGTCAAAATATTCATTTTCGCTTGGGCGTGTGAAAGTGTTGTGGTAGCTTAAAAGCATTTGTTATAAAAAAATCACAAGCCCCTGTCAAGTCATTCTCTAAAATGTATCCCTATCACAATAGTTTTAAGCATAAAATGAAGAGAAGTCGTTGATTTTGGAAACCGTTCTTTTAAATATCTAAAACAATTGCTATTATACAATACGTTGTCGTTTTGTACAAAAATCGTTCTAAAAGATAAGACAACGCCTCAGTTAGCACGTTCAGGAAACCATTCTTATAGGCTATGGAAACTGTGATACGGTGGCAGAACTGATGTTAATACTGGTTTGCGTTTTTTGTTCGCAAATGTCGCGGTAAGCAAGAGTCTCCACCGACTTTTATTTCATCCAACAAAGGAAAAGGAAAAAGAAAAGAAAAAACCTTATTCGAGATGTTCTGAGTACAGAGGGTTAGATTATAGAAAGGAAGGTGTTAGCACCCTTTCTATCCATGGTTTTCCATGGTCTCTTAGGTAATTTGCTCATTTTTAAAATTTTCTTTCATGTGTTTGTGTGTTTGAAAAGTTTTCAAATTGCCTTAGTGCGGTGTTTCATTTTATGGTAACCCTTTGTATCAGTCCTCAAGGGTGTGAGAAAATGTTTTTTGAAAACTTAGTTTGAAAGGTTTGTTTTGGAAAGTGTATGGTGTTAAAAGATTGTTGTATTGAGCAAGTACTTAAGAGTTTCTACCTACTCGGAAAAAGTTCTATTCATTTTGTTATTTCCCTTAGACAAACGGCTATCCTACTATTAAGGAGTAGGTTGCTCCATCGTTTGAGTTTAAAGGACAATCAAAAGGGACGATTACGATCACTAAAGCAATAGTTTGGAAACCTTAGTAATTAACCCTAGAGTCCTAAAGATCTTTCCGAGGCAACATTCGAATGGGTCATTTTTTATCTTTTGGGACTAGAGGACAACCACTAAGACTCCCTATACTACATGATCGTTTTACTAAAGCAACAAAGTGGGGAAAAACCGTAGGAGTGATAACGATTATATACAGACATATAAATATAAGAGCGAGAGAATAAAAGAGTCCTACGCTGTACCAGGGCTTTTGGGCAAATACATAAATATTTGACTGAAAATAGAGATGCGGAAATTAAACCCAATTGATCTATTACAAACCGGGCGCAGTTACATCAATATTGAAAAAGCATCGTACGACAAAAATAAATCGGCGCGGAGAATAAAACTTGGAAAATGTTTAACCCTAAAAACCCTAATTTGATCATTAAAATATTTTTTGGATTTTTTTGTGAAAAAAGATTTGAATTTGTTAAATTTCAAATCTTTTTCACAAAAAATGCCAAAAAATAAATTAAAGTTAATGGAAATAATTAATTTGCAAAAATTAATTTTATTAGAAAAAAAGAACTAAGTTCTATTTTTGAGATTTTTGATTTTATGATTTTATGAAAAAAAATTAATTTGAAATAAAAATAATTAAAACAAATAAAGGATAAAAAATAGTAAAATAAAAAGGAATTAGAAATTAGGCTTGAGGGGGGGTGCAGGACCAGATTTGAGGTGAGGCATTGCTGAATTCTGTTCAGGCCCAAATCAGGTTGGCCCAAGCAGACGTGGAATCCAGTGTGTTTGGATCAGGAGAGTCTATCATGGGGAGCACCATCATGGAGCGTCATATTTGAGCCATGATGATCCAATGATGATGAATTGGAAGCCTATGGTGAGCGCGCTTGTGATAGTAACATGGAATCTGCACACAATTATTAGGAAAAATAAAATGTAGGAGGCAGGGATCAAACCCCTGACCTCCTACACATGAACGCCCTGAAACCCTTCGCTTGTACCACTGGGACAACTTATTGTAGCTATAAAAAATGTAGCGGGGTAAATCGAAGATCGAGTTATTAATTAACCCGTCTCACAAAAGCAAGAGTCTCCATCGCGCTTTATTATTTCCAAGGTAAAAGGAAAAAGAGAGAAATAAAACCCTAAAATATGCAATGTAAAATAATACTTAAAAGTAATGAAAATACAAGGCATTTTGAAAAGAGATCTAAAGTTCGGGGATTGGTTATACAATGGGAAGGTATTAGCACCCAATGCATCTATAGTATCCTATAGGAACCTTTTGAAATATCTGTTTGTTAAAATTGTTTGTTTGATTAAAATGGTTTGTTTGATTAAAATGGTTTGTTTGACCAAAAATGGGTGTGGACGAGATTTTGAAGATACGGCGACCTAACGTCGAAGTTTTGACTTAAAAGGTGTGAGTTTGAAAATTGAACATTTGGGAAAATTATCTTAAGTGTTTAACAAAATAATAAACGAAAGATGAATGAGGGTATTCGCACGATTCGATGAGACGTGTTTGATGACATCAAGTCAACAAAGTTAAAACATTCCCCTTGGATTTGAGACGGACGAAAGATATAAAGATTAAACGATCAATGATAAAATTAATTAAAATGACAATTGAACAATTAACTAATGAAAATTAAATTATACTAGCATGCATTTTGAACGATTAAGTAAATAACCAAAATTACATAAAGACTAAATTACAATATCATGGATTTTTTAATAATTAAACAAATAGCAAGAATTAAATCATGAAACATGTATTTTTTGAATAATTAAATAATAAAAGGTTAATAGCAAAAGATAAATAGAGATTAGATTATAAAAGCATGTTTTATGTGTTTTTTAACTAATAATTATAACCTAAACTATATGTAATTAAGTTCGAAGGAATTGAAAAAAGAGAAATGCAAAAGAGCAACAAAAGAAAACATCCCCACCAAGGATCGAACTCAGCTTCTTTAGATTAAAGCCCTTTGGCACAACCACTAAACCATTAACGTCTTTCTGTTATATCTACATCTCAATTATATTAAAAGGAAAAAACTTAAAATTAAACTGGACCAAACAGACCCAATGGGCCAACCGGGTTTATTGATTAGAAGAGGGAAAGAAGTATTCATGAAACCCTAAAAAAACTAAGAGGCGCCGCGGGTTAGTGCATCACATTGGAAATAGAGAAACAAGATAATTACTGTTGAATAGGATTTGTTTAGGTGTAAATGCGGCAGAAGAGAAAAAAATCATCGTCAAAAAGCTAAATTGGAAGGGTACCCATTTCCAGAAATAGTTAATGCTTTAGAGGTAATAGTTGTTGGCTGACACATTGGTGAGACCGAAGACGGTGATGTTGGTGTTTGTAAGGCAACTGATCGACTGATTCATGCAGGCCTAGAAGGAGCCATAGCAGTCCTTCCACTACTCCAATCGTTTGAGTTGCTAGCATTTGGGAGATTGCTACCTGCAAAACCCTGTTGCGGACGAGGGGCTGTACCAGTGGGCATTGATTGAGACGGTCTCATGGTTGGATTCTGCTGGGAAGGAAGATATTGTGGTTTTGTTACAGATAAAAAAAAGTGTTGCTGGAAGTTGAGTGCACAGGGGATTAAAGAAAGTTTGGCTGTAGAGAACAAAGCTAGGATAGTAAAAAAATAGTTGCATTGGCAGGTGAAGAAGAAAAGGGTTCACTGCATTTTAAGTTTGGTCTGGTTTCTTTTCTAAGTTGAAGTGTTTCTGTTGATACTTTGTAGGTTAATTGGTTTAATTTTGTGGGTTCTAAGGTTTTAACAGGTTCAAGTTCTAAGTTTTTATAGGTTCTATGGTTAACAAGTTTTAAGATTGTTAACAGGATCTATGGTTAACTGGTTTTATGGTTTTAATAGGTTCTATGGTTAACATGTTTTAAGATTTGGAACAGGTTCTAAGTTAACAGGTTTTATGGTTTTAATAGGTTCTAAGTTAACAGGTTTTATGTTTTGGAACAGGTTCTATGTTAACAAGTTTTATGTTTTTGTAACAGGTCCTATGTTTTATTGAGAAAGGCGTGGCAAAAGAAATTTCCAATAATCCAGTTCTGGTTTTTTCTTTGTTCAGATTTCTATTCTTCTAATTTTAAGAATGAAATTATGTTTTGGAATCTCTTCTGTTTGAGCAGAAATGGTTGCAGGTTGTCGATTGGTGGTTGTTAGAGGAAGAGATAGAAGTTGTTGTTACGCGACGGAAGGAGTATGGTTCTTTCAGTATACTTATTATTATTACTGTTATTATGAATTCTACACATGCTTAAATGCTAACAATCATGCAACAACTCAAATAAAATACAACAAAGAAAAGAATGATAAGGCAAACATTGTATGGCCAAGAAAAATGGTGCAGAAAGTGATTCAAACATGAATATATGCAGCAGTATATAGAGAGGAGGAAGAAAATAATACCTATCGGAGCCTCTCCGATGGGGCTTCTAAAAGGTAGTAAGTTTTTTTCTTGAGTTTGCTATGTTCTTCTGGCTTTTCTCTCTACTAAATTTTAGAACAAAACTATCTTTTTTTTCTTTCTATTTTCACTCTCTTGTTGGATTGTTGAACAAAATTCTCTTTTCTGTTTTCACTCTCTTGCTGGATTTTTGACTTCTCTTGGTGTCTCCCTTTTTGTGTTGATAAAAGCCTCTATTTATAGTGAAATGTGTGGGGTTATAGGAGGGAAAAATAATAGAATTTTGAACTATTCTAGGCCATGTTTTGATGTTTTATGGGATAACTTTTTAATGTATCCATTTTAGTGCAATATTTGGAGCTTTACAAATTGTTTTTGTAATAGTAAAATGTGCAGATTTTTGTCTTATGGGCTGCATTCTGGAATGTTTTACAGGGCAGATTTGGACAGCAGCTTGGCATGGTCTTTGTTGACACAAGGTTGGAGAAAATGGACAACACTACACTCAAAAAATGGACTGTTATGGATTAATATAGTGCTGGAAAAATGGGCAGCATTGGGACTGTTTTGTAGCAAGAATAATAGTTGATTTTCATGTACAAAATTTGTATTTTATTTTGTAACTTTGTAACAATAAGTCCAAATAAATTGTAACATGAATAAACATGTATTCTTCAATATATTCTCAATTCCTTTTGTAATTATAAATAACCTTGAATCTTCATATGAACATGAATCTTGGTATGTTTTGATAAAAAATCAAGGCCTTCCATTTGAATTGGGAAAGAGTTGAACAATACTTGAATAAATTGTTTAATGATGAATAAATAATAATGCAAGTCTTAGACTTTAATCTTGCATTTTTGTAATAGAGATCCAAATAAATCACATGAATTAATTTTGTAATCAAATAGAATTCCTTATGTAATTAGTCTTGTGATGACCGATTAATTGGATCGAATTCCTTTTTCCAATAGCTTCTTGAATAAATGCTTCATGTAAGTCCACCAAAATAATCACAAAAATAATCTTGAATAAATAATTCATGCGATAAATGATTATTCTTGGATGAGATCTCTTGATAGCTCCTCTTTAATTATCACTTGGATTCAAATAAAGAAAATTCCAAATATTCCGAATAAATTCTTCTAGAACGGTTTTGAATTTAATCATCCCAATTTGACGAAATTCACCCCGTGTCATGAGAAAATTTGCAGATGACTTTTGGTCGAAGTGATAGAAAATGACTGGCGTAGCTTGGTTTTCTTGTATTTTAGAACAATGTGAAACACACATGAACCGAAGACAGTAGAACTTCGACTGTTCTTTCTGAAAAAATATTAAGAGAAACTGGAGACCATCTGTTGGACAGAGTATGGAAATAAACGCACAATTTTGTGAAATTCTCTGATGAACCAGCCTTTGAGAATTAACGACCTACCGTATTTCAGCCCCGAGACTCGAAACCCTAATTGATGTACGACGTCCGATGTTCTTCTTTCAGACCTATTTCCTGCACATGAAAACAAAAAAACAAAATATACACTTCGTGCTTGATTAGTGGTTAGTCATTCGTAAGATAAAATGCTCACAACACTTGATAATCTCTACATAGTCAAAGCACGAAAGTGAAACGTTCAGAACCTACCATATTCTGTGACCTTGATGTATATAAAATAGTGCAAATGAAACAGGGATCTTAGGTCAAAAATTAGGGTATGACAGCTGCCCCTATTTAAGTTTCTTCTATCCGGAGATATGAAGATAGAAATCTTTGTCTCGACGAGATTGAAGGTACTTAAATATATAATACGCAATTTTTGCCACAAGATACCGCCATTATATTTATGATATGAATGCAGTGTTTAACTTTATGGAGAATGATACTGTACGAGATAAAATAATGTTGGAGAAACCAAGCACAAACAACCCACATGAACAGAGATTATACACTACTGGAGAAATGAGCCATCGACTTCGAATGATAGACTCTTACGAAGAATAAAATTTGAGAGAAGACAACTTTTAACCCTAACAAAGAAGACTTCTTGCATAGGCCACGAAAAAACAGATTATTGACCCAAGATAATGGTGAGTTCATAACCCAAGGTCAAAGATGGACAAAAGATATATCAACTTTTGCTAATAGTGAACTACCGTCTTCTGAAGGTAGAGGTTTCATAACAAACTTCTCTATGAGACTTTTAAGAGAGATACCAATTGATGCTAAAATAATATATGGTTGTAGATACACAAGCTTCTCAAATAAAGAAGTCACCACTTGCTGTCTTCAAAGGATGTCTATAACATACAAGCTGCTCAAATAAAGAAGCCACCACTTGATGTCTTCCAAGAAAAACTATAACGCCTAAGTTGCTCAAATAAAGAGACCACCGCTTGTCGTTTTCCAAAGATGTCAATGATGCACAAGTTGTTCATGAAGAGATTGCCGCTTGTCGTTTTCAAAAGATGTCAATAACGCACAAGTTTCTCATGAAGAGACCGCCGCTTGTCATTTTCCAAAGAAGTCAATAACGCACAAGTTTCTCGTGAAGAGACCGCCGCTTGTCGTTTTTTCAAAGAAGTCAATAACGTACAAGTTGCTCATGAAGAGACCGCTGCTTGTCGTTTTCCAAAGATGTCAATAACGTACAAGTTGCTCATGAAGAGACCGCCACTTGTCGTTTTCCAAAGATGTTTCAGAAGAAAGTTGTGATAACACTGCCAGAGAATAAAATTCTTCTTCAAAGGAAACCATGAATATATCCTTCCTGAGGAGATCAGATACTCAAATGCGCAAAATAAATGCACCATTCATCTAGATTGCATAGCCTGAAGAAAACCACAAGATAGCCTATGCAAGAGACAAAACTCAATCCAGGAATAAACCAGAGAGAAGACAGTCAAACAAGACTCCACCCAATGAGAAAATGACCCAATTGTGGATTCACCCCATCCAGAGATGGACAAGGAAGGCTAAATAAAAAATTCATCCACGAGGATTAGCTCAGTTGGGGAATTAGAAAGGAAGCACATTTTCTGCCTAAGTTAACATTCTACTTGGAAAGAACATATACGATGTTTGAATAAACATAAACAAGGTATATGACCCCCATATCGTCTGACAAATGTAAATATGCATAAGTGTAAATGAGTAAATGGATGTTATGCTGACAAAACAGATAGAGGAAATAAATTGAAGATGATAAGATATCACGAAATAATTAGATACTCCGCCAATCTCAAAAATACGAAAAAATAACTGGAACTGGAACAAAGGCAACGTTAGAGCGTATCACGCTACAAGGCTCAAGTCTTCTGGGGAGAAAAGTATTCAAATCCAATCTTCTAATACCAATAGACCACTAACATGATACAAAACACACCACACTTCGGAATTTGCTCAAATAGAGATAACCGAAACAAAGCTTAATCGGAAATGCTGGGGAGTCACCAAGCTTAGTACTATACTAGAAACGCAAGTTTACACAAACAACACCTCATGACGATTTTGAAATAAAACATGTTCATCATACAAGGATGAATCACTATATTGTTTTTCATTTCATGGCTTAACCATCCTCGGAGCAACTGTTAATATTCCTTCCAATATTCACGACACATTTCAAAATTGGAATGAGTTAATTAACTTTGTTTCAAATATTTCCATAAAAGCTAAAAAATTTCCCACAAAAGATAAATGCTCAAATTTCATTAATAAGATGGTAGTCCGCTAACGACGCGACTCCAAAGGTTTACAAAAGTTTGGGAAATAATACATGAAAGAAAAAGGTTACACAAAAACAATGATCATTATTCTCCCTAACAACTTCGAATTCTGAGATGTTTCAAATTCCATGACTGGTCTGACCAAAAGCCTGCCTAAGCCGCCCCTTCGGGTTTTCAACTTAGCTAACTGTCAACCCAAACCTAGGCGAAATACTTCTTGACTGCATCAGCATTCACGGAGCGCAGGAGTTCTTCCCCATCCATATTTGTGAGAATCATGGCGCCTCCAGAGAAAACCTTCTTAACGACACACGGTCCTTCATAATTCGGAGCCCATTTGCCCCTAGAATCAGGTTGGAAAGATAATATCTTCTTGAGCACGAGGTCACCTTCTCTGAATTCGCGTGGTCAAACCTTCTTATCAAAATCCTTCTTCATTCTTTGCTGATATAATTGACCGTGACACAACGCTGTCAATCTCTTTTCTTCAATTAAATTCAACTGGTCATATCTACTTTGACACCATTCAGCCTCAGAAAGTTTAGCTTCCATTAAAACTCTCATAGACGGGATCTCAACCTCCACGAGGAGTACTGCTTCCATGCCATATACTAAGGAAAACAGGGTTGTGCCTGTTGAAGTTTGAACTGAAGTACGATATCCATGCAGAGCAAACGGAAGCATTTCATGCCAATCTTTATAAGTTACCACCATCTTCTGGATAATATTTTTGATGTTCTTATTCGCAGCTTCAACAACCCCATTCATCTTTGGCCTGTAGGGAGAAGAATTATGATGTTCAATCTTGAACTCTTCACAAAGCTCTTTTATCATCTTGTTATTCAAATTCAAACCATTATCAGTGATGATCTTGCTCGGGATGCCGTATCGACAAATGATCCGATTCTTGATAAATCTAACCACCACCTGTCTGGTTACATTAGCATAAGATGCTGCTTCCACCCATTTAGTAAAATAATCGCTGGCCACCAAGATGAAACGATGATCATTTGAAGCTTTGGGTTCAATCATTCCAATAATATCAATGCCTCACATAGAGAAAGGCCAAGGTGAAGAGATAACATTGAGGAGGGTCAGTGGCACATGTATCTTGTCCGCCTAAATTTGGCATTTATGAAATTTCTTCACATATTTGCAGCAATCAGATTCCATCGTCATCCAATAGTAACCAGCTCTCAACATCTTTTTAGCCATTGCATTTCCGTTGGCATGAGTGCCAAAGGATCCTCCATGTACTTCTTGCATCAGCATGTCTGCTTCATGTATGTCTACGCATCTGAGCAAGACCATGTCGTAATTACTTTTATATAATACTTCTTCATTGAGGAAGAAACTACTTTCCAATCTCCTCAACGTCTTCCTATCCTTATTGGATGCCCCAGGCGGGTACTCTTGAATTTGAAGAACACGTTTAATGTCATAGAACCACGGTTTATCGTCATTGACTTCCTCTGCTGAGAACACATGAGCAGGTCTGTCAAGGTGCATAACTCTGGTTGTAGGCACATCATTCCAATCATTCACTTGGAACATTGAAGACAAAGTAGCTAAAGTATCAGCCATTTGGTTTTCATCTCTAGGGATATGATATAATTCCACTTTGTTGAAGAAAGTTAACAATCTTCTAGCATAATCTTCGTAAGGGATCAAACCAGGATGACGGGTCTCCCATTCTCCTTTGATTTGATTAATTACCAATGCCGAGTCTCCGTATATATCGAGAATCTTAGTCCTTAGGTTCACTGCTTCTTCGAGACCCATAATACATGCTTCATATTCAGCCATGTTGTTCGTGCAGTCAAACTTCAACCTCGCTGTGAATGCGATATGAGCACCTCGAGGGGTGACGATGATTGCCCCAATTCCATTGCCATAAGAATTTACAGCTCCGACAAATATCAAACCCCAACGGGATTCAGGATCAGGTCCTTCTTCAGGTAATGGCTCCTCACAATCTTTAGCTTTCAAGTACATAACATCTTCATCTGGGAAGTCAAACTTGATGGATTGATAATCGTCAATTAGTTGGTGAGCCAAATGATCGGCTAAAATACTCCCTTTGATTTCTTTCTGAGTGTGATACTCAATGTCATATTCAGATAACAACATCTGCCAATGGGCTATTCTTCCAGATAAGACGGGCTTCTCGAAGATATACTTAATCGGATCCATTTTGGAAATCAACCAAGTGGTGTGGTTAATCATATATTAGCGTAGACGGCGGGCAACCCAAGATAAAGAACAATAGGTCTTCTCAAGCATTGAGTATCGAGACTCATAGTCTGTGAATTTCTTACTCATATAATACATGGCATGTTCCTTTCTTCCAGTCTCATCTTGTTGACCAAGCACACATCCCATGGAATCTTCCAAATAGTCAGGTACATAATCAAAGGTCTTCCTTCCACTAGAGGGATCAATATGGGAGGTTCAAGTAAATATTCTTTGATGCTATCAAAATATCTCTGACAATATTCTGTCCACACATATCCTTGGTTCTTTCGGAGAAGCTTGAAAATAGGCCCACAGGTAGCAGTCATATGAGATATAAATCTAGAAATATAGTTCAGTCTCCCAAGGAATCCTCTTACTTGTTTTTCCGTCTTGGGTGCGGGCATCTCCCGAATAGCTTTGACTTTATCAGGATCTACCTCAATACCTCTCTGGCTGACAATGAAACCCAGAAGTCTTCCGGAGCAAACACCAAAAGTGCACTTGTTAGGATTCAGACGGAGTTTATACTTTCTCAAATGCTGGAATAATTTCAATAAATGTTCCAAATGATCTTCTTCAGTTTGTGATTTGGCAATCATGTCATCTACATAAACTTCTATCTCTTTATGCATCATATCATGGAACAAGGCAGTCATGGCCCTTTGGTACGTTGCACCAGCATTCTTTAAACCAAACGACATTACCCGATAATAAAATGTTCCCCAAGGTGTAATGAAAGTTGTCTTCTCCATATCTTATGGTGCCATCTTGATTTGATTGTAACCAGAGAAACCATCCATGAAAGAAAAGACTTTGAATTTTACGGTGCTGTCGACCAATACATCAACGTGTGGTAATGGAAAATCATCTTTTGGGCTAGCTCTATTCAGATCTCTATAGTTTACACACATTCGAACTTTTCCATCCTTCTTAGCAACATGCACTATATTGGCTAACCATTGAGGATAGATCGATGTAACAAGGAAACCTGCATTAATTTGTTTTTGAACTTCTTCTTTGATCTTGTCAGCCATATCGGGACGAGTCCTTCTCAACTTCTGCTTAATCGGCGGACATTCAGGTCTCAACGGCAAACGATGCTCCACAATATTGTTATCCAAACCTGGAATGTCTTGGTAGGACCAAGAAAACACATCCACATACTCTTTGAGAAGCTCCAACATCTTCTCTTTGACATCTGGAATAAGCAATGCTCCTACCTTGACCACCTTTTTGTCTTTTTCATTACCCAAATTGATCATCTCTATAGGCTCTTCAAACGGCTGAATAGTCTTTTCATCGTGCTCAAGTAAACGAGAAATTTCATCAGGAATCTCTTCACTATCTTCTTCCTCGGCTCTGAACACAGGGAATTCAAAGTTGGGAGGGGGAATAGGATCATTGTTTTCAATGGTTAAGTCATGGATTAACCTGCACATATGATTATGATTTATTTTAGAAATCGATTAATGTGAATGTTGTATAGATATAAAAAGATTATTATATTTTCCTATTATTATCAATTAATTTTCATTACCATAAAAACAGTAGGGGACATAATAACATTTTTATTCATGATTGGAAATACTTGAAACAAAAGAGCCCAAACATCTTCTCTTTTGCCTTGGGCAGAGCAAAAGGATTTATTTTCAACATAGCCCGAGACAAATACTTTTTCGCCTTGGGCAGAGCAAAAGGTTTTTTTCAAAATAAAACAAAACATTACTCAGAAATGTGCATCACAACAGGAATATCAACAACAATCCAGTTCTGGAAAACCACTCCATGTGTTACAAAGTCGGGTAAATCCTCTTCAGAATCGTCTCCTATTATAGCATCAACCTCAGGCGGAGTCGAATGGATAAAACCTGCGCTTCGGAAAACTTCTTGTATCAGACGGGTAACTATATCCTGCTTAACTCTTGTAGACACGGGATGAAAGCCAAGACCTTCTCCAGACTTGTTCTTAGGCAAAGTCAACACCTGGCCCCAACCTTCAGCCAAACCACTCTCAACCACTCGTCGCGCATCCTCAAAAGAAGAAATAGATGTCCCTTGCTTCTTCACTTCATTATTAGAAACATATAGAGCTTGGAATTGGGTTCCAACATCCTCATCAACATCAATAAAAGAGAAAGATGACAAATGGCTTATCACCATAGCCTGCTCTCCACCAATTATTACCAGCTTTCCATTCCTTACAAACTTCAATCTTTGATGGAGCGTGGAAGTGACTGCCCCTACATCATAGATCCATGGGCGACCCAATAGGAAACTTTAGGCGGCACGAATATCCATTACTTGAAAACTGATCTGAAAGGTATGAGGACCAATTATTATAGGAAGATCTACTTCACCAATGACAGTTTTCCTAGAACCATCAAACACTCTGACAATTACCCCACTAGGTCTCATGGGAGCACCTTGATATGAAAGTCGAGATAAGGTAGTTTTGGGCATTACATTTAATGACGAACCTGTATCTACTAGCACACTTGATAAAGTATCATTTCCACAACTTATTGAGATATGCAAAGCCGTATTATGGTTCCTTCCCTCCTCCTGAAGCTCTTCATCACTGAAACCAAGATTGTTACACGAAGTAATATTTCCCACAATTCCATCAAATTGGTCAACCGTCACATCATGATCTACGAATGCCTGGTCCAATACCTTCATCAAAGCTTCCCCATGGGCACCGAAATCTCTTAGTAAAGCAAGCACAGAAATCTTGGAAGGAGTTTGCAATAGTTGGTCCACAATCTTGTATTCACTTCTCTTGATGAGTTTCAAAATCTCATCATCATCAGGGTGTGGGCTAGGTTCATTGGATCGGCCTACCTCAACCCTCGGTTCAACATTCCTCGCCGGAATTTCTTCCGGTATAGGCCTTCTGACTCGAACTTCAGGTCTTTTCAATGGTATTGCCGCAAAGATACGCCCGCTTCTTGTGACTCTACTCACATCAGCAATGTTAACAAAAGATGGCATTGGCGGTATAGGAACTTCTACCCCATTATCAATCATTGTGGCATTATATTTGTATGGTATGGTTTGGTCCGAGTTGTAAGGCACAAGACCAGGTGGATAAATAATCAAGGGAGCAACAGGTGCATTCTAACTGTCATAAACAATCTCTACTGGTTCAGGCATGTTGAATTGTGGTACTATAACATTCACTTCATCAACTGGATATCTGTCATGTGTAATAGTGATAACCCTTTGATCTAACAATTTTTGAATATCCTCTTTCACAATAGGGCAATCATCTTCTATTGAATAAAATTCACAAACGTCATAATCATGTTGATGCTTAAAGAAGGCGAGTCTTCTTAATCTTTGATGTAACCTGATCAACGAGTCTCTTATATGCTCAACTTGGAAAACTCAAAACTTTCCCGGATATCCTTCCACCATATTCACCGACGCTGCCCCATGTCGAGGCAAAGTATTATATCGAACATTCGGGTTAACATCCTTGAAAGACAAAATACTGTTCTTAATTAACCTCTGGACATCCGCCTTCAAAGAAAAGCAATTTTCAATGTTATGCCCCGGCGAACCTTGGTGATATGCATAGAACTGACCCGCCTTGTACCAAGGAGAAGTATTATTCAGTGCGATAGAAGGAGGCTTCGTCGTTATGAGGTTTTTCTTGATCAGAGTGGGGAACAACTCAGTGTAAGTCATTAGGATGGCATCAAATTATGGTTTCCTTGGTGAGCGATTCTGATTATTAAATTGATGAGCCTGTTGTCGAGGCTGTTGTTGAAATTGTCGTTGCTGAATTGGAGGGGCTTGATAAGTTGGGGTCACCATTGTTGGGCGGACAGCCGTAGTGACTGCCGCAACATGTGAATAGCCTCTCCTCGGTCTCCCAGGAAAAATTACACTAACATCTTGTTCTTTCCTCTTGGGGAAGACACTTCCAAACTTCTTGACACCACTAGATGTACTTCCTTCCTTGACCAAACGTCCCTCACGAATTCCTTCTTCCAGCCGCATGCCCATATTCACCATCTCAGTGAAGTCACTAGGCGCGCTCGCAATCATTCTGTCATAATAGAAAGAACCTAAAGTTTTCAGGAAAATCTTTGTCATTTCTTTCTCTTCAAGGGGGGATAAATCTGAGCGGCAATCTCGCGCCACCTCTGGGCATATTATTTAAAGGACTCTCTATCTTTCTGGGATATATCCCGGAGTTGATCTCGGTCCGGCGCCATGTCAACATTGTACTTGTATTGGCGAACAAAAGCTTCACTAAGATCATTGAAGTTACGGATCCTGGTGCTATCTAAACCCATGTACCATTTCAAAGCAGCACCAGTCAAACTGTCTTGGAAGTAGTGAATTAATAAATTATGATCATCAGAATAAGTGGACATCTTTCTCACATACATGGTTAAATGACTTCGCGGACACGAGTCACCTTTGTACCTTTCAAATTCTGGAACTTTGAACTTAGCTGGAATTTTTATGTTTGGAACTAAACAAAAGTCATGAGCATTCTTTCCAAACAAGTCTTTTCCTTTCAGCGCTCTGATTTCCCTATGCATTTCTTGAAACTGGTCTTGAAACTCCTCCATCCTATCAAAAAGGCCTAGACTTTCGGCAGGTTCAGCATGATAAATGGGTTCATTCATGTATGGAATAGTATGAACCACAGGAGCAGCAGTAGTCAACACTGGTTGAGAGAAAGGTACCATAGGCGGGATTACAGGCGGTTGAATCAAGGATTGTACAACAGGATGGTACCCTTATGGCATGAAGTTATAAGGCATACCCCATGGAAAACCTTTCGGCATTTGATGTTGGAGCAGAGAGTTGACTTGAGTCACAAACGTTGGATCAGTGACGATCTCGGAAACCACAGTAGTTGAAGTTTGAATTTCGGCAGCTGAAGTCGATGGTTGATTCTGAGCAACCATCAAGGTTTCCACCAGCGCGGTCAACTTTTCCATTCCGACACGAAGAGTAGTAACCTCTTCGCGAAGCTCGTGATTTTCCTGTTCCAGATCCTCCATCTTCTTTTGACGATTGGCTCAGGTATCATACCGGTGAGACAGCTTGACAATCTATCAGAGTGAAAAAAGAAACAAGAATAAGACTCTAGAAAACTTGTGAAGTCGAATGTTGGATGATGCATGATATGCTATGCAAATGATCATTTATTTTGATATTTTTTTCCAAGGAACTTTAGAACTTCGATAATTTTACACACATCAATGGTAAAGGAATTTGGAACAACAAAAACTCATTTCATTAATCAAAGCGGTAAATTACAACTTTGGGACAACAAAAACAATAAATTACAACTTTGGGACAACAACCCAATAATAAAAGCTATAAATTACAACTTTGAAACATGAAGCCCTTTTACAGAGTTTTACAAAATGACATAAGTAATAATAATAAAACTAAGAACTAAAGGTCACTCAGAGTCATCAGATGAAGGACCAAATGCCAACTGTAACTGGAGCTTCCTAATCTTCTCTTTATAGAAGTCTTCCATCTCTTTATTCTCAGCTACCAGTTGATCAATGATTTCCTTCCGTGGATTAGGAACAAGAGCAACGCCTACCAAATCTTCCTTCTTCCTCTTCCTTTCATTAGCATATTTCTTGAGTAATGCATCCTTTTGACGAAGCTTCTCATCATGATCAATAAACTAACCGTCTTGAATAAATAACAAATCCTCATTTTCCTTCAGTTTTTGAGTCAGGACCCTATTTTCGTATTCAGACATATTATACTTTTCCTTCCAAGCATCTCTTTCGGACTTCATCCTAGCCAGACTTCCTAGTTATTCTCTCATGTTCTCGATAGGGATATCAATAGATGATGATGCAACAATAGGGAATAAAGGTTTCTCGGGGTTATAAGGCATCTTGAGAGCACAAGCCCTAGTACGAACCCATTATAGGTAAGGCTTCCAAGAAACAACACCTCTATGCCCTAACATGTTTCTCCCCTTTCTATGGATGTGACGCCAAGCTCTTTCAATCTTCTCCTTAGCTGCTTGGTGATCTTTTCCTTCTTGTAGAAAGAAACCACTCACATGAATGTTGTTCGACTTGTCCCTCATCGGATATCCAAACTGACGGCGTGCGAGAATAATATTATAGTTAATTCCTCCTTTCGTACCAAGAAGAGGCACGTTGGGAAAAGCACCACAACTATCGATGATCTTCACGTCATAGTAAGCTCGATTATACCAATCTATGTCAGAATGAGTGAGAGCCATAATTTTTGGTGCCCATCGTGGCTCCTTCTCGAGATCCCAGAAAACATCAGACCTAGGTAGATGAGAAACATACCACTGGTATAACAACGGTGCATAACAGATAATCATCCCTCCTTGATAGGAGTTTAGAAGATGGATGGAGTAGTAGGTATCTCCTAGCAGCGTAGGGACCAAATTTCTAATCAAGAAGATTCTAATGGCGTTGATATCCACGAACTTATCAACATTAGGGAACAAGAATAGGCCATAAGCGAGTAAAGCGAAGACATCTTCAAAGGCAGCAATATCTTTTATCTCAGCGAAGTGACGAGCTTTCTTCAACAAAAACTGCGCAGGTAAGCCTCAGATTCCCCCTTTGGTAGTCATGTTCTCCTCTATCTCCGACTTCCTCAAGTGGGTGATGGTTTCTATCTCATGAGATTTGGGTTCCTCTTATAATCCAGAAAAAGGAACACAGTCGGTGATCGGCAAACCAAGTATGTAGGAGTACTCTTCTAAGGTGGTCATAAACTGGTAATCAGGAAAGGTGAAGCATCGATACAATGGATCATAGAATTGGACCAACATACTAAGGATGCCTTCCTTCATCTTGCACTTCATGAGAGGTATAATGGACCCATATTTCTTTTGAAACTCCGTAGGGTTCTCGATCTTAGGAATCAAACTCTTCAACTCTTCAATCTCAGGATCCTTAAAACTATAACTTCGAGTGTTTCTTCTTCCAAAATCCATAATAACAGTACCTGAGATGTCTGCAAAAATCATTCTTAAGTTCCTTGAAAACATGTTTTACAAAAAATGTTTATGGATGTATGGATGAATGATAATGCAACAGTTACACACAAGTTCACAAACATGGGGTTCAAAGGTTCAACACTTCGAGCATGGAGTCAAAGGTAAATCCCACCCCTAGGGTATGTACTAAAGGTTTAATCACACCTGCAAGATAAGGTTCTAATAGTTCCCAGAGTCTACATTCCTCCTTCGGATATTACCAACATCTTGATTACTCAATAATTAGCAATATTCTCAAGAGAAACTCATCCGAGCGTAGCATCGCGTGACAACTACTTCCAGATTACTCCATTATAGTCTCCGCGCTACACCTAAGAGGCCAAGATGGGTTAGGGTTCTACGGTTCTCAGTTTCTCTGGCTCCCAGGTCGAAAACAATAATGTCTTCCTGATTAATCGGTAAACAAATACTACATTCAAAAGGGCCTTCCACTAAGTGGGGGATTTCATGCCTCCTTCTTCGAGATTACTCTCTCAAAGTTAACATGACTATACCGCCCGTCCTATTCTTAAGTGTAACTTAGTCCGGGTATAGGACTTGTCCTTTGCAAAAACCCAAATAACCACAATATAAACATATAATCAAATAATCAAATAATGATAAAACAGATAAGACAAACTAGGCTTAACCCACTTAGGGATGGACCAACAAAAGGTTAATCTATCCCCAGCAGAGTCACCAATTCTGTAGCGATAAAAAATGTAGCGGGGTAAATTGGAGATCGAGTTATTAATTAACTCGTCTCACAAAAGCAAGAGTCGCCACCCCGCGCTTTATTATTTCCAAGGGAAAAGAAAAAAGAGCGAAATAAAACCCTAAAATATGCAATGTAAAATAATACTTAAAAGTAATGAAAATACAAGGCGTTTTGAAAAGAGATCTAAAGTTCGGGGGTTGGTTATACAATGGGAAGGTATTAGCACCCAATGCATCTATAGTATCCTATATGAACCTTTTGAAATATCTGTTTGTTAAAATTGTTTGTTTGATTAAAATGGTTTGTTTGGCCAAAAATGGGTGTTGACGAGATTTTGAAGATACGGCGACCTAAAGTCAAAGTTTTGACTTAAAAGGTGTGAGTTTGAAAATTGAACATTTGGGAAAATTATCTTAAGTGTTTAACAAAATAATAAACGAAAGATGAATGAGGGTATTCACACGATTAGATGAGACGTGTTTGATGACATGAAATCAACAAAGTAAAAACATTCCCCTTGGATTTGAGACGGACGAAAGATATAAAGATTAAACGATCGATGATAAAATTAATTAAAATGACAATTGAACAATTAACTAATGAAAATTAAATTATACTAGCATGCATTTTGAACGATTAAGTAAATAACCAAAATTACATAAAGACTAAATTACAATATCATGGATTTTTTAATAATTAAACAAATAGCAAGAATTAAATCATGAAACATGTATTTTTTGAATAATTAAATAATAAAAGGTTAATAGAAAAAATTAAATATAGATTAGATTATAAAAGCATGTTTTATGTGTTTTTAACTAATAATTATAACCTAAACTATATGTAATTAAGTTCGAAGGAATTGAAAAAAGAGAAATGCAAAAGAGCAAAAAAAGAAAACGTCCCCAGCAAGGATCGAACTCAGCTTCTTTAGATTACATCCCTTTGGCCCAGTCAATAAACCATTAACGTCTTTCTGTTATATCTACATATCAATTATATTAAAAGGAAAAAACTTAAAATTAAATTGGACCAAACAGGCCCAATGGGCCAACCAAGTTTATTGATTAGAAGAGGGAAATAAGTATTCATGAAACCCTAAAAAAACTAAGAGGCGCCGCAGGTTAGTGCATCACATTGGAAAGAGAGAAACAAGATAATTACTGTTGAATAGGATTTGTTTAGGTGTATATGCGGCAGAAGAGAAAAAATCATCGTCCAAAAGCTAAATTGGAAGGGTACCCATTTCCATAAACAGTCAATGCTTTAGAGGTAATAGCTGTTGGATGAGACATTGGTGAGACCGGAGACGGTAATGTTGGTGTTTGTAAGGCAACTGATCGATTGATTCCTGCAATCCTAGAAGGAGCCATAGCAGTCCTTCCACTACTCCAATCGTTTGAGTTGCTAGCATTTGGGAGATTGCTACCTGCAAAACCCTATTGCGGAGGAGGGGTTGTACCAGTGGGCATTGATTGAGATGGTCTCATGGTTGGATTCTGTTGGGAAGGAAGATATTGTGGTTTTGTTACAGATGAAAAAAAAGTGTTTCTAGAAGTTGAGTGCACAGGGGATTAAAGAAAGTTTGGTTGTAGAGAACAAAGCCCTAATAGTAAAAAAACAGTTGCATTGGCAGGTGAAGAAGAAAAGGGTTCAATGCGTTTTAAGTTTGGTCTGGTTTCTTTTCTTAGTTGAAGTATTTCTGTTGATACTTTGCAGGTTAATTGGTTTAATTTTGCGGGTTCTAAGGTTTTAACAGGTTCGGGTTCTAAGTTTTGATAGGTTCTATGGTTAACAGGTTTTAAGATTGTGAACAGGATCTATGGTTAACTGGTTTTATGGTTTTAATAGGTTCTATGGTTAACAGGTTTTAACATTTGGAACAGGTTCTAAGTTAACGGGTTTTATGGTTTTAATAGGTTCTAAGTTAATATGTTTTATGTTTTGGAACAGGTTCTATGTTAACAGTTTTTATGTTTTTGTAACAGGTTCTATGTTTTGTTGAGAAAGGCGTGGCAAAAGCAATTTCCAATAATCCAGTTCTGGTTTTTTCTCTGTTCAGATTTCTATTCTTCTAATTTTAAGAATGAAATTATGTTTAAGAATCTCTTCTGTTTGAGCAGAAATGGTTGCAGGTTGTCGATTGGTGGTTGTTAGAGGAAGAGATAGAAGTTGTTGTTACGCGACGAAAGGAGTATGGTTCTTTCATTATACTTATTGTTATTACTGTTATTATGAATTCTACACATGCTTAAACGCTAATAATCATGCAGCAACTCAAATAAAATACAACAAAGAAAAGAATGATAAGGCAAACATTGTATGGCCAAGAAAAATGGTGCAGAAAGTGATTCAAACGTGAATATATGCAGCAGTATATAGAGAGGTGGAAGAAAATAATACCTATCGGAGCCTCTCCGATGGGGCTTCTAAAAGGTAGTAAGTTTTTTTCTTGAGTTTCCTATGTTCTTCTGGCTTTTCTCTCTACTGAATTTTAGAACAAAGCTATCTTTTTTTTTTTCTGTTTTCACTCTCTTGTTGGATTGTTGAACAAAACTCTCTTTTCTGTTTTCACTCTCTTGCTGGATTTTTGACTTCTCTTTGTGTCTCCCTTTTTGTGTTGATAAAAGCCTCTATTTATAGTGAAATGTGTGGGGTTTTAGGGGGGGGGGGGGGGGGGAACAGTGGAAGTTTGAACTATTCTAGGCCCTATTTTGATGTTTTATGGGATAGCTTTTTGAAGTATCCATTTTAGTGCAATATTTGGAGCTTTGCAAACTGTTTTTGTAACAGCAAAATGTGCAGATTTTTGTCTTATGGGCTGCATTCTGGATTGTTTTGTAGGGCAGATTTGGACAACAGCTTGGCATGGTCTTTGTTGACAGAAGGTTGGAGAAAATGGACAACACTACACTCAAAAAATGGACTGTTATGGATTAATATAGTGTTGGAAAAATGGGCAGCATTGAGACTGTTTTGTAGCAAGAATAATAGTTGATTTTCATGTACAAAATTTGTATTTTATTTTGTAACTTTATAACAATAAGTCCAAATAAATTGTGACATGAATAAACATGTATTCTTCAATATATTCTCAATTCCTTTTGTAATTATAAATAACCTTGAATCTTCATATGAACATGAATCTTGGTATGTCTTGATAAAAATTCAAGGCCTTCCATTTGAATTGGGAAAGAGTTGAACAATACTTGAATAAATTGTTGAATGATGAATACATAATAATGCAAGTCTTAGACTTTAATCTTGCATTTTTGTAATAGAGTTCCAAATAAATCACATGAATTAATTTTGTAATTAAATAGAATTCCTCATGTAATTAGTCTTGTGATGACCGATTAATTGGATCGAATTCCTTTTTCCAATAGCTTCTTGAATAAATGCTTCATGTAAGTCCATCAAAATAATCACAAAAATAATCTTGAATAAATAATTCATGTCATAAATGATTATTCTTAGATGAGATCTCTTGATAGCTCCTCATTAGTTATCACTTGGATTCAAATAAAGAAAATTCCAAATATTCCGAATAAATTCTTCTAGAACGGTTTTGAATTCAATTATCCCAATTTGACGAAATTCACCCCACGTCATGAGAAAATTTGCAGATGACTTTTGGTCGAAGTGATCGAAAATGACTGGCCTAGCTTGGTTTTCTTGTATTTTAGAACAATGTGAAACACACATGAACCGAAGACAGTAGAACTTCGACTGTTCTTTCTAAAAAAATATTCAGAGAAACTGGAGACCATCTGTTGGACAAAGTGTGGAAATAAACGCACAATTCTCTAAAATTCTCTAATGAACTAGCCTTTGAGAATTAACGACCTACCGCATTTCTGCCCCGAGACTCGAAACCCTAATTATTGTACGACGTCCGATGTTCTTCTTTCAGACCTATTTCCTGCACATGAAAACAAAACAACAAAACATACACTTTGTGCTTGATTAGTGGTTAGTCATTCGTAAGATAAAATGCTCACAACACTTGATAATTTCTACACAGTCAAAGCTCGAAAGCGAAACGTTCGGAACCTACCATATTCTGTGACCTTGATGTATATAAAATAGTGCAAATGAAACAGGGATCTTAGGTCAAAAATTGGGGTATGACACTTATTGTTCGTTGATATAAACAAACAAAAAATAATATATTGAATAATGAGTCAATGTTATAAGAAAAGCGCGCGAGATTCAAACTGTCCAACCACGCCTTGACACGCCTTTATCTTCTTCAAAGAAACTGTCGTTTTAGACCCAGACATGTACCTACGGACATGTCGATTGCTATAAACCTTCAATCCTCAAAAATCATATCCAGGCAACATAAATCAAATCCCAATACACATATCAATTAGGTTTGATCTCTTGAATGCAATGGTATCCATCTTTGGCCCTGATTTTGCCTAAATCGCAAAGCCCTAAAAAGAAACCCTAAACCCTAACAATGGCATTTCATCACACAGGCATCAAAACACGTAATTAAATATGCAAACATATTCTAAAGGATGATACAATAGAAATGAGTGTTTCAAACTTCGCAACGATTTTGTTTCATTTCCTTAGGATGAAAATGGTGTAGTTGAAGGGTGGGAAAACACAAGAAAGGGAGTTTGAATTGGGTTTTCTAATAGACTTTTTTATTTTTAAACTATTTTATAAAGTAACTAAAAGCATAAAACTAAGGAAGGAATACAATGACTCGTTTAGTTTATATAAGTTCACCTTCAACAAGGCTACTCTTGTCCACCCGCCAAGGTGATTTTGCCTTCAACAAAGACTTAATCCACTAATATCAACAAATTACAAATGCATGGGCTACCCGTCAGTGACTAACCACAAGCGTCTAAGAGTTTAACTGACACATTATCCCTCTCAAGTCTTAGACTAACAACCTAGTCACTTGAGGCAATAATTAATTGTTAACAAAATTACAATCAATATGTTTACAATGTTTACTTCTAAAAAGAAAATTAACACAACAATGAAGAACAAAGTCTCTAATGCAATAATGAGCAACAACTCTTTGTATTGAGAACTCTAAGATAAAACAAAAATAATGAGAAACAACTCTTTATGTTTAATCCTTAATATCTTAACACAATTACGAGAAACAACTCTTGTGTTCTTCATATTTCTCTAGAAGAATATTTGAATAGTGATTCTTTTTTTCTCTTGATGTTTTCAGCAATTTGATTTAAGCTTGATAATAGATGGTAGTTTGTCAATCTTCAAATGCTGACGAGGTCTCTTTATATAGGATTGAGAATAAGACCGTTGATAGTACAAAGACGTTGCTTTCACTTTCCAACTACAGTAACGGTAACATTTCACCATTGGAGATAACATAGTACAGTATGTAAGCATGTAGTGGAATTTTAAATGTATTGACTGTATTGTATTCTTCCTGGCTAAGTTTCTTAAGACCTTATCTTGTGATGATTTACTTCTGGCTTGAAGTAGTAAGCTTGGAAGATGTCTCTTGATCTTGTCTTTGTCTTCTTTTCTTCTTACTAGATTGATTATGATATGATGATGAAAATGATCCAGAAGATGCTTCATTCTTGTAAAGTCAGAGCCTTTCAGATAGTTGAATATTTTCTTCACATATATAAGCAACAACTTATCTGATGAAAAAATATCTTCTTTGAGCGTAAGCTTTTCTGATCTTATCTTCTTAAATTGATCCTTGATTTTTGTAATCACCTTTTCTAAGCTGCATATCTGATGTCTTATTTCTAAAGCAGAAGCTTATATAAGTACATTAGATTTTGATTATGAGCTCTTCTTTTCTGATCTCTTGAATTCTGATCTTTGTATTGAGTTGAAAGCAACAACTTATGTCATCTGTATCTTGGTGTTTGATCATGAATTCTTTCTCTTGAGATCTGAGAGTGGCGCTTTCCTGAGAACATTCTTGATTCCCTTTCTGATAAACATTCAACACTCCTTAGAATTATTGATGTTTCTTTAGAAACGGTCACAGTAGTTCTTCTGTTGAGTGGATTATTTTGAGAGGATGTCTTCCTTTGATCTTGTCTTCTGATGGACTATATGATGTTGATTTAAAGTGAGTCCAGAAGATCTTTCTTTCTTTCATCCTTTCTTCTGATGGAATACTTATGATGTTGAATTGAAGTGCGTATTCCATGAACTATTTGAGTCTTTAGAATCTTGACTTTGTCTTCAGAAATGTGAGCAGCAAATCTTCTGATGAACAAGTCTTGTCTTCTGATCCAGAAGTAGAGGCCTTCTCTTTATGTGTTCAGAATCTTGAATTTTTCTTCAGAAATATATGCAGTAGCTTCTCTGATGAATTAGTCTTGACTTCTGACCTTTGCGTTGGAAGCTTGTTTCTTGTACATTCTTGATTTCTGATCTTGAAGCAAAAACTTATCAAAAACTTCTTTCTTCTTGATTACTTGTGACTTCTGAAGTAACAACTTGTTTAGAAGTAAACACATGATCCTATTTTTGGTGAACATCCAACATTCTTCAAAATTGTCGATGTTTCTTCAGAAGCGAATGTGAATAGTCTTTCTGATGTGTTTGTCGTATTTCTGATTCTCTAGAAAACAATCTTAAATCAATTAGAATTTATTATTTCCACACTCAAGAAACTCATTAGAAACTAAAATTGTTTCTCATCAAATATATATGTTTTTATCATCAAAACATCAAGATTATATTATAGACACAAATCTTGTTCTAACAATCTCCCCCTTTTTGATGATGACAAAATCATGTATTTTGATAGAACAATTTTATAGAGTTAAATCATAAACAAATTAATATAAGATTTTATAAAAATACCCTGAGTTGAAAATCCCCCCTGGGATAAACAATCTCCCCCTGAATCATAAACTTATGATCTTTCAGAGCTTAAGAGCATTGTTATCTTTTCTCAGAATTCTGATTTAAAGCGAATGGAAGCAGTTTATCAGAGTTTGCTTTATCAAACATTCTTTCTTCATTAGAACCTTCTAATCATCAGATAGGTTCATTATCATAGCTTTATCTATAAGATCCTTATGTATGTTTGAAGTTCGTTATCAACACTCGATCTCTCAGAATATTCTATACCCTATAATTTATTTTATCAGAGTTTGATCAACAGACCCTTCCAAACATTAGAAGTTCTTTTTATCACCGCTTGATTTGTTGAACCTTCTAGACTTTAGAAGTTATTAATTCATTTAACTTGCACCTGAAACACATTTCTAAGAGCTTTTGCATGTATATATATATATATATATATATATATATATATATATATATATATATATATATATATATATATATATATATATATATATATATATATATATATATATATATAGTTAGAAATGTAAGTGATGAGATTTAGAGATATAGATATGTATCAAAATCATCATGATTTCTCCCCCTTTTTTTCATAATAAAAAATATTAAGATATTTAAGCACACCAGAAGAGAACAAGGAAGCATTTTCATTAAGGATGCATCAAGGAACTACAAGATACAAACACAGAACTAGACTTCTTACACAAACAGACAAAAATAATGTTTCATTAATGAGTAAGATATTAAAAAACAAAAGGGATGAGATTAGACACTTCTTAATATGATACAAAGAATTCACATCTTTCTTCTGCAAGAGCATTTTCTGGTCCATTCATTTGAATCAATCCAACCAAATTGGCTTTATAGAATAGTCAGAGAGAACTCTTCCATAAGTTATGAAGGACTTGTTTCGACTTCTGGAGATTACAATGGATTCTTTTAGATAGTTAAAGATGGTTTGAGGTAGATTAAACTTAACATTATTTTGAAGAGAATAGATAAAAAGTATGTCATCATGAGACAAAGTGTTTAAATCATCTCCTCGAGGCCTGAAGTTGTTAAGAAGAAACCTAAACCAAACTCTCCCAATAAAGATAAGCTTTATTGGATTAGTAGGCTCATACGAAGATGAGGTATCATGAATGGAAATAAGTTTTTCAACAAATGTGTGTTTTAGCCTGAACTCATCCACCGTGATCCCAAAAGTTCTAACACATCCTATAACTTCAGAGATGGAGGTAGTAGTGATGACAAAAGGAACACTGAATACACTTGAACATACATATCTACCTTGAACACCCACAAATGCATTTTTCCAGAATTCTTTGACCAAGTTTGGATAAGCGGGTGCATGCAGCATAGTAAAATACCCATACCAACCTTGAAATTGAATAATTGGATACAAATTGCAGCCGCCATTGAGAAGACTAGTGAAGTTTGGACGTTCTTCAAAAAGAATTTATAAGTTCTCCTCATTATCAGGTGAGATGTTTGAATACATAGTGAGAGATGTTTTGAGAGAAAGATTTGTGAGTTAGACATAAGATATGGTGAGACAGAAGATATAAGTAGTGATAGATGACTCGAGACTGATGGGAGGCTTGATTTCCTTACTCAAGCAATCAACCTAAAAAAGTTAATGTTCGAACAGAGATCCAAAGGAGTCAGAGAATACATACAAAATGATAAAAGAATGCATAAAAGGATAAAACAAATTAATCTTAAATGAAAGGGAAGAAGAAGTGACTGACTGACTTTAAGATACCTAAACCGACAACATTGTAAATGAAAACTTATTATGGAGGATATGTTGATAGGTTTCAAGATAAGAGGTAGTAAACTAACACACGCTTGTCAGAGAAGGAATGCAAAATGACAAACTAGACTTAGGAATAAGTAGTCAAGTTAAAATATTCATAAATATAATAAAATAAGTTTTTGGTTTATCATAAAATAGACAAAGGATAAAATATAAGAATTAAGATTTCAACCTATTCTCAAAAAAACATCAAATTGCTCTAGATGTTTTATCAAACGGTGTGATTTGACAGGGGTCATAGCCACTTGTTTGAGATAACATACAATTTACTATATATAAAAATAAAACAAACAAAAGAAATAAAATTCCTTCTTTGAGTTTCTGTTTCAAGATATCTTCTAACCAGTAGAAGTATCTAGACATACTCCATCAGAAAATATGTAGATTTTAACCTTGTGTATTTTGTCTATGATAAGATCTCATTCCTTATAAAACTTGTTTCTGATGACCCATTTTGTTGCAACAACATAAGTTTCCTTCGGTTCAGACTTTTGTATCAAATCATCATTACTGAAGGGCTGGTCTTGCTATTCTTGTACTTCTAGAATCCATCCATTGTCTTCAAGTGTTTCATCACATTAAGTTGTTTCTATTAAGGGTACCAATCCCAGATGCAATTGTTCAATTTGTTTAAGTGTGAATCTTGTTCTGATAAATTATTAGGCTTTATGTCCCCGAAACCAATCTTCAAAAGGGGTTTGTCTTTGCCTTTTCCTTTTCCAAACTGATGGATGAACATGTGTTTATGTTGTTACTACATTTTTGACTTGCTTTTCATCAGAAACTTTTTCTTCAGAACCTGCAGGAGTTATCTCTATATCTATAAAACTTTCAAATAACTTTGACTTTTTTGAGTCAAACTTATCATTAATTATAACAATTATTGATTCTTTCACAACATGTGTTTCTGTATCGTATACTATGTAGCCTTTAGAGCTTTCTGTGTATCTTGACATAATACACTTTTGTGCTTTAGAATCCGACTCGTTCAGACTACCTTTAATGCACAGAATACAACATGAACATCGAAATGGATGAACGCATGAGATGTTGGATTTCATTCCCTTACACAACTCATAAGGAGTCTTTTCAATAATGGATCTTATAGGGATTCTATCGTGAGTGTAATATACTTCATTAGCAACTTTTGCCCAGAAGTGCTTGGCCACTTTAGATTTATCAACTATAGTTTTGGCTACTTCTTGTGGTATTCTTTTCTTTCTTTTTACAATTTTGATATAACTAGCATTGAGGATCGTGGAATCTATTCTACTTCTTTCTTCGTTGTCGTTTAGAAATTCTTTAAAGATTTTATCATGTTGATACATGACAATTTCAGAAGATGGAAAAGCTTTAGAAAGAACTTTGTCAGATTTTGACAAACTTTTACTCATCAATATATTTTCAGCTTTTTGAAATAGAGAAATCATCTTTATGTTCAAAACTTTCTTTCTCTAGCTTATCATAATATTCACTTTCATATTCATGGACCTTCTGAAGGTTCTTGAATTTCAGTTGAAGCTTCTGATCTAGAGTTTCTGACAAACATATTTCTAATTTAGTTCGAGACCGTTCAGAAAACACATCTTAAGATTCTGACTCTGTATCTGAAAAACTTTCTTCTGAAGTGATGGTTGTAAGTGCTATGTTGGCATGCTCTTCATCAGAATCTGATCTCGACGCTTCCAAATCATCCCATGTTGCCACAACGCCTTTCCTTTTGCCTTTTAAGTTATTGTTCCTAGAACCTTCATTTCTGGAGCCTTCTTTCTTTAACTTTGGACACTCATTTTTATAATGTCCTACTTCATTGCATTCATAGCACATGACTTTTTTATTCCGCTTTGAGAAAGAATCTGAGCGATCTCTTCTACATATTCTAGAATTGTTTTGTCTTTTCCAGAGTTGTTTCACTCTTCTAGAAAGTAATGACAATTGATCATCGTCATCAAAATCTTTATCTTCTAAATCTTCTTCTTTTTCTTCTTCTTCTTCTTCTTCTTCTTCTTCTTCAGATTTGAGAGCTTTGAGTTTTATTTACTTAACCATTTCTGATTTTGACTTTAGAGAGATAGACTTAACCATTTTATGAGGTTCATCTTCCTCCAAGTCTATTCCATGAATTCTTAGAGAGCTGATCAACTCTTCAAGGATGATTTTTTTCAGGTCCTTAGAAAATTTCAAAGGTATTACCATAGGTCTCCACTTCTTTGGAATGCTTCTGACGATCTTCTTAATGTGATCTGTTGTTGTATATCCTTTGTCTAGAACTTTGAGTCCTGCTACTAAGGTTTGAAACCTTGAGAACATTATCTTAATAGTTTCATCTTCTAGAATCTTGATTGGTTCGTATTTCTGAATTAAAGTTAAAGCTTTAGTCTCCTTTACTTGAGCATTGCCTTCATGAGTCATCTTTAAAGAATAAAAAATCTCCTTAGTTGTTTCTTTGTTGGTGATTTTTTCATATTCATTATAAGAGATAACACTGAGAAGAATGGTTCTTGCTTTATAGTGATACTTGCTTCATCGTTTCCGATCTTCACTCAATTGACTCTTGGGAATAGGAATACCTTCTTCAGATATATGTTCCCTATATCCATCTGTAATCAGATCCCAAAGATCTGTATCATAACCTAGAAAGAAACTTTTAATCTGTCTTTCTAGTACTAAAATCTTTCTCCATCAAAAATAGGAGGCTTAATACAGTAGGTATCTTTTTTGTTTGTGTTTGCAGGCGCAGCCATATAAAGTCTCTCTCACACTGGATCTCTCTACACGGTTAAGTTTTTGATTTGAAAATCAATGAAGAACTAGACTCTGATACCAATTGAAGGATGAGAAAAACACAAGAAAGGGGGGGTTGAATTCGGTTTTCTAATAGGCTTTTTCTTTTTGAAACTATTTTGCAAACTAACTAAAAGAATAAGACTAAGGAAGGAATAAAATGACTTGTTTGGTTTATACAAGTTCACCTTCAACAAGGCTACTCTTGTCCTCCCGCCAAGGTGATTTTACTTTCAACAAGGACTTAATCCACTAATCTTAACAGATTATAAATGCACGGGCTACCCGCCGATGACTAATAAAAATCGTCTAAGAGTCTAACTGATACCTTAGAACTCTCAAGTCTCATACTAACAACCTAGTCACTAGAGGCGATAATCAATCCTTAACAGAATTACAATAAATGTGTTTACAATGTTTGCTTTTAAAAATCAGATTAACACAGCAATGAAGAACAAAGTCTCTAATACAAATAATGAGCAACAACTATTTGTATTGAGAACTATAATATAAAACAAAAATAATGAGCAACAACTCTTTTTAATTAATCCCTAATATCTTTACACAATTACGAGAAACACTAATTGTGTTCTTGATATTTCTCTATAAGAATATTTGAATATTGAGTCTTATTTTCTCTTGATGTTTTCAACAATTTGATTCAAGCTTGATAATAGTTGGTAGTTTGTCAATCTTCAAATGCTGATAAAGTCTATTTATATTGGCTAGATAATAAGACCATTGATAGTAAGAAGATGCTGCTTTCACTTTCCAACTACAGTAATGGTAGCATTTCATCGTGGGTGACAACATATTATAGTATGTAAGCATGTAGTGGAATTTTAAATGTATTGATTGTACTATATTCTTCGTGGATAAGTTTCTTAAGACCTTATCTTCTGATGATTTACTCTTGGCTTGAAGTAGTAAGCTTGAAAATTTTCTCTTGATCTTGTCTTTGTCTTCTTTTCTTCTTACTGGATTAATTCTGATATGATGATGAAAATAATCCAAATGATGCTTCATTGTTGTAAAGTCAGAGCCTTTTAGATAGTTGAATATTGTCTTCAGATATATAAGCAAAAACTTATTTGATGAATAAATATATTCTTTGAGCGAAAGATTTTCTGATCTTGACTTCTTGAATTGATCCTTGATTTTTAATAATCAGCTATTCTAAGCTGCATATCTGATGTCCGATTCTGAAGCAGAAGCTTATATCAGTACATTTTATTTTCACATTGAGTTTTTCTTTTCTAATCTCTTGAATTTTGATCTTTGTATTGAGCTCAAAGCAATAAATTATGTCAGTTGTATCTTGGTGTTTGATCATGAATTATTTCTCTTGATATCTGAGAGTGGCACTTTCCTGAGAACATTCTTGATTTCCTTTATGATGAACATTCAACATTCCTTAGAACTGCTGATTTTTATTTAGAAACGATCACAATAGTTCTTCTGTTGAGTGGATTAGCTTGAGTGGATGTCTTCCTTTGATCTTGTCTTTTGATGGACTATATGATGTTGATTTGAAGTGAGTCCCGAAGATCCATCTTTATCTCTTTCATCCTTTCTTCTGATGGAATACTTTTGATGTTGAATTTAAGTGCATATTCCATTAACTATTTGAGTCTTCAAAATCTTGACTTTGTCTTTAGAAATGTGAGCAGCAACTCTTCTGATGAACAAGTTTTGTCCTCTGATCCAAAAATAGAGGCTTTCTCTTTATGTGTTCAGAATCTTGACTTTTATTCAGAAATATAAGCAACAGCTTTTCTTATGAACTAGTCTTAACTCCTGACCTTTGTGTTGGATGCTTGTTTCTTGTACATTCTTGATTTCTGATCTTGAAGCAACAATTTATCAGAAACTTTTTTCTTCTTGATTACTTGTGACTTCTGAAGTAGTAGCTGGTTGAGAAGTACACGCATGGTTCTCTTTCTGGTGAACATCCATCATTCTTCAGAACTACTGATGTTTCTTCATATGCGGATGTGAACAGTCTTTCTGATGTGCTTGGCGTGTTTTTGATACTCCAGACAACAATCTTGAATCAATTAGAATTTCTTATCTGCATACTCAAGAAACTCATTAGAAACTAAAATTGTTCCTCATCAAATATATATGTTGTTATCATTAAAATATTGAGATTATATTGTAGACACAAATTATGTTCTAACAATAGTTTCCCCTACTCAAAATACTACATCATCTATCAAAACTACCTCATCCCCAAATCCTACTACTACAGCCCCTACTCACAGTTGGACTCACCATACCCTATCATTTCAACGCCATAACCTACTTCCCTCATCTCAAATGATCACCTGAGCATAACATGAAATTTTTATGCCTCCCAAACTTTTTAAACTCCATACCTCATCTCCAAACTTCATTTCTCCATTGTCTACCAATCTCATTCATGCATTACATGGACATTATTGCAAAATTTCTATGAAAGACGAATATGATTCTCTAATTGAAATAATATTTGGGACTTAATGTCACTCAAAGGTGTGATTTTTTTACGGACAACTGATGTAATAAATATTCAAGACTCGGACTGTATGATTTCACATCATTATTTTGAATTTGTTACAGTAAAAATAATTTCATAAAGAATTGGAGAAACAATGTTCTCTCATTTAGACAATATCAACCATACAAAAATATCAACCATACTATATAACTTTATTAAGTTTCTTTTCATAACATGATTGGAGTACTTCATGCTCTTGGACATGAACATTTACAAAATTCGGAGGCTTGAGTTGAGGCTACAAGAGTAAGATATATTCATCATAAATTTTCAACTACACATATTTGTTCATCCATATATTATATATAAATTAAACATATGAAATTAAAATTAATAAATTTGAGCTTAGGTCTTAACATCGACCAAGTTGATTGGTTACTCTGTGTCAGAATTGTTCGAATGAATGATTGTATTTGCTAAAATTACAAATATGTGACAGTCCCATAAAGGTGATCAAATAGAGAACTTATCATAAATCGAAAAATAGGAAGAGACCAAAAAATTCCCTTTTAATGCGCTCACTTTTGTCTTGTAAGAACATGAAGTCTTGACGTTCCAAGAAATGAATGAGGGGTAAGAAGATGAAGTTTGAAAGTCTATTATGTTATATCTTTCGTCTGTTCTTTGCTAGGGAACTTGTGTTCTGTAGGAAATAAACTAAACCTGATATATTTTAATTTTAAATAAACACATTTCACCACGGCTCATAAGGTCAATGTAGTAAAATATATTAATTTTAGGTGACGTATAATCATGGTTGACAAATACAACTGTGGTGATTTGTTTTTAATTTTCATATAAATATAGGAATTAACAGACATGCCCTTTATTGTATACAGAAAATAGAAAAATATTGGTGTTGTGATTCGAAACCTGTAAGCATTAATATATCACCACGATTGAAATTATGGACCGTAGTGATATGTGTTTTAATAATAAAAAATGAAGATGACTAAATAAAAGATAATAACATGTTACGATAGATATATTTTATATTAGTGTAAATTAATAAAAGATAATACTAACCATCAAATTTTTTTGCCTAAAAATATAAAATATTGACATATCTTTTTCTGGAGGTTATCAATGTTAATACTTTCATTATGGCTAGAAAATGCATCTTTGTTTTGTATTTTTCTTCTTTTCCATTTTGTAGGCATGTATATAAATCTATATATATATATATATATATATATATATATATATATATATATATATATATATATATATATATATATATATATATATATATATATATATATATATATATATATATATATATATATATATATATATATATATATATATATATATATATATATATATTAAAAATGGATAGTGTTATGGACTGTCCCAATGACTAGAATTGACCCAATCTGTTTCCATCTTTAACATGGCCCAAGAATGTTGGCCCAATATATCTGGTCGACAACGCCCTCGAACGACACGACCAGCAATGCTCGAAACACAGGCCTGCCCGTGCGGGTAGCTAGCTCCCAGTATGCTCGACACATAAAGAGTAGACGCCTAGAAAACACTCATAAACACTTATGCCCGTCATCTCATTCTTGCTCGACGCAGCGGCTAGTTACGGGCACGACTGTCCATTTTGACCAAGTCCTGGAAGTTTCCTATTTTTATAGACCTGCATATCTAGGCCCAAAAATAGGGACCGATGGCTACGCGTTAGGGGAATTATGTAAACCCTCACACTCGTGAGGGAGAGGTATCCAATATTCACACTAAAAACCCTAATATCTTTCCTGTATCTCTTTGCACCCATTCTTACTTGATCGTCAGAGTGCGTTACAGGTACACCCCCTCCCCTCCTTATATTTCTAGCCAAGCAGACTTCATCATCAAGGTCCACATTTAGGTTCTGATCAACCGGTAAGATCAGTGGCACCGTCTATGGGAAACTATCTTCCCTGTCTTCCCTCTTCCTCGAAATCGAAGACCAAAGATACCTTCATACCTTCAAATCATGGCTGATAACGATGACCACCATCTGTCTGGAAAAACTGTACTCTCTCCTGCCCACAAGACAAACTAGAGCCAAGAACTTCCTCATCTAGAGGATATCCCTAATATTAGAGACGACCAGACAACATCCCTAGACTCAATCGATACTGAACACGACAACCTCTAATTCTTGGATGATCAGAGGTTCAATAACCCCAATGAGGAGCTTTCAGAAGTCCTCTAGCCGATTCTTATTCCTCTGAATGCTGACCCGGTCATGGTAGCTCTGCTCGCTGCCCTCAATTAAACCAACACCCTAATTCTGCAGCAGAGCAAGAGGATCGGGGCCTGGGAGAAGAAGCGGTCAAAGTCTCCTCCTCAGAGACAACAACATTATGACTCCCGTTGTTCATCTCCACCTAGACGTGTTCTTCCCCCCCACTAAGGAGAAACAAGAGGTTTATTTCATCAAGAAACGAGGTTGCACACCTCCCTGTAAAGATCGGCGCTCCCTGATCTCCAAGAAGACAAAGAACAACAGGCTTGATCGCGACCACTCACTGTCACCCAATCCAAGAAGGAGCACCTCTCTCCGGAGGACAACAACCTCCAACAAGGAAGGGATCAAAATTATCAATCACCATCTCCTGATAGAAGCGACGACGATGAGCCTTGCAGCCTGTTATCATGAGAAATTATGGAGACCACACTCCATGTTAGTCTAGATAAACCTCCCCACCTGGGGACCTACGATGTAACGACCGACCCTGACGAGCACATCGAAAACATTGACGTGCTTCTCAACTACAAAGGAGTTCCCAAAGCGATCGAATGCCGACTTTTTTCAACAACTCTCGGGAAAGGGGCCATGACATGGTACAAGAGCCTTCCCGACAAATCCATCACGTCGTGGAAGAACCCGAAAAGATAACTTTCCAGGAACTTTACGGCGTCTCGTCGACATCCAAAGTCAAAAGCTTCCCTGGAGGCGATCATCCAAGGGAGGGACGAGTCCCTACGGGAAATATATTGAATGTTTCAACCAGGCAGCCGTATAAGTCTCCACAACCGACAACATGAAAAATATCTCCTCGGACATGGGCTCTGTCCCGGAAGTGATTTTGCCAAGGCAACTGGCATCAAATCACCAGCCACCCTAGATGCTCTCATGCTCAAAGCACAGGCATACATCCAGTACATGGAGAAGGAGGAGCCAACAACACGCGGGACTCGCGACATAAAGAGAATGCAAAAGCCTCCAAGAACGAAGAGTCCTTGAAATCCCTTCGGGGAGGATAAAAGAAAAGGGAGGACAAGTCCCGGGAGTCCCAAGACTACAAGGGCCCACCTAGTCGCTTCCACGATTATACTGCCCTTAACGTCTCGTGCGAGAAGATCTAGGACGACTACACGAACATGGAATTCAAGCAAGATGGGGTATGCATCTCTCAAAAAATGTCGTCCAAGCCAGGGACGGACAAAAGCAAGTACTTCAGGTTTCATAAAATTCATGGGCATACAGCGGAAGACTGAATCCACCTCAAGGATGCCATTGAGACCCTCATCTAGGACGTTCATCTTAAATAATACAGAAAGAAGGAGTCTCCACGGGAAGATACTTATGAGTCCAAACAGGTCGGAGAAACAGGGGCATCCCTAGATAAATCTCTCATGCTCATCGCCATGAGCATCACGAGGCCATAAGATTTCTATTTCCCCGAAATGAAGGAAGTTCCCTTGTATTTCTTGTTGTACCCCTAAATTTCACCTCCTATTTTCTTTAAGATATCTCCTTATGCTCCTAGGGTTTTCTATTGGTCAAGGCTACTCAAGGTTTGATCAGACAAATTCTCCTCCTAAGCAGTTGGCCTACAATTAGGGTTTCACTTTTCTCTAGGAAATTTGAGCTTACAATGCCTAAAGTGGATTTCATGGTTCCTCATATGTCTCAAGGAATGCTCATGCCAAATTTTAAGCCTTGTATCACAAGTTTTCTCAATCAATTGCTCAAATGATTAAAAATCAACTGTGTTGGACAAAAAGTCAACTATGGTCAACATAGAGTCAAACTTTAAGATTTTTGGTCCACATCAAGATTTTAAGGTCACATTCATTATTTTTATCAAGGATTGATCATGATTCATCAAGAAAACTCCCAATTTACCAAAAGTCAAAAGTTACCAAATTAGGGTTTTCTTAAGGAGAGGTCAACTGAACTTTGACTAAGCATAAATTTCACATGCTTCATCATATTTTTCTCAACCAAATCTAATTTTGAAGGAAATTCAATTCTATACATCTTTGTCTCTCTAAGCTCAAGTCCAAAAAAATGCTTCATTTGAGAGATATGGGCCAAAACATTACAGGTCATTTTGAAAGTCAACAAAAGACACTTTTTGTCAAAGCAATTTACATCAAGATAAATTCTTCAAATGAAAAAATGATCAACAAATAGATTGTATGTGACATCTTGAGCTTTACAAAAAGTCCAAGATCATCTTCATATGATGAAAATTGAGAGAGTTATGATTGGTGCAAGTTGGGAAATTTTGAGAGAATGCATGAAACCCAAATTGATCAAACTTGAATTTTTGAGCTAATGGGCTTATCTTTCAAGGTCAAAACGTGTTTTAGGCTTTATACTGAACCTTCTGAATCCACTCATACACCTCTTTGATTTTTATTCCATTTATTTTGATTTTATTTATTTAAATTCAAAATTAATTAAATAAAATCAAAAGTTTTCATACAAAGGTCCAAGCCCATTCTTCTTAACCTAATTTTCCTCTATATATTCAACACATTCAAATAAGAGATACACACGAAACCTTTGCAAGAAAATTACCTCCAAAAAACTTAAAAAATCATCAAAACTAGGGCAAACTTCAAATCCTATTTGCAGTCTCTCTCCAAGAAAGCCAGCTATTTCAATCGATCCCTGAGGCATTGTAGGGTAAGAATGGATCGATCTTTATGATCTAAAGAGCCGGAAAATCGCATACATGCATCTCTAGTTTCCTTGTTCTTTGTAAATTAATATTTTTGTTTTCATGTTGCATTGATGCATACTAACATTACTAACGTGCTTCTAAGATGTATTAGTATAGGATAGAAACATTGCATGACTCCCATAATGCCCGTATGGAAGGTTTCCATGTTTGAATCATTTTGCAATATCCTCTTCGTATATCATCATACAGGAAGAATTAGTAAAAACAAAGGCCACCATTGGATTCAGGAGGGTTGATTTAGGGGGGTAGAGTCCCTTTGAATCACTGACACTCTTTACTTTGCAGGTTTGGAAAAACACCCAGCCGGAGAAGATGACCAGAGCTAGGGCTCCGATGCTTCTTCGATCATCCTGATCAGTTTATATTATATATATTATTGTTTGATAAAATTAATGGGTGTATGGTCACCCCAATAGTAGAAGCGTGCGCGTTAAGACATTACTATACCAGCGCGTGGGTTCGATCCTTGCCTTTTGCAAAATCTCTTTGTTTTTTTTCTTCATATTTTTTACAGGTTTTATATATTATGAAACATGTTGGTTTTCTTAACACCAACAGGAGCGTGACTTGGTGGTAGAGGAAGCACCTGTGAAACAATATGGCGTGGCTTCAACACCCACCCCTGGCATTTTTTTGTTTCTTTTTTACTAACCCTTTTTCTTATTTTTTTCAATTATTTTCTAATTCTTTCAACTAACCCTAATTATTTTTTTAACCTAATATTTTTCTAACACTAATTAAATTAGGTTTAAAATTTTTTTATAACAATTAAAATTTATTTTTATTAATTAAACATTTTTAAAAAATATATTAAAATCAATTAGAAATTTTAAGTTTATTAATTATATTTTATCATTAAAAAGTATTTTTTTCTAAAAACACATTGAAACATTTTTTCAAAATCTTTTTTCTTTTCTATTTATTTTCTTAGGTAAATGTATAGGTCGTGTGTTCCTCATGTAATAATTAGATTTACTTTCCTCGCACTTTTTTTTCTTATTATGTAACTGCTTTGAGTATGTAATAGTTTTAGGGTTTATTTCCTCGCATCTTCCATTATTATGTAACTTCCCCAAAGCCTTATAATAGTTTTAGGTTTACGTTTCCGCCTTTACCTTTTGCTATTATATTTCTATGCAACTGTTAGTAATTAGGGTTTGTATGGCAAGATAAAATCAACCGATAGCAAAACCCTAATTTCAAGATAAATAACTGAACTAAACACACTTGCACACTTACACCTCTAGGGTAGTCTCTCTTTGCTTCCTTTCGGAATAACGGTCATGTACCTCGAACATAGGGATACTTTAGCAAAGTCCCTCAGAATAAAAGATCATAGTCCATCAATGACCCTTCGATGTTGCCTACGAACAAATGATCTAGTCCCTCCGATAATTACTAAAGTACCCTTATCAGTTGCCTTCAATGACCATACGATGACCCTCGATTGTCCCTTCACATCCAATATATGAGGCTACTTACCAACTAATGGTATGGATAGGATTATCTCTAAAGGAGAAGGAAAAGTACAAGAACGACCTTGAGTGGGTAGGATACCTTTAATCGCTTGCTCACAATTTCTCAAAACATTTTCACATCATACTTTTCAAACAAATATTTTCAAAAAACACTTTGTACACATTGTTGAGGACTGGTACAAGAATCATTACAAAGTTGGCCGTACTTTGGCTTTTCAAAATATTTTCAAACATCACAAAGAAAATTTTCAAAGTGAGCTAAACGATTAAGAGCCCGTAGGTAACTACAGATGAAAAGGGTGCTAACACCTTCCCTTTTCATAACTTACCCCCCGAACTCAAAATCTTCAAGGTATTTCCTATTATTTTCACCCTTTCCTTATTGGATAAAAGAAAAGTCAGTGGTGGCTCTGGTTATCTGCAACATTTGCGATAAAATGCAAAACAACTCAGTTCTCCCACCGTATTATAGAACTGGAGACTCTGTTGGGGAAACTTAAAAACAAAGGGTTACCTTAGAGTCTTATCTCACTTTTACTTACTTTAGATTATGTGCATTGTTTACTTTATTTTAAGGGTTGCTTGGGTTTAAATTCTTGCAAAGATCCTACACCCGGATCTAGGGTACCTTAGGTAAGTAGCAATATATCACGGAAACTGTACAACGTAGACCGATATGGTTGAAGTGGTGGCTACGTTAGTGTGAAACTTTGGTTTGTACCGGTGTTCCTTGAGTCAGTCGAGGATAACATTGGGTTTCCGTGTGGTGTCATAAGCACTAACTGACTTTTAGAACCTTAATTGACCTATCTTGTCCATTAAAGGTAGCGAGATAGCCGACTTTGGTGCAGTCCAAGGTTGTTTGATACTCGAAGCTACGCTCATTGATATTTGACTTTTGGGATATTTTGGTTGCAAGTTAGTTGTCGTGCTAAAATAAAACCTGCGAGAAAGATCGATGATATGAGATTCCTAGAACCCAGTTACTATTTTAGGATAGGTTAAGCCAACTTGACTTCAATAGAGAAGGGTACTTACCTATGGACCCCATACAAGCCTTTAAACCTAAGGATCTTGCGTGATTTGTTTGTGTTTGCTAACCATTTCAAGGATCTTAGGGACCTTTGATGTAGGGTTATCATAAGTCGGACTGCTAGCAAGGGGAAAGAGGATTTATTTTCCTCTAACCAGATGCCATCAAAGACTAAGTACATTCTTTTGAGTCAAATGCTAGGACCCACTTGACACAGTGAGCTTGATTCTTATAGAAGGACGTTCAAAAACAAAGACGCAAATTTCTTCAGTCAAAGTTGCAGCCAAACTTGATTTCTGACATTTCATTCTTATTTATCCTGCGAGATCCTTGAAAACATTGCATATACATCTATATATCATACATATCATTACATAAAATATTTCCAAGACAGGTTTTCTCATCTTCTTGCTGTTTATTTTAGTAAAATATGGCTCTCGAATAAACAGTCAAAGATCTTCATACCCATAATGCTCAGTTCCAAAAAATGTTCCCGAACTTAACCAAGGGGCAGGAAAAATTGAAGACACTCATCACCAAAGAGAGGAAGAAAAAGACTAGGAAGCCAGTCGGTATCCTCAACATGGGAAGAAGGTTCAAAGGTCCTCTCAAGCAAGCTCAAGATTGTGATATCCCATCAAACGAAGATGACAACCAGGTTGAAGATGGTAAGAGGGTGAAGGCTAAGAAAGGAAGCAACCTTGGTTCTGGCCAATATTCAGATGAAGATGAAGAATACTATTCGAATGAACAATATCCTCCTGCTAACGAAAAGTACAAACAACTAAAAGATTGTCTAAATGCTATGGAGATCTAGAGAATGCTTGTGTTGGATTTTGAAGAGCTGGGTTTATTCTCAGGAGTTATCATTCCTTGTTGTACCCCAAAATTTTCCCTCCAATTTTTGAAGACAATTGATTCAAGACACCTCCTCATGCTCCTAGAGTTCTCAATTTCTCAATGTGATCAGTGGGAAAGAACTGACTATTTTGAAATGCTGGTTCGCGAAATGTCGCGGTAAGCAAGAGTCGCCACCGTCTTTTATTTTCTCCAACAAGGAAAGGACAAAAGCACAGCAAAATTCCTTTTCGAGATGTTTCTCGGTTCGGGAGGTAGATTTATAGAAAGGGAAGGTGTTAGCACCCTTTCTATCCATGGTTATCCACGGGCTCTTAGGTACTTGCTCACTATGTTTTCAAAAATTGTTTGCTTTTCTTGTGTTTGTGGGTTTTGAAAAAAGTTTCATTTTGAAAACTTCTAGGTAACTCTTGTATCAATCCTCAAGAGTGTATGAAGTATTTGTTTGAAATTTTTTTGAAAGTGTAGGTGCGAAAAGTTGTTTTTTTTTGTTTTTGAAAGAGCAAGTACCCAGGAGAAATCTACCTACTCTAAGGAATTAAGCTGTGTAAGAGTCCCTTCAACAGTACTATCCCACTATTGAGAAGTAGGTAGCACCGTCATTGGAGTTATTCAGGTCAATTCGATTATAGGGACATGTGTGGTCACCAAAGCAATAGTAGGACGCCTTAGCGGTAACCCTAATGTCCTAGATCCTTTTTATCCGATGCAACCGTTTCGAGGCAACTGGATCTTTAGACAGGAGGGCGATCTCTAAAACACCCTATACTTGATGACCACGTCGAGGCAACCAAGTGAGGCGTACCCTAGGAGTGGCATGTGCACGTGTGTCAGGATTCAGTTTAAGATTATCTTTGCACATGTTTATTGTGAGCTACAGGTTGATTTTATTTTTCAGACAAATCTTGCATGCATAATTAACAGTTAATAATTTGCGGAAAATAAATTGCGGAAAGATAAATCTACGCTATTACAAGGCGTCGGGTATTTACATCGCCAAAAACATAACCCTTGAAAAATAAATGCGAGAAAATAAAGAAAGCGATAAAAGTCCTAATTATCTATTACATTCTCGGAGCAGATACATAAATATGATCAAATAAATAATAGTGCGCGAAAGAAATTGAATCGGGACGTCCTTAGGGTTTTGACCCTTTTGAGAAAAGTATGGATTTTAGTCCTTTTTTGCAATTAACTTTAAACCTAATTTACTAGTTAATTAAATAATTACAAAGAAAAAAGTATTTTTTATGTTTTTTAGGTTTTTAATGAAAATAAAATAAAAGGAATTAAAATTGTCAAAAGAAAAACCCTAATTCTATGTTAATTTTATTTATTATGAAAAAGATTAAAGTTAACCTAATTTAAAACAACTAAATTAATTAATTACATTTATTTACAAAATAATAATTAATAGTGAAAATAATAAATAATAAAATAAATAATATTTACATTTTTAATTTTCTGAATTTATTATGAAAATAAAAGTTGGTTAATTAAATACTAATAATAATAATAATTAAAAGAATTAAAGATAAAATATAAAAGAGGAAAATAAGAAAACAAAACCCAGGGGGCGTTGGGCCCAGATGGAGGTGAAGAAGAAATTCTGGCCCATCAAGTTGCAAGCCACGTTTGACTTTCTGGAAATTGTCTATGCATGCTTTGACTGGGACACATGGTGTTCATCATCTTTTGGCCTTTGGATCTGCCTTGCCAGCCACTTGGCGTTTGGATGAGTGGAGTATATGGTGTACCACCCTTGGAAAGCTGCACGTGAACATGCATAAGAAAATAACAAATAATTGTTTTGGGGGGACCTGGGAATCGAACCCAGGTCCCAATGATATACAACCAATGCATCTACCACTGAGCCATCTGAACGCGTTTGTTAATAAAATGACTAATGAAAATAATATATGGAAAACAAATAACATGCTGGAAAACAAACAAAACGCGCGTAATTTTGAATTACCCAACCAAGAAGCAACACGTACTCGTCTTCTTCGCTAAACCTGTAAAACAAAGATTAGATAGCGGGGGTTTTTAACCCCCACAATTTGGCATGAGGAAAAATAACGAATAGAATCCTAGGCTATATAAATATGGCGCGAGGGTTCCACTAGATTCGTCTGAATGCAACAACTTCAACCATGTGCATTAGGGGTCTCAATTTTACTGGATGTGGAAAGCCCCAAAATCAAAGCTTCGGAACCCTAATATTTGTCAATGGTAACTTTGGATTTAGGGCGTTTTAATGCAATTAAACCACACCATTAGCTTCGTATGATTCCTATGAACACAAACCAACCACAAGAATATGTTAAATATGCATGAATCAATATATACAATTATGGAAAAAGCTTCAAACCGTGACACTGTAATGGGCGATTCCTGGAGTTTTAGTATTGGAATTTGAGTGTAACACGTCCTGGGAACCTCCTGCAGTGTATTAGAATCCACAAAAGCCCTTGAATTGGCCTGGAACCTGGAGAACAGTTTGCAAGTTTCTTTTATTTTTTTCAATATTGGTTATGGCTTTCTGCAGCAATTTTCACGTCCAATGCATTAGGGTTAGGTTCTGTATATATAATGGACTGAATTTAGGTTAAATCTTTGACCAAAAATCCATTGCTTTGATGTTTCAATATTTGATTGAAAATCAAATATTTTTCAATCTTTTTGATTGAAGAAAGTTTCTAAATTTGGAGTTTTTGATATCCTTGATTGGCACACGAGATCTCCAGCATATATTGGTCATCTTTGCTTCACCAAAAGATTGAAAAACCATATCTTTGAATTTCCTACATTTTAAATTAATTAAATGAATTAAAATCAATTAAAAATACAATTAATTAATAAAAATAAGAAAATAAATAAATTTAAGCTTGATGGGTCGTGCATAGGCCTTGGATAAAGTTTCAAGAAGAAATTTGAGGCCCATTAGCAAAAATGATGTGTTTTGAGCAAAGTTAACTTTTGCAAATTCACAAAAATTTCCCAACTTCTCCAATGCATATCTTGCTCAATTTTGATCATATGAACATGTTCTTGGACATTTTGGAAAGGTCTTGAAGTCCTCTAACCAATGCCTTTTGTCCCATGTCATTTGTATTTACCAATCTCAAGTTATGGTCTTTGACTTAAAGTGCATTTTTGTTGACTTTTGAATTTGACCTATAATGTAGAAATTGATAACTTTTTGTGAGACAATTTCTTGGACTTGGAATGTGAATATGAGTTGTAGGAAATGTCATCCCCTTCAAAATGAGCATTGGATGGGATTTTTCTGATGAACCATGAAAAAGTTATGCCTTGGTCAAGATACAGTTGACTTTTCAGCTGTCCAAAAATAGAAACTTTTGCATCTTGATGATTTTTGAGCCATGCTTGATGAATCATGATCAAGACTTGATCAAATGATGATTGTGTGCTCAAAATAAGATGTTGACCAAAAAAGTCTGACTTTTGACTATAAAATGACCATTTTGCCCCTGTAGTTGACTGTAAAGCAAATAGGGCTTTTGACTGTGGAAATTGGCACTGTGAGTCTTGCAACTTGGTATGTAGATGCTTGACAATGTATATAGGCCTATGGGATTTGATTGGACCATTGAAAACCTCAAATTCCTTGAAAGAACCAAAACCCTAATTTTGACTGGCTTAGGAGGCATTTGGACTGTGCAATCTTTGAGTAGTCTTGAACCATTTGAAGATGATCCTTGACAAATCTTGAAGAACATGGGAGGGAAAATTTTAGGGTACAACAGTTGCCCCTGTTCAATCTTCTTAAACCTGAGGATGTAGATTGGCTTGCGTGCCTTTCGTGATCCGAAGGTGGAAGATGATTGAACACTAGAGTGCCCAGAAATTTGCACTCGCATAGTAGAATATAAGCAATGTGATGGCGGGAATGGGCTTACAGATGCCATTTGGAGAGATGATGGATAGGAGGAAGGGCTTATAGATGCCATCTGGAGATGTGACCGAATCTTATCGGGAATGGGTTTATAGATGCCATTTGGAAATGTAATAGATAGTTGTGTTGATGGGCTTATAGATGCCACCTGGAGATTGTCGATCGCGTAAGAGATTCCTTAGCGAGAATTTGCGTACTTGAGAAAGAAAGATGGTTTCCTGGCTTGCTACAGGTGTTGATCTTCAAACTCTTCATGTAGATACTTTCCTGGCTAGTTACAGGTATAGATCTACAATCAATCGCTCACAGATATGCCCTGGCTAGATACAGGTATCAAATCTGGAACTTCAAAAGGTTGGTAGAGATAGCTTTCCTGGCTGGATACAGGTGTAGATCCCTTCAGACTCTCACAGATATGCCCTGGCTAGATACAGGTATCGAATCTGGAATTAGTCGTCTACAGATATGCCCTGGCTAGATACATGTATCGAATCTGGAATTAGTCGCCCACAAATATGCCCTGGCTAGATACAAGTATCGAATCTGGAACTTCAAAAGGTTGATCGAGATAGCTTTCCTGGCTAGATACAGGTGTAGATCCCTTCATACTCTCACAGATATGCCCTGGCTAGATACAAGTATCGAATCTGGAATTAGTCGTCTACAGATATGCCCTGGCTAGATACAGGTATCGAATATGGAATTAGTCGTCCACAGATATGCCCTGGCTAGATACAGGTATCGAATCTGGAATTAGTCGTCTATAGATATGCCCTGGCTAGATACAGGTATCGAATCCGGAACTTCAAAAGGTTGATCGAGATAGCTTTCCTGGCTGGATACAGGCGTAGACCTCTAATCAGTCGCTCACAGATATGCCCTGGCTAGATACAGGTATCGAATCCGGAACTTCAAAAGATTGGTCGAGATAGCTTTCCTGGCTGGATACAGGTGTAGACCTCTGACCTGAGAATGAAAGATAATTTCCTGGCCTGTTACAGGGGTTGATCTTCAAACTCTTCATGCAGATATGCCCTGGCTAGATACAGGTATCGAATCTACAATCAATCGCTCACAGATATGCCCTGGCTAGATACAGGTATCGAATCTGGAATTAGTCGTCTACAGATATGCCCTGGCTAGATACAGGTATCAAATCTGGAATTGGTCGTCTACAGATATGCCCTGGCTAGATACAGGTATCGAATCTGGAATTAGTCGCCTACAGATATGCCCTGGCTAGATACAGGTATCGAATCTGGAATTAGTCGTCTACAGATATGCCCTGGCTAGATACAGGTATCGAATCTGGAATTAGTCGCCCACAGATATGCCCTGGCTAGATACAGGTATCGAATCTAGAATTAGTCGTCCACATATATGCCCTGGCTAGATACAGGTATCGAATCTGGAACTTCAAAAGATTGACCGAGATAGCTTTCCTGGCTGGATACAGGCGTAGGCCTCTGACCTGAGAATGAAAGATAATTTCCTGGCCTGTTACAGGGGTTGATCTTCAAACTCTTCATGCAGATATGCCCTGGCTAGATACAGGTATCGAATCTACAATCAATCGCTCACAGATATGCCCTGGCTAGATACAGGTATCGAATCCGGAACTTCAAAAAGTTGATTGAGATAGCTTTCCTAGCTGGATACAGGCATAGACCTCTAATCTGAAAATGAAAGATAATTTCCTGTCCTGTTACAGGGGTTGATCTTCAAACTCTTCATGCAGATATACCCTGGCTAGATACAGGTATCGAATCTACAATCAATCGCTCACAGATATGCAGATACATGTATCGAATCTGGAATTAGTCGTCTACAGATATGCCCTGGCTAGATACAGGTATCGAATCTGGAATTGGTCGTCTACAGATATGCCCTGGCTAGATACAGGTATCGAATCTGGAATTAGTCGCCCACAGATATGCCCTGGCTAGATACAGGTATCGAATCCGGAATTAGTCGTCCATAGATATGCCCTGGCTAGATACAGGTATCGAATCTGGAATTAGTCGTCCACAAATATGCCCTGGCTAGATACAGGTATCGAATCTGGAATTAGTCGTCCACAGATATGCCCTGGCTAGATATAGGTATCGAATCTGAAACTTCAAAAGGTTGATCGAGATAGCTTTCCTGGCTGGATACAGGCGTAGACCTCTAATCAGTCGTTCACAGATATGCCCTGGCTAGATACAGGTATCGAATCTGGAACTACGAAAGTTGATGGTAATCGTCTTTTGATTGACCTTTTCCTGAAGAGGCAAAACATTAGTTGTATGCAATGTCATGATGTATGAAATGCATGATGTCATGAGATCGTATCGTATGCACTTTATCATGTATGTAAGCAGGAGATATGAAATGTGAAATGTTTATGAATGTATTTTCGTCTAGGAAAATAAATCCTTGACAAATGCCGGGAAGTTCGTTGAATCTTGGGCTGATGTTGAAGAGTAGAGTTCTTCGTTTCTGCTGGGAGGATGAACGAAGATGATTGCAAGAATAAACCGGTAGGAGAAGATGACTCCGTCGGGGAATAAACCTGATGGAGAGATTACTCTGCGGGGAACTACTCTGTGGGGAAGAGATACTTCACTGAGATTTTAACGATAACTCCGCTGGGGATACCGTTGATAAGCTCTGTTGGGGGATTTGATGAACTCCGCTGGGGATAGGAAGAACTTCACCGAGGACGATCTTTCCGTTGCAATTTGCTGAGGATGACCCAATTATAGGCTCTGGTGGGGGATAACCTCTGAATAAAGCCGGGGAGATGCTTTGTACTCTACAGGGGACCAGCTTCCAGAATCTACTGGGGATAAGCTTCCAGCATCTACTGGGGAGGATGATTCAACTCTCCTGGGGAAACTTTTTGACTGTACTGGGGAAATGGCTCCACTGGGGTGTCTGGTATTTCGCTGGGGAACAATCTTATATTAAGACTGTCGGGGATGCTTGCCGAGGAATATCTGTATACTCTGCTGAAGAATATTGAGATCTTCTGGGGATATCCAACTTCCTTAGGGCTGACAGTAGCCTAACTCTGCTTGGGGAGAGTGTCGTTGACTTGCTAGGGATACTGTGCCTGTTCGGGGCTGATGGGAGACCAACTCTGCTCGGGGAGAGTATTGCTGAATCTTGTGTTACTCTGCGGAGAATGAAGGAATCTTGGTCACGTTCTTCAGCCGAACCTACCTTGGTACCTTGGTGGACAGAGCAACTAGATCGCTTAGACAATTCATTATTGCCCATGTTTCTGATGGAGAAGAAGGTACCTGTGGAGGTCTTGATAACTGCCGATATGACAAATCTTCTTCTGGTAGGCAAGTGACGAGATGACGGGACATAGTCGTATGCTTTTGATCCATAACTTTTGCCTGGACCGCCCTTTCGGGTTTTCAGTCCACCGGGATACCCATTTTTGCCCAAGCCTCCTTTCAGGTTTTCGACTTGCCGGGTGTACAATTTTTTCATTTTCATCCCTTATTTTTGTCCGAACCCTTTTGGTTCGCCGGGAAGCCCTTATTTTTGCCTAGGCCAGTCGACCTAGCGGGTCTTTGATTATGCACAGTATTTTTTCGACTATGTCCACGCTCTCAGAATGTAGGGAGGTGTCCCTGTCGGTAGTGTTGTGTTGCCATGCTACCAAAAGATCTTCGTTTGATCATGCAAGATTCGTTGCTGGAATTCATGCCCAATCCCCCCAAGTGACTCAGGTGGAGGTTTGCCCCTGGCTATTTGGCATTTGAGAGATTCTCCGAATCTTGACTTAACTGCCCCAGATGATGGACAATGATCATGTCTGCCCCTTGGTTGGAAGTGTTTCTTCCACTTGAGATGACCCTTTTGTTGAGAAGATTTTTGTTCACTAGATATTCGTCGTGCGAATTTCTCTGCTGTTTGAACAAATAGTCATATGCAAACAATGTTATTTAAAATATGCAAAAGCTTATGTCTGTCTTGAAGTTTTTGAAAATGCATTTTCAGTAAAGCAAGTGAATTTTTGTAAAATGTGATGTCAACTCAATATTTTACAGCAAGCCCTACAGGAGTCAGGATACCTTTGGTAACAGTATGCTTTCGAACTAACCCATGCTTCAGCTAGGACTTTTAAGGGTTATAACGTGGCCTGGTTCATGGTTTAAGAAACAAAAGATAAAGGCTCAAATTATATTTGTACCCACCCGCTCTTCGTGATGTTCTTCAAACCTAAACTCAGCTAATCGTGCGTTAGATCTTGTTTGAGTCTTTGCTCTGATATTCCGGTGATGATTCAGATACTGATAGTTTATTTTGAATAGGCAGTCATTTTGTTGAGAGTTTGCAGGATCTCTTTCTTTTTGATTTTATTATCCCTGTCTTTTTGCTTGAACTGTTTCTTTTTGTATTTACAGTCAGCGGGATGCCCCAGTTTTGTAAGTCTCCTTCATAGGTTTTGACTTATTGGGCTTTTATTTTGAGAGGTAATGACTGCCTGTCCTTACGATTATACGGAACCATCATTGTCTTTTGTTTTGGGAGGACTCCTTTGATGCCATTCATTGTGCACCTGGATAAACTGAGAGAACTACCCTGCCTCAGGTTATAATTAAGGGTTTTAATTTGTGAAAAGAAAAACTCCAACTTCTTTGGCTCAAAGGGGTTGACTAGGGATTATCTTCCTTATTACTCCACTGTTTAGGATTTGAAACAATACATGTACCTCATCAGCGGGGTCTGTTCAAAAGCATACTGTAAAGATCGTGGTATCGTTTTCGTCATCCACCCTCAAAAGGCTCAGAATTTTCAATCGAGAGTTGAACATCAAAAAATGAAAGCAATTTTAAGCATAGTGAATACAATTACTTCAAAACAGACACGTGTAATGCATTAATGAAATAACAGAGTTTGACATGATAATTGTTTGAAATAGTAAAGAAAAATACAACTTCAGAATTTAAATGAACAAAAGTCTCTCAATCCTAGCCATGTTTTGGCAAGGGAGCAGTGATCACATTGGGAGTCTCAGAAGGCTCGAATTCGATCTCCTTAGCATCAATCATATTCTGGATCTTGTATTTCAGCGCCCAACAATCGTCGGTATCGTTCCCCGGGCTACCGGAATGGTAAACACACCTCGCATCTGGGTTGTAGTTTGGAGAAGAAGTCTTTGGATTTGCAGGAGGGTTTATCACTGCAATCAGATTCATCTTTAACATGTGCTGTAGTGCTTGTGACAGTGGCATGTTGATGTTGGTGAACTGTCTTTTAGGCTCGTCCGACCTTCGTTGATTTCCCTTTTGCTGTTGTCGGCATGGTGTAGAACCAGAGATCAGGACTGTCCCTACGTGTTGGTCACGACGACTCTTTTGACTGTACGCAGCATTGGACTCTTTCTTCCCGTCGTAGGGCTTCTTCTGAGTATCAGGAGGTGTGGCCTCTTGAATCTTCCCACTTTTTATGCCCACTTCAATTCTTTCCCCAGTCAAGATAAGGTCTGTAAAATCGGCTGAAGAGTTGCCAATCAGATGGTTGAAGAATGGACCAGACAGGGTCCCCAGAAACATATCGACGAGTTCACGATCAGTTAAGGGTGGCTGCACCCGTCCAGCGAGGTCTCTCCACTTTTGAGCATATTCTTTAAATCCTTCACCCGTCCCTAGTGACATACCCTGGAGTTGGGTACGCGTAGGAGCGAGGTCGGAATTATACTGATACTGCTTATAAAACGCAGTAGCCAAGTCCTCCCAGTTACAAATACTGGTTCCATCCAGCTGATAGAACCATTTGAGTTGAGTCCCTGAAAGACTATCCTGGAAGAAATGGATCCATAAATTCTTGTCAGCCGTGTACGGTTGGATCTTCCTCACGTACGATCGGAGGTGCAGCTTGGGACAGAAAGCTCCGTCGTACTTTGCAAAGGCAGGTGCTTTGAACTTATGAGGAATCACCACCTTAGAGGATAGACCTAGATCTTCGAAGTCCAGGCCGGGCACATGTTGAATCTCCATAGCACTTAAACGGTCCTCTAGCTGTTTGTACCTGTCCTCAGTAGGAGGGTACTGTTCATCATTGTAATCTGTCTCGTTGTCGGAGACCACGGGACTAGGAACCCTTCTCTCTTGGGGACTGTCTTTCCCTACATAGGAAGTAGCCAGATCAGCCTCATTTTGCAGTCCATTCCCAAACCTTCGTCCAGTGTTGAACAATACAGTCCTCTTCTTCTTCTTCTTCTTCAGAATCAGAGTCTTCAACTCTTGTTGACCCTGGGCTAAGCTCATGACCAACTCTTGGAACTGAGCGTTATGGGCCTGGAGGGCCTTGATAGCTTGTTCAGTAGTAGCCTCGAAAGACATGATGATTGCTGAAATAAACAGCGAAGAAGATAAGTGGCCTGTGACAAAGGGTACCTGTTATGCATATGATGACATGAAATGCGTATGATTTATGCATGCAATGTTTTCAAGGATCTCGCGGGGTAAACAGAGAAACTTGTTAGAAGTTGAATACGGTAGCTTGATTGAAGGAACTTCATGTTGTTGGGAGTCCTTCTTCAAGAGTCAAAGCTCACCATATCGAGTGGGTCATAGCCCCTGACTCAAGTTATCAACCTTGGCTAGAGGAAAATAAATCCCCTTTGCCCCTTGCCAGACAGTTGGCTCATCATGACCTGCATCACAGACCCTTGAGATCCTTGAAATGGGTTTGTCCTTATGCAAGATGTATGCAGGTTAGTCCTTATGCAGGATGCATGCAATGGTATGATGGTATGAGGTTATGATAAAGCACACCACAAGTATTCACAAAGGCAAACATGATAAGGCACACAAGTCACACAAGACAACCCTTAGAGTTCAGGCCAGCATGAAGTTTAGGTACTACCCTCTTTCAGTTTAGTTGGTTAAGACCTGTCCTAGAAAATAGTAACCGGGTTCTAGAGGATCTCAATATCACCGACTACCCTCAATCGGTCATAACTCCAGCTTCGCAATCTTTTCTTGCGGTCAGAACCATCACGAGAGTTTAGCCTCAATGAGTGTAGCATACTGCTACTATTCTATGGCCAAGTTGGGTCAATTTAGGGTTCTAAGGTCGGTTGGTGCTTAATGACTCCTCAGAAGACCCATATTCTCCTCGTTCCAACACAAGGGATATCGGTACAGACCAAGGTGTCACACAAACGTAGCTACTGCTTCACCCGTGTCGGTCTACGCCGGACAAGTCCCTCACAGTTTATTGCTACCTAAAGGGTATTCCCCAGATCCGGGTTAGGATCTATGAAACTCCAACACAAGCCCATAATATTAAAGCAAACAAGGCATACAATTAAAAACATAGAATGATCTAATCCTAAGGTACACCTCACTTATAAATATCCCCAGCAGAGTCGCCAGTTCTGTGATCGGTGGGAAAGAACTGACTGTTTTGAAATGCTGGTTCGCGAAATGTCGCGGTAAGTAAGAGTCGCCATCGTCTTTTATTTTCTCCAACAAGGAAAGGACAAAAGCACAAAAAAATTCCTTTTCGAGATGTTTCTCAGTTTGGGAGGTAGATTTATAGAAAGGGAAGGTGTTAGCACCCTTTCTATCCGTGGTTATCCACGGGCTCTTAGGTACTTGCTCACTATGTTTTCAAAAATTGTTTGCTTTTCTTGTGTTTGTGGGTTTTGAAAAAAGTTTCGTTTTGAAAACTTCTAGATAACTCTTGTATCAGTCCTCAAGAGTGTATGAAGTATTTGTTTGAAAACTTTTTGAAAGTGTAGGTGCGAAAAGTTGTTTTTTGTTTTGTTTTTGAAAGAGCAAGTACCCAGGAGAAATCTACCTACTCTAAGGAATTAAGCTGTGTAAGAGTCCCTTCAACAGTACTATCCCACTATTGAGAAGTAGGTAGCACCGTCATTGGAGTTATTCGGGTCAATTCGATTATAGGGACATGTGTGGTCACCAAAGCAATAATAGGACGCCTTAGCGGTAACCCTAATGTCCTAGATCCTTTTTATCTGATGCAACCATTTCGAGGCAACTGGATCTTTAGACAGAAGGGCGACCTCTAAAACACCCTATACTTGATGACCACGTCGAGGCAACCAAGTGAGGCGTACCCTAGGAGTGGCATGTGCACGTGTGTCAGGATTCAGTTTAAGATTATCTTTTCACATGTTTATTGTGAGCTACGGGTTGATTTTATTTTTCAGACAAATCTTGCATGCATAATTAACAGTTAATAATTTGCGGGAAATAAATTGCGGAAAGATAAATCTATGCTATTACAAGGCGTCAGGTATTTACATCGCCAAAAACATAACCCTTGAAAAATAAATGCGAGAAAATAAAGAAAGCGATAAAAGTCCTAATAATCTATTACATTCTCGGAGCAGATACATAAATATGATCAAATAAATAATAGTGCGCGAGAGAAATTGAATCGGGACGTCCTTAGGGTTTTGACCCTTTTTGAGAAAAGTATGGATTTTAGTCCTTTTTTGCAATTAACTTTAAACCTAATTTACTAGTTAATTAAATAATTACAAAGAAAAAAAGTATTTTTTTATGTTTTTTAGGTTTTTAATGAAAATAAAATAAAAGGAATTAAAATTGTCAAAAGAAAAACCCTAATTCTATGTTAATTTTATTTATTATGAAAAAGATTAAAGTTAACCTAATTTAAAACAACTAAATTAATTAATTACATTTATTTACAAAATAATAATTAATAGTGAAAATAATAAATAATAAAATAAATAATATTTACATTTTTAATTGTCTGAATTTATTATGAAAATAAAAGTTGGTTAATTAAATACTAATAATAATAATAATTAAAAGAATTAAAGATAAAATATAAAAGAGGAAAATAAGAAAACAAAACCCAGGGGGTGTTGGGCCCAGATGGAGGTGAAGAAGCAATTCTGGCCCATCAAGTTGCAAGCCACGTTTGACTTTCTGGAAATTGTCTATGCATGCTTTGACTGGGACACATGGTGTTCATCATCTTTTGGCCTTTGGATCTGCCTTGCCAGCCACTTGGCGTTTGGATGAGTGGAGTATATGGTGTACCACCCTTGGAAAGCTGCACGTGAACATGCATAAGAAAATAACAAATAATTGTTTTGGGGGGACCTGGGAATCGAACCCAGGTCCCAATGATACACAACCAACGCATCTACCACTGAGCCATCTGAACGCGTTTGTTAATAAAATGACTAATGAAAATAATATATGGAAAACAAATAACATGCTGGAAAACAAACAAAACACGCTTAATTTTGAATTACCCAACCAAGAAGCAACACGTACTCGTCTTCTTCGCTAAACCTGTAAAACAAAGATTAGATAGCGGGGGTTTTTAACCCCCACAATTTGGCATGAGGAAAAATAGCGAATAGAATCCTAGGCTATATAAATATGGCGTGAGGGTTCCACTAGATTCGTCTGAATGCAACGAGTTCAACCATGTGCATTAGGGGTCTCAATTTTACTGGATGTGGAAAGCCCCAAAATCAAAGCTTCGGAACCCTAATATTTGTCAATGGTAACTTTGGATTTAGGGCGTTTCAATGCAATTAAACCACACCATTAGCTTCGTATGATTCCTATGAACACAAACCAACCACAAGAATATGTTAAATATGCATGAATCAATATATACAATTATGGAAAAAAGCTTCAAACCGTGACACTGTAATGGGCGATTCCTAGAGTTTTAGTATTGGAATTTGAGTGTAACACGTCCTGGGAACCTCCTGCAGTGTATTAGAATCCACAAAAGCCCTTGAATTGGCCTGGAACCTGGAGAACAGTTTGCAAGTTTCTTTTATTTTTTTCAATATTGGTTATGGCTTTCTGCAGCAATTTTCACGTCCAATGCATTAGGGTTAGGTTCTGTATATATAATGGACTGAATTTAGGTTAAATCTTTGACCAAAAATCCATTGCTTTGATGTTTCAATATTTGATTGAAAATCAAATATTTTTCAATCTTTTTGATTGAAGAAAGTTGCTAAATTTGGAGTTTTTGATATCCTTGATTGGCACACGAGATCTCCAGCATATATTGGTCATCTTTGCTTCACCAAAAGATTGAAAAACCATATCTTTGAATTTCCTACATTTTAAATTAATTAAATGAATTAAAATCAATTAAAAATACAATTAATTAATAAAAATAAGAAAATAAATCAATTTAAGCTTGATGGGTCGTGCATAGGCCTTGGATAAAGTTTCAAGAAGAAATTTGAGGCCCATTAGCAAAAATGATGTGTTTTGAGCAAAGTTAACTTTTGCAAATTCACAAAAATTTCCCAACTTCTCCAATGCATATCTTGCTCAATTTTGATCATATGAACATGTTCTTGGACATTTTGGAAAGGTCTTGAAGTCCTCTAACCAATGCCTTTTGTCCCATGTCATTTGTATTTACCAATCTCAAGTTATGGTCTTTGACTTAAAGTGCATTTTTGTTGACTTTTGAATTTGACCTATAATGTAGAAATTGATAACTTTTTGTGAGAGCATTTCTTGGACTTGGAATGTGAAGATGAGTTGTAGGAAATGTCATCCCATTAAAAATGAGCATTGGATGGGATTTTTCTGATGAAACATGAAAAAGTTTTGCCCTGGTCAAGATACAGTTGACTTTTCAGCTATTCAAAAATAGAAACTTTTGCATCTTGATGATTTTTGAGCCATGCTTGATGAATCATGATCAAGAGTTGATCAAATGATGATTGTGTGATCAAAATAATATGTTGACCAAAAAATTCTGACTTTTGACTGTAAAATGACCATTTGCCCCTGCAGTTGACTGTAAAGCAAATAGAGCTTTTGACTGTGGAAATTGGCACTGTGAGTCTTGCAACTTGGTATGTAGATGCTTGACAATGTATATAGGCCTATGGGATTTGATTGGACCATTGAAAACCTCAAATTCCTTGAAAGAACCAAAACCCTAATTTTGACTGGCTTAGGAGGCATTTGGACTGTGCAATCTTTGAGTAGTCTTGAACCATTTGAAGATGATCCTTGACAAATCTTGAAGAACATGGGAGGACAAATTTTGGGGTACAACACTCAAGAATACTCAAGGGTTTGAGCATAAAAGCACCTCTCATAAGCAATTGACCTACAACTAGGTTTTGGTTTTCTCAAAGAAAATTGAGCTTCTAATACCTCAAGTGAGTTTCATGGTTCCACATATGCTTCAAAGAATGCTCATGTCAAGTTTCAAGCCTTACATCACCAATTTGCTCAGTTAATTGCTCAGATGAGTGAAAATCAATTGTGTTGGATATAAAGTCAACAATGGTCAACATACAACCAAAACTCAAGATTTTTGGTCAACATCAAGATTTTAAGGTCATGTTCATAATTTTATCAAGGGTTGATCATGATTCATCAAGAAAACTCAAGATTCATCAAAAGTTAAAATTGCTAAATTAGGGTTTTCTTTAGGATAAGTCAACTAAACTTTGACCAAGCATAACTTTTACATGCTTTATCAGAAAATTCTAAACCAAAGCCCATTTTGATGGAAATTCAATTCTCTACAACTTTAACTCTCTAAGCTCAAGTCAAAAAGTGCTTCATTTAAGATATATGAGCCAAAACATTATAGGTCATTTTGAAAGTCAACAAGAAGACATTTTTTGTCAAAGCAATTTACATCAAGTTAAATACTTCAAATTGAAATATGACCCACATAAGAGTTGTAGGGGACATCTTGAGCTTTCCAAAAATTCCAATATTACCTTCATATGATAAAATATGAGAAAGTTATGATTGAGGCAAGTTGAGAAATTTTTTAGAAATCCATGAAACCTCAATTGAGCAATTTTGAAATTTTGAACTAGTGGACCTATCTTCTAAGGTCTAAACATGTTCCTGACCTTATAGAGGACTCTTAAACTCATTCATACCTTACCATTATTTTTATTTAATTATTTATATATATTTATTTTGATTTTTATTCAATTAAATAAAATAACAAATGATGGACCAAAGCATGTGGGCTTGGTTTTCGATCGGGTTTAAGGCCCAAGAACACATATCCAACTTGAAAAAACCATATTATCTCAATATGGGAAGAGTTTCACTTATTTTGGAAAGTTTTTAATTGGTTTTGGCAAGAATCTTCAAATTTGGAAGCTTGAAAACATGTTTTATCATGTTTGATTAACACTTAACTCCTCATGATTGCCATTCACTTTTATTGACTTAATATGATGCTTATAAATAGAGGACATCATCAGTGAACAGAGCACACGAATTTCTGCCTCCAAAGCAAGTCTCAAGAAATCACAATAATATCAATATTTAGGGCAAAGTAAAAATCCTATTTCCAGGCTTTTTCCATCAACACCAAGCATCCAAACATACTCCTGAAGACCCAGGAGTGGTTTCCAGTCTTTCAACAAGCTCGAGGCATCCCAGAACGTGCTCTCTCAAGAACACCGGTTGGGTAACTTTTATAAAACTTTAAACTTCTATTTTTCGCATTGTTAACTAATCTTGTGTGTTAATGTGTGTTTAGGATGATGTTTAGAATAAGTTAATGTGATCTACAACCCTTTTTCTTATTTATTTAACCCTTTTTCTTTTTTCTTAATTAATTTTCCATTAGTTCATTTTTTTAACTATTTTTTTAATCCAATGAAAAATCAGAAAAAACTTATAAAATAAAAAATTAGGTTTAGTCTTTTTTTATCAATTAATTTAATTAATTTAGAATTAGGTTTTTGAAATTAAATTAATTAATTTGTAATTAAAATTAGACATTAGGTTTTTTATTATTAACATATAAAATAAAACCAAAAATACACAAAAATTGATTTCTAATATTTTAGATTTTAGGACTTTAGGATAATCTTTCTTTCATTTTTGTTTATTTTTCTTTTGCATTTAAATTTCTAGAAACAATTGTATAGATTGCACGATTTTTGTTGTTGTAATAACCTAGTTTAAATTCCCGCACAATTTCTTTATCATGTAATTTCCCCCAAGGCCCTATAATAGCGTATGACTTTACTTTTTCGCACTTATACTTTATGCCTTGTATATATTATATGTATGGCAAGATGAAATTAATTGGTAGATAACCTTAAATAATTCCAAGATAACATAACTATAATTGAATCACTTTGCACACATATACCTCTAGGGTAATTCCCTCTGTTTCCTTCGGAAAACATTGGTCATGTCCCTCGAAAATAGGAATACTTTAGCAAAGACCTTCGGTTAAACAATATCATCATGGTCCCTTTCGAATAAAGATCATAATCCCTCGATGACCCTTAGATTTTCCTACAAAATGATCCAGTCCCTTCGATGAACCTATAATAAAAATGATGATAGTCCATTTGAATTGCTAAAAGTATCCTTACATGTTACTTTCTATGACCATACGACGACCCTACGCTTGTCCCTTCACATGCAATAGATAAGGATACCTACAACTAATAGTGTGGATAATACTATCTGTAACAGAGAAGCAAAATAACAAGTACGACCTTTAGTGGGTAAGACTCAACAAATTGCTTGCTCATAACAATTTCAAACAAACAAAATCATTTTTAAACCTCACGTTTAAAAAAATATATTAAAAAAAACACTTTGTATACATTCTTGAGGACTGATACAAGAATTATTACAAAGTCTGCCTCACAATTGGCATTCAAAATATTTTCAAATCACACACACACAAAGCAAGTTTAAAGTGAGTTAAGAAATTAAGAGCCCGTAGATAACTATGGATGAAAAGGGTGCTAACACCTTCCCTTTTCATAACTTACCCCCCGAACTCAAAATCTATCGAAGGTCTTTTCTGTTCTTTTCACCTTTCCTCATTGGATAAAAGAAAAGTTGGTGGCGACTCTTACTATCCGCAACATTTGCGATAAAACGCTAAATAATTCAATTCTCCCACCGTATTACAGATCTGGAGACTTTGTTGGGGACTTTAATTGTATGATTTATTTATGTAATACGGTGGGAGAACTGGCTTTTTTTTGCATTTTATCACAAATGTTGTGGATAGCAAGAGTCGTCACCGACTTTTCTTTTATCCAATAACAAAAGGGTGAAAATAATAGGAAAGACCTTGAGATTATTGAGTTTGGGGGGTAGGTTATGAAAAGGGAATTAATTGCTAGCTCACTTTGTTTTGAAAATTTATTTGTGATGATTCTCGTTTTTTGTTCTTGAGAATGCGTACAAAGTGTTTTGTTTGAAAATATTTTTGAAGAAGTGTTTTATTTCGAAATGTTTGTGAGGAAGCGATTACGAGCGATCTCCCTACTCAAAGTATTTCTTGTAATTTTCCTTCTTCTTTAGATAGTGCTACCCTACCATTAGTTAGTAGGAAGCCCTATCGTTGGATGTGAAGGGACATGCGTGGGTCATCGTACAGTCATCGAAGACAACTTGTAGGGACGATTTATCAATTATTATTTAAGGGACTAGATCGTTTATCGGAGGAAGAATCAAAATGGTCGTCAGGGGACTACGGTCTTTTTATATCAGAGGGACTTCGCTAAAGTGTCCCCATGTTCGAGGGACATGACTGTTTTTTTCCGAAGGCAACAAGGGAGATTACTCTAGAGGTGCGAGTGTGCAAAGTGATTTGTGTTTCAAGTATTGTTTATCTTTGATTAGGGTTTACTACTGTTTTATTTTATCTTGCCATACATCCTAATTAATAACAGTAATAGTAAGAATAATGAAGCTGTAAATATGCGGAAAATAAAACCTAGACTATTACAAGGCTTTGGGGCAGATACAAAAATAATGAAACGCAGAAAGTAAAAATCCCAATCACTATTACAAAGTGTGAGCAGTTAAAATAATCATGAAAAAAATACAAGAAATAGAAAAACATTCGCAATAGCACAGTTAACCTAAAAATTTGAATCGGAGGAAACAAAAATGTTTTTGTTGTTTTTTATAAAAAAAGGATATTTATGATTAATTGGTTAAAACCCTAATAAATGTTGATTAAGAAAGAAATTAATTAAAATAAAATCTAAAAAAAACTTTATTAATTTTGATTAAAAAAAGAAATTAATCTAATTGTTAAAAAAATTTTATTAGTTAAATTAATTAGAAAATGATTAAGAACCCTAAAAGTCTAAGTCAATTTTAATTAATTAAACTAAACCTAATTATGTTGTAAAAAAAGTAAATAAAAAAATTGAGATTGGGTCTAAATAATAGAAAACCAGAGGGTGCGAATAGGGTGAAATCTAGGGCCAAATAAACCCTTCGTTGGATCCAGTGAGAAGTGCCCCAGGAGGTGCGTCATGAGGACTCACCCTGGGCCCATTAGATATATGGATGATGATCACATGATGACAAGGAAAAGGCACACAGTTGATGCCATGGAGCGTGTAGCATTGGATCTGTAAAAGATGGAAAATAATGAAAAAAAATTGCAAAGCGCCAGGATCGAACCCACGCCCTGGGACATGTATGCCTTAACGTGCGCTCGCTTGCCACTGGGGTGGCTGTACATCTGTTGATTAACACACAAAAAAATTGTTAAATAATACAATTTATCTTATATTTAAATTAAAAAACATCAGCGCTAGTGGGACACTGCACCAAGTGTCAACCAATCAAATTTCTTCAAAATGCCACGCCATTGGTTAGAGGGGTCAAACCACCATGGAGGATGGAAAACACCATCATATCTGATGGGTTTTTTTTCAAAACCCTGCAAAATTATTCAAAACGAACAAAGAAAAAGCATAGATCAATTATGTTGGACCCTGCAAACTCAGTTGTGGGGTTATTTTCATCCAACACGGCATGTATCATTGAATACGAAGATTCACGAGTTTCTTTCACTAGCCATGGTAAAACTCGAATCATGCATTAGAGCTTGCAACTAATGGTCCTAAACAGTCACAATCATCATCATGAACATGTACACATGCATCAAATCAATCAACAATGCGTAAATTAAAGGTTTGAGTTCAGAAATTTTACCAATACCGGCGGGAATTAGGTGGCTTATTTTGGACATGATTTGGCTTGGAAAAAGGTTTGGATGAACTCCTGGAAGTCTCAAGAGGATGATTTGATTGTTGGTTTTTAGTGAGAACAGCTGAAAAAAGGTTTTGAGTTTGCACTAATTCTTGAAATTTTCGTAAGCTTTAGGGTTGTTCAAGCATGCTTGCATGCATGGTCCTTTCGATCTAATTTTGTTGAATACATATAGAAGAATGTATTAGGTCAACAAATATAGAAAAAATCTTTATGCATTATGGTGAACATCTTTTCCTTTCAATCTTACATGAAAAGTTTCCTTCTTGAGCCAATCATATCTTCATGCCTCACACGATTTGCTAGCTGCACATGAGCTCTTTGGGCTTCAAATCTAGCCCAAGACCAAAGCCATGCGCCTAGGTCTATTCATTTGACATTTATTTAATTTATTTTGAATTAATAATGAATAAAGATTAAAATAAATAGAATAAAATGTTAAAGGGTTCATAAGTAAGATTTGAGGTTCATTATAAATTGCAAAACATGTTTGGACTTTGAAACAATGGCCCATTAGCCCAAAAATTCAAGTTTGCTCAATTTGAACTTCATGCATTTGCTCAAAATTTCCTAACTTTCACTGGTCATAACTCTCTAAATTTTCATCATTTGAAGGTGATCTTTGACTTTTTGGAAAGCCCAAGGTGACTTCTACAATCTATATGTTTACCATTTTTGTATTTGAAGATTTATCTTGATGTAAGTTGCCTTGACAAAAAGTGTCTTTTTGTTCAGTTTTGAAATGACCTATAACGTATTGGTCCATATCTCTCAAATGAAGAATTTTTGGAGTTGAGCTTAGAGAGAAAAAGTTGTAGAGAATTGAATTTCATTCACAATGATCTTTGGTTGGGGAGAACCTAATGAAGCATGTGAATGTTATGTTTGGTCAAAGTTCAGTTGACTTCTCCTTAAGAAAACCCTAATTTGGCAACTTTTGACTTTTGATGAGTTTGAGAGTCTCATTGATGAATCATGATCAAAACTTGATCAAATGATGAATATGACTTCAAAATGTTTATGTTGACTAAAAATCTTGAAGTTTGACTGTATGTTAACCATAATTGACTTTTTGCCCAATATAGTTAATTTTCAGTCATTTGAGCAATTGACTGAGCAAACTTGTAATGCAAAGCATGAAACTTGGTATGAGCATTCTTGGAGACCTATAAGAAACCATGGAAGCCACTTGAGGCCTTATAAACCCAAAATTCCTTGAGAAAAATGAAACCCTGGTTGTGGACCCACTGCTTAGGAGGAGAATTTGTCTGATCAATTCTTGAATAACCTTGAGCATTTGAGAAACCTAGGAGAATGTCTTGAAGAAAAAGGGAGGGAAATTTTCTGGATTCAATAGCTTCCCTTGTTCAATATTCCTAAACCTGAGGAGTTAGATTGACATGTCCGCCATTCGTGATCTGAAGGTAGAAGGGGATTGAACACTTAAGTGCCTAAAAATTTGCACTCGCATGTGCACGAAGTAAGACTGTTGGTTGATTGCATTGCTTGAATGGGCTTAAAGATGCCATTAGGAGAGAAGAAAGAATTTCGTCAGAGATGGGCTTATAGATTCCATCTTAGGTAACTGTTGATAAGAGTATCAAAATGAGTCTACGCTTGACTTCATCTGAAGAATGCTTTCCAGAATGAACCTCTGGGGAAAGAGCTTAAGTAGCTTATTGTCAGATTTAGTCTCTGAGGGAAATTCTTATAAGAATTCAGTCTCTGAGGTAAATTCTTGTCCAATAGTTAGTCGCCCCGTCCTGTTTCGGGAATTGATCCACAATCAATTTTTGTTGGTAAACCCGTCCTGTTTCGGGAATTCATACCATCTGGCCATGTTGATAGTTTCCCCGTCTTGTTTCAGGAATTAATCTTTTTTCCTGGTTATAAAGATAGTTTCCCCATTCTATTTCGAGAGTTAATCTTTACCTGGTCATACAGATAGTTTCCCCATCCTGTTTCGGGAATAAATCTTTGACCTGCTTTCTGTTGGCGAACCTGTCCTGTTTCAAGAATTCATACCACCTGGTCGTACAAATAGTTGTCTCATCTTGTTTTGGAAATTAATCTTAGACCTGTTCATCTAGATAGTTACCACATCCTGTTTTTAGAATTAATCTACGACCTGTTTGAGAATTGTTGATGATATTCGTCTGTTTGTGAACTAACCTGAAAGAAACAAAGTTAGTTTCGTGCAATGTCATGATGTTTGTAACTAATTGTGTAATGATGTTCTCAAAGTAAATGAGAGAGTGCTATATGTGTTTCCTATGCATATACTATGATACTTGTAAATGATGAATGGATGTGAGTTGTCGGTGAGGCGTATTGGTAGCTTCGTGTAACATCTTGGTTGGGGAAAATAAATCCCTGACTGCGGCTGGGGATGAAGAATGTGAATCTTCAATCTTGTTTAGAATGTCTCCGCTGGGGATTCCCTATTTCTTGTTTGAGGATACTCCACTAGGAATGTTAGATTTTTGCTTGGGGATAGAAGAGTTTAGGTACATTGGTCGTTTATCGCTCTACTGGGGAATTTAGTTCTTATATACCATGACTAGGAATAAAAGAGAAGAATAACCTTCAACGGTGTCGTATGACCAAGTTTCCGATATGGATGTTGTTGTACCCCAAAATTTGCCCTTGCAATTTTCCACAAGAAATCACAGCTTCAAGCGTTTCCTGATTTTTCAAACTGGCTCAAGAATCGGCCAAACAGACTTTTCTCGTCAGTCAAACAAAAATTAGGGTTTTACTGATTTTCAGGGCTTTAGAATGTTTCAAACAGTTGGCTTAGGGTTTTGATTGATTTTGGCTCAACTTTGATCAGGCGAATGTTCTTTGGCATTTAATCAGGAATTAGGGTTTTTGTGAGCGCGTTCTCAGAAAGATTTAAATTCTACAGCACTTTTCAAGTTATGCTGAGATGTGGATTGAACATTTGGTTTGAGTTCGCACTGTGTGATTAAATCAGTGAAAGGATACATTCAGTTTGAATTTGCAGTGTTTGGTAAAAATCAGTAAAAAGGAAAAAGCGTCTGGGCAATTGCTGTAATTGACTGTTGTTTTGCTTTGGATGTTGGAAGCGCCAAGTTTAATTGATCAATGCGGAAGCAATATTTATTTAATTGTTTATTATTCTAAGTTAGATAATTGGAATTTGTGTCCATTTATTATAATTTTAGAATTATAAATAATAAAATAAGTAATTGAAAAGGATAAAAAAAAGAATTAATTGGATAAAAACTTTTTATTTATTTTTAAATTATTCATACAATTATTGTTTACAATTTGTTTACAACAATGATTTTACAGTAATTTAAACCTAAATAAGACTATCCTAATTTTTTCTAAATCTTCAAATTCTTCATCTTTTGCTGTTCCTCTCCATTTTAATTATTCATCTGCAAAGAAAAAAGTCAGTTAGAAGCAGATAAATAAATAAATAAAAGACAGATAAAAAGTTCATCATTAAGGGCAACTGACTGGGATCAGTTAGCCCTCTTTGCAAATCACGGGATTTCTCCCGGTTCACAAAGAGGGATGAATATTTGCTTGCTAAACTTTGAATGCACAAATATAAAGAATGCACAAGTCAAAATTGTCAAACTGCATAGTTCAAGTCTCAAACAGCATGATGCAAAGTCCAAATCAAACTACAAAGTCCAAACTAAAAGTTCAAATTGCCAAACAAAGTCCAAATTCAAACTTTCTGCCAAAAGTACAAGATACTGTCACAAGGCTACCAAAGCTGTCCACAAGATATCAAGATATCAAAGATATCAGAATGTTCAGATGCAAGTACAAGTGCAGCACAAAATCTGGAAGAAAAGAGATAAAGTATGTAGAGAAAGCATGTTATGCAAGCAAGTTATTCATTTTCATCATTTTCCCAATGATGCCCTTTCAGAATAAAAGTACAAATGCAAACATATTTTAATATTTTGACTGTACTAGAGAGAGAGAGAAGAGAAAAGAAGTACAGGTTTTGTAGGCTTAGGTTGAAGAGAAAAAATATAAAACAATCTGCCAATGAAACAGTAGAGGGAGGAACCACAAAGCTGTAAGACAAAACAAATATACAACCTGTTGTCCAAACCTCAGGCCATAACATAACTTAAAACAAAACCTTCCAAACACACAAGACCGGCCTATCATCAAAAACACATAAGCCTGTACCACCAGTTTTAGAAACCTCCAGCCTAACCAATAAACCCTGCATAAGCCTTTGCCTAAAAAACAGCATAAGCCAAAACTTGTTCAAGCCTATCAAACACGTAACCTGTGTTAAACAATACCCTGTCAAACCTGCTTAAGCCTTAAACCTGTAACACCAGTCTAAGCCACAAACTGAAGCCAACAATCAAGAACCAAGTAAACTCATCAAAGGCCAAGAGCCAGTTTCAAACAATACAAGCCTGTGCCTACCATTCAAGAAGAAACTGAAACAGTATGCCAAGGCCATAACCAAAACCAGTTCACCCAACCTGTAAACCTTGCAAGCACAACAAGCCTTACCATTCAACTCAAACAGAAAAGCCAAAAAAATACAAACAGAAGTGTGAGCCTCAAAGCCTCAAACCTTACCATACAAACTGTCAAGCCCCAAACTGAGGCCACTCAAATATAAACAAGCATACCAGATATCCAAACCTGAACTACCAAAAGGCCAAGGCCTGTAACCCTCAAGCCCTCAAAAAGTTCCATCATAGGGCAAAGGATAATAAAGCATAGCATACAGAAGGCAACCAACGAGAAGAAGAGAAAGGGATCAGTCACATGCAAACGTTCAAGGCAACACAAAGGCCTCAGAGAAGTTTTCTTCATAGGCCAATATACAAAATAGGCAACAGAAGTGAGGTAGAAAGAAGAGAGGCAAACATTCAAGGCAACTCAGTGTCAAACATCAAAGGCCCTCAGAATGCTCAACATTGGGCAAGGAACAAGCATATTAAGCAACGAGGCAACAGAGAGAAGAAGAGAAAGATATAAAAGTGGTTCGTTTCATCATCATCATCAAGGCAACAAAAAAAAGAGAGACAAAGAGTATAGAGTACCAGGGTTACCAAAAAACAAGCTAGTTCATCACAACCCCTTCACCGTCGAGCCTCCGAAGCGCCTCCACCATTCCTTCCCCTCCTCAGTCAAGGTAGTATATTTTCTTTCATCCCTCTTCACGACCTCGTTAACCAACCATAATGAACATAACATCAGAATATAAAATCATAACATGCAAAAAGGAATGAAACCCTAAACGCGCTAAGACAAAAGAAGGAACAAAGGGCGATTACCTCTCATTTGGCTTCACTGAACCAAGAAAGGAAGGAAGGTGAAGGAGGCAACTGGTGGCTAGGAGGAGGGGATTGCATTCAGAAGCCAATCAGAGAAGACGAAGCAATGACGAAGCTAACTCTTGCGCCGTTCTCAGCAAACCCTAACAATTCCCTAATGACACAAAACTGCTGAAACCCTAAGAACAATGTTGTGAAACCACAATGGGCTTTGCCCCATCGGATGTCTTAAGCCCAACTAAACATTTCTAACGCCTGACCCCTCTCCTGGCACACATACCCCTTTTTTATTATTCTGATTAGTGGTTTGGGCCAAGCGCTTTCTCAAAAGCCCATTCAGTTTTCTTTGAAACTAATACTCTCCATTTGTTATCACACCATATCTTTTTTTTTTTGCATAAATAAATTAACATATCAAATTTTGCATTAAATTAACAATACTTTTTATATAACATAATTAAAATTTTGTATAAGAAGCTAAAATACAAATATAATTTTCTCTAAATTTAAAACAATTTTCCTTTCTTTTAATTAAAATTTTGTATAAAATACTAACTTAAAATACATTAATATTAATACGTAAAAAAATAGAACTTAAAACATTTTCTTTTCTTTTATTAAATTTTCTTTTTGTACATATTAAAGAAATATACAAGATTGCAAAGATTAAATAAATAAACATTTAATTATTTTCATTTAGGTTAAACAATACTTAATAATATACATTAAATTCACATTTTCTTAACTTGTAAATAAATTACATACACATATACACTTACACAATATACAATACATTTCACGTTATACACTTGATACACATACAAATTGCTATTCTTATATCTTGCTATACATTGATTACTTTGGATCGCAATTCGATTTGGTTGTAACTTATTGGACACTACATTCCTAAAGTTTCATCCCCATTTGTAAATTTGTACCCCCACTCCCGGATACTATTTGTAATAGCGTAGACTTTAAATTCTTGCAATTTATCGCTCTCGAATTATACCATGGTTAGACCTAGGGTTTGCATGTACATAAAATCAAACGCTAGATAACCTAATACAAGACAAATACATGAAATCAATACACAATCACACTTGCACTCCCTAGGGTAATCCCACATGTTGCCTTCCAAAATGGGCCATGCTTGCACGTCAAGTTTCTTTGGCAAAACGAATTCAAAATGATCATAAGTCCCTCGATGACGCTTTCGAAAGTTGCCTAAATGGAATGATCAAGTCCCTTCAAAGCAAATTGCCAAAGATACTTGGCGCCATTGCATTCATGGTCCATACGATGACCCGCGCCCGTCCCGTTAAACATCCTAAACGCAAGATTGTCCACCAAATTCAATGGTGGAACAAAATTGTTAAAAAAGGGTTGAAAACATAGAGAAAACCTTTGAGTACAATAGGGGTAGACAAAACTCTTAGTTACTTGAGATCAACTTGCAAAAACACTTGCCTTCTTTTCAAAAACCACACTTCATGCACACTTTCAAAACAAACCCTCAAAAACATTTGAAACATCTTTTCGAAAAGATCCACACTTTTGTAAAACACTCAAACACGAGTCGAATACATTGGTTGCCTAAAACAAGGCATCTCTTCAAAAACATTTTCAAAACGCACACACATACACCACAATTTCAAGCAATCGAAAATCAAGGCAAGTGATCTAAAAACCAAGTAACTAAGAGCCCATGGATAACCATGGATGAAAAGGGTGCTAATACCTTCCCTTTTCATAATCTACCCCCGAACCCACGAAATATCTCAAAAGGTTTTTGCTATGCTTTTTAAGCTTTCCTTTAGGATAAAATAAAAAGTCGGTGGCGACTCTTGCTCAACCGAACAAGTGCGAATACAAACGCAAACCTCTAGTCAGTTCTCCCACCGTATCACAGATGTCAACTCTTCTGGGGGAGGACAAATTTAAATGATGTATGGCCCGGTTTTAGATTTCGTAGCAAATCTTTGGGGATAACAACCTGGACTACACTTTGCTGGAGAAGAGAATCTTACCGGGGATTTGTAGTAATCATAGAAAGGAACTTAGTTTGGGAAATTAAATTTCGTTGGGGAAATAAACCCTGCTGAGGAAATAAACACTGTTGGGGAAATAAACCCTGCTGAAGAAGTGAATTATGTAGGGGGTTTTACAGTGTTGGAGAAATAACTCAGCTGGGGAATTAAATTCCTGTGAAATTGTCATACCCTAAATTTTGACCTAAGATACCACCTCCCATCTGCATTATTACATAACAAGCATTCACAAGCGATTCAATCTATTTTTGCCCATTCTCGGGTCAGATTTCAAAAATTCATAACTTCTTCAAATTTCGACAATTTTTTTTAATGGTTCTTTCACATATGATTCTCCTCTGCAACAACTACAACTTTTCTTTACAAGTCAAGAGATGATTATGCTTTGAAAATCCACCAAAAAATAGAAACGTTAGAAATTGTTGTGAATTTAGTGAAATTTAATTGGTTTTTGTCTGACTTTATTAAATCATGTTTTTTTCATTTTTTATCATCTTTCTTTTATTCTTATTTTCATAAAAAAAAGAAAATCTATAAAAATATTTAGTTCATGCTATCTTCATTTTTATTTACGTTTTTATTCAAAATATTCAAAATATAAAAAATTAGTTTCCTTAAGTCTCATTTAGTTTTTTTGTTCTTGTATCATTTAAGTTAAAATTATAGTTTTTTAGATTTAATTTAGTAAAAAATCTCAAAAAAATAGTAATTTCACATTCTTTTATTTTTATTTTTGCAAGTTCTTTATGTTAATTTAAAATTATCAAAAAATCTTAGTTACATATAATTTATATATTTTGCATCACTTTATTTGAAAAAAACTCAAAAATTTTAATATCTTTTTATTTCACTTTTATATTTTCAGTTTAGTTTTACTAACAGTTATTCTATTATTATTGTCATTATTGTTTATTATTAATATTATGAAAATATAAATATGTCCATATAAGTTTGTCCTTATGCTGCAAATCAGTCCAAATTCTGCTGGTCCCTACTGCCCAACTAACGGTCACCTCTGCTGCCTCCACCACCAACCAAAAAAACTGTTGAACACCAGTCCAAAAACCTGTGCACATCAGTCCATGAATTGCCTCAAATGGCACATACCAAAACTGTATCAGAAAAGCATTAAATCAGATTATTCCATTTGTTCAAACTCACCAAAATTCCCTCCCAAAACCTCATTCTTGTTTCACTATATAAACAGGCAGTAGGCAATCGAAAAAGTTCAGTTCATAAAGGGTGGAACAAAGAGAAAAAACAAAAAAAAAACTTGCAGCAGTGTTGTTCGTTTTTGATTCAGTTCATAAAGGGAGGAACAAAAAGAGAGAAAAACACAAACAGTTCACAAAGATAAAGAAACTACAAACTGTAACATCTCTTCCTCATTCCACCATCACTTACATTAGTTTCCCTTCAAACCTCAACTTCTCATACGCTATGTTCAACAACACCATAGCCACCATACCTTGTTTTTCACTCTTTGCTTAGTTTCCGTTCCATACATCATCAATAAGCACAAACAATTTCCAGAAGAGCAGGAGGAATTAAAAAAAAGCATATTACCTCATCTCTGGATTTCTCTATTATTTCATCAATCGAAACCATCAGACTTGCTCTGATCTTGTAAGTTTCCTTACTACTTTTTTTTTCTCAAAATCGGTTTCCATGCTTGTTATAATGATATATGTTGTGAACTAGTTGTTGTTGCTGCTTTTTTTTTGTTGATGTTTCAATAAGTCATAACCCCCTGAGATTGTTATTGTTGTTTCTCTTGCCATGAATATTTGTCATCTTGTTGATTTGATGTTTAACTGCATGAAAAACTAGAAACAGTGGTGTTGCTCGTTCTGATTTAGGAAGAGTTCGAAACTAGTAGCAGTGGTGTTGTTCGTTCTGATTTAGGAAGAGTTCGAAACTAGAAACAGTGGTGTTGTTCATTCTGACTTAGGAAGAATTTGAAACCAGAAGCAGTGTTGTTGTTCGTTTTTTTTATTTAGGGAGCAGAGTTGCTCGATTTCGATTGAGAGTGAGAACAGTTCGAATTGATGGAGCAGGATTCGTTGGATAGTTGTTCGATTTCGATTTGGAGAGTGAGAAGAGTTCGAATTGATGGAGCAGGATTCGTTGTTGGTGTTGTTCGATTTCATTTTAGAAGAGGGAGTTCGAAGAGAGAAAAAAGAGAGAAAAGAGAGTTCGAAATAGAGAGTTCAAAGAGAGAAAAGCAGAGTTCGAAAGAGGGAGTTCGAAAGAGAGAAAAGAGAGAGTTTGAAAGAGAGAGTTCAAAAGAGAGAAAGCAGAGTTCGAAAGAGGGAGTTCGAAGAGAGAAAAAAAAAGAGTTTGAAAGGAGCATTGTTCGATTTCGATTTCTGTCCCATGCTGGACCTTTATTTCGTTTCAGTTTATAACCCAATTAATTAGTTTAGTTTTATAATTTATTTAAATCTTGATATTTCGTTTGGTCAGCATTTTAGTAAATTTTGTTAGTTTTTTAACTAGTCTTTTATTGATAAGTTTGTAAGTTATCTCTTTGAATTCATTGCCCCTTTATGATGTTCCTCCCATGATACATGTTGGTTGAGTTTGTGATAATTTCGATTTAATTCCATGGCTTCTCTTTTGGTTTTCTTTTAAAATCTTGGAGTGTTTATACTTTTAGTTTTAATTTTCATGTTGCTTGCAAAATCCAAGGGAATTGTTTAATTTTTGTCGACTTCATGTCATCAAAAAAACATCGTGCGAATACCCTCATTCATCCCTTTTATTAATTCATTAAAAAACTTAAGATAATTTTCCCAAATATTCAGTTTTTTTCAAAACTCACACCCTTTAAGTCAAAACTTCGACATTAGATCGTCGTATCTTCAAAAACTCGTCCATACCCATTTTTGGCCAAAACAATTTATTTTTAATCAAACAAACATTTTAATAAACAGATATTTCAAAAGGTTCCTATAGAATACTATAGATACATTGGGTGCTAATACATTCCCATTGTATAACCAACCCCTGAACCTTAGACCTCTTTTCAAAAATGCCTTGTATTTTCATTACTTTTAAAGTATTATTTTACATTGCATATTTTAGGGTTTTATTTCGCTCTTTTCCCTTTTCTCTTGGAAATAATAAAGCGCGGTGGAGACTCTTGCTTTTGTGAGACGAATTAATTAATAGTTCGATCTCTGATTTACCCCGCTACATTTTTTTATCGCTACAGAATTGGCGACTCTGCTGGGGAAAGATTGACCTCTTGCTGGTCCATCCCTAAGTGGGTTAAGCCTAGTTTGTTTTATCTATTTTATCATTATTTGATTTGTTTGATTATATGTTTGTATTGGGGTTGTTTGGTTTTTTTTTTTGCAAAGGACGAATCCTATACCCGGATTAAGTTACACTTAAGGATAGGACGGGCGGTATAGTCATGTTAACTTTGAGGGAGTAATCCCGAAGAAGGAGGCATGGGATCCCCCACTCAGTGGAAGGCCCTTTTGAACGTAATATTTGTTTACCGAGTAATCGGGAAGACATTATCATTTTCGACCTAGGAGCCAGAGAAGCTGAGAACCGTAGAACCCTAACCCATCTTGGCCTTTTAGGTGTAGTGCGGAGATTATAACAGAGTAATCCGGAAGTAATTGTTACGCGATGCTACGCTCGGATGAGTTTCTCTTGAGAATATTTCTAATTATTGAGTAATCAAGACGTTGGTAATATCCGAAGGAGGAATGTAGACTCCGGGAACTCTTAGAACCTTGTCTTACAGGTGTGATTAAACCGTTAGTACATACCTTAGGGTGGGCTTTACCCTTGACTCCATGCATGAAACGTCGAACCTTTGAACCCCATGTTTGTGAACTTGTGTGTAAATGTTGCATTATCATTCATCCATGCATCCATCAACATTTTTTTGCAAAAAAAATTGTTTTTCAAGGAACTTAAGAATGATTTTTGCAGATATCTCAGGTACTATTATTATGGAGTTTGGAAGAAGAATCACTCGAAGTTCATTCTAAATGATCTTCAGTTCTTAGTTTTATTTTTACTGTTGTCATTTTGTAAAACTCTGTAAAAGGGCTTCATGTTCCAAAGTTGTAATTTACTGCTTTTATTATGGGCTTCATGTTCCAAAGTTGTAATTTACTGCTTTTTATTGGGTTATCATCCCAAGGTTGTAATTTATTGTTTTGTTGTTCCAAAGTTGTAAGTTGTAATTTACCGCTTTTGATTAATGAAATGAGTTTTTGTTGTTCCAAATTCCTTTACCAATGATGTGTGCAAAATTATTGAAGTTCCTTGAAAAACTATCAAAATAAATTATCATTTGCATCGCATATCATGCATCATCCAACATTCCACTTCACATGTTTTCTGGAGTCTTATCCTTGTTTCTTTTTCCACTCCGATAGATTGCCAAGTTGTCTCATCAATACGATACTCGAGCCAACCGTTAGAGGAAGATGGAAGATCTAGAACAGGTAAACCACGAGCTTCGTGAGGAGGTCGCTACCCTTCGCGTCGGTATGGAGAAACTAACTGCGCAGGTGGAAAGTTTGATGGCTGCTCAGAATCAGCCATCGACTGCAGCTGCTGAGATTCAGACTTCAACTACTGTGGTTTCTGAGATTGTCACCGTTCCAACATCTGTGACTCAAATCAACTCTCCGCTTCAACATCAGATGCCAAAAGGTTTTCCGTGGGGAATGCCTTATAACTTTGTGCCAGAAGGGTATCAGCTTGTCGTACAGGCTTTGGTTCAACCTACTGTGTCTGTTCCTCAACCGGAGATAGCTACTATGCCGCCTGTAATCCCGTCTGTGGCACCTTTCCCTCAACCAGTGATGACAACTGTCGCTCCTGTGGTTCACTCTATGCCATACATGAATGAACCTGCTTATCATGCCGAGCCTGCTGAAAGTATGGGTCTTTTTGATAGAATGGAGGAATTTCAAGACCAGTTTCAAGAGATGCAGAGGGAGATCAGAGCGTTAAAGGGGAAAGATTTGTTTGGAAAGAATGCTCATGACCTGTGTTTAGTTCCAAATGTAAAGATTCCAGCCAAATTCAAAGTGCCGGACTTTGAAAGGTATAAAGGTGATTCGTGTCCATGGAGTCATTTAACTATGTATGTGAGAAAGATGTCTACATATTCTGATGATCATGACTTGTTAATTCACTACTTTCAAGACAGTTTGATTGGTGCCGCTCTAAAGTGGTATATGGGTTTGGACAACACTCGGATCCGTAACTTCAACGATCTTAGTGAAGCTTTTGTTCTCCAGTATAAGTACAACGTCGACATGGCGCCGGACAAAGATCAACTCCGGGCGATGTCCCAGAGAGACAGAGAGCCCTTTAAGGAATACGCCCAGAGGTGGCGTGAAATTGCTGCTCAGATCTATCCCCCTCTTGAGGAGAAAGAAATGACAAAGATATTCCTGAAGACTTTAGGTTCCTTTTATTATGAAAGAATGATTGCCAACGCACCCAATGACTTCACTGAGATGGTAAGTATGGGCATGCGGTTGGAAGAAGGGATTCGTGAAGGACATTTGGTTAAGGAAGGAAGTCCGTCTAGCAGTATCAAGAAGTTTGGAGGTGTTTTCCCTAAAAGAAAAGAACAAGATGTCAGTGTAATTTTCCCTGGGAGACCAAGGAGAGGTTATTCACATGTTGCGGCAGTCACTCCGGCTGTCCGCCCATCAATGGTGACCCCAACTCATCAAACCCCACCAATTCAGCAACGACCATTTCAACAGCAGCCTCGACAACAGGCTTATCAGTTTAATAACCAGAATCGTTCACCAAGGAAACCGCATTTTGATGCCATTCCCATGACTTACACTGAATTGTACCCTGCTCTGATCATAAAGAACCTCATAACAACGAAGCCTCCTCTTGTCGCATCGAATAGTACTTCTCCGTGGTACAAGGCGGACCAGTTTTGTGAGTATCATCAAGGGTCGTCGGGGCACAACCTCGAAAATTGCTTTCCTTTAAAGGCGGATGTGCAGAGATTGATTAAGAACGGTATCTTGTCTTTCAAGGATGTTAACCCGAATGTTAGAGATAATCCTTTGCCTCGACATGGGGCAGCATCAGTGAATATGGTGGAAGGTTGTCCGGGAAAGTTTCGAGTTTTTCAAGTTGAACACATATGATATTCGTTGATCAGGTTACATCAGAGCTTAAGAAGACTTGCCTTTTTTAGGCATCATCATGATTATGAGGTTTGTGAATTTTGTTCAAGAGAAGTTGATTGCCCTATTGTGAAGGAGGATATTCAAAAATTGTTAGACCAGAGGGTTATCACTATTACACATGACAGAGATCCGGTGGATGAAGTGAATGTTATAATACAACAATTCAACTTGCCTGAACCAGTAGAGATCATTTACGACAGTCAGACTGCACTTGTTGCTCCTTTGATCATTTATCCACCTGGTCCTGTGCCTTACAGCTCAGACCAAGCTATATCGTACAAGTATAATGCCACAATGATTGAGAATGGGGTAGAAGTCCCTATACCAACAATGCCATCTTTTGTTAACATCGCTGATGTGAGTAGAGTTACGAGAAGCGGACGTGTCTTTGCAACAGTACCTTTGAAGAGACCAGAAGTCCAAGTCAGGAGGCCCATACCGGCAGAATTTCTAGTGAGAAATGTTGAACCCAGGGTTGAGGTAGGCCGATCCAATGAACCTATCCCACACCCTGATGACGATGAGATTCTGAAGCTTATCAAGAGAAGTGAATACAAGATTGTGGACCAACTTTTGCAAACTCCTTCCAAGATTTCCTTGCTTGCTTTACTGAGAGATTATGGTGCCCATATAGAAGCTTTGATGAAGGTCTTGGACCAGGCATTCGTAGATCATGATGTGACGGTTGACGAATTTGATGGAATCGTGGGAAATATTACTTCGTGTAACAATCTTAGTTTCAGTGATGAAGGGCTTCCGGAGGAGGGAAGGAACCATAATATAGATTTGCATATCTCAATAAGTTGTGGAAATGATACTTTATCAAGTGTGTTGGTAGATACAGGCTCGTCGTTAAACGTAATGCCCAAAACTACATTATCTCGGCTCTCATATCAAGGTGCTCCCATGAGACCCAGTGGAGTAATTGTCAAAGCGTTTGATGGTTCTAGGAAGACTGTCATTGGTGAAGTGGATCTTCTTATAGTAATTGGTCCTTTTACTTTTCAGATCACTTTTCAAGTAATGGATATTCGTGGCGCCTACAGTTGCCTATTGGGTCGTCCATGGATCCATCATGCAGGGGCAGTCACTTCCACGCTCCATCAAAGATTGAAGTTTGTAAGGCATGGAAAGCTGGTAATGATTGGTGAAGAGCAGGCTATGGTGGTAAGCCATTTGTCATCTTTCTCTTTTATTGATGTTGATGAGGACGTTGGAACCCAATTCCAAGCTCTATCTGTTGCTAATAATGAAGTGAAGAAGCAAGGGACGTCTATTTCTTCTTTTGAAGATGCGCGACAAGTGGTTGAAAGTGGTTTGGCTGAAGGTTGGGGCCAAGTGTTGACTTTGCCTGAGAACAAGTCTGGAGAAGGTCTTGGTTTTCACCCCGTGTCTACAAGAGTTAAGCAGGAAACAGTTATCCGTCTGATACAAGAGGTTTTCCAAAGCGCAGGTTTTATCCATCCGACACCTCCTGAAGTTGATGCTATAATAGGAGATGATTATGAAGAGGATTTACCCGATTTTGTAACGCATGGAGTGGTTTGCTAGAACTGGATTGCTGTTGATGTTCCTGTTGTGATGCACATTTCTGAGTAATGTCTTATTTTTATTTTTGAAAAAAACTTTCGCTCTGCCCAAGGCGAAGAGTATTTGTGTCGGGCTTTGTTGAAAATAAATCCTTTTGCTCTGCCCAAGGAAAAAGCGAAAATGTCTGGGCTCTTTGTTTCAAGTATTGCCAATCATGAATAAAAATATTATTTTGTCCACTACTGTTTTATTTTTCACTTTTTCTGGGAAATAGTAACGAAAATTAATTGGTAGTAATAGGAAAATATAATGACCTTTTGTTTTATTTGTACAACATTCATATTAATCGATTTCTAAAATAAAGCATAATCATATGTGCAGATTAATCCATGACTTAACCATTGAAAACAATGATCCTATGCCCCCTCCCAACTTTGAATTCCCTGTGTTCGGAGCCGAGGAAGAAGATAGTGAAGAGATCCCTGATGAAATTTCCCGTTTGCTTGAGCACGATGAAAAAACTTTTCAGCCGTTTGAAGAGCCTATAGAGGTGATCAATTTGGGTGATGAAGAAGATAAAAAGGAAGTTAAGGTCGGAGCATTGCTTATCCCAGAGGTCAAATAGAAAATGTTGGAGCTTCTCAGAGAGTATGTTGACGTGTTTGCTTGGTCCTACCAAGACATGCCAGGTTTGGACAACAATATTGTGGAGCATCGTTTGCCGTTGAGACTTGAATGTCCGCCGATTAAGCAGAAGTTGAGAAGGACTCGTCCCGATATGGCTGACAAGATCAAAGAAGAAGTTAAAAAGCAACTTAATGCAGGTTTCCTTTTACATCGGTCTATCCTCAATGGTTAGCCAATATAGTGCCTGTTGCTAAGAAGGATGGCAATGTTCGGATGTGTGTAGACTATAGAGATCTGAATAGAGCTAGCCCAAAGGATGATTTTCCTTTACCACACATTGATGTTTTGGTCGACAATACTGCGAAGTTCAAAGTCTTTTCTTTCATGGATGGTTTCTCTGGTTACAATCAAATCAAGATGGCACCAGACGATATGGAGAAGACAACTTTCATTGCACCTTGGGGAACATTTTGTTATCGGGTTATGCCGTTTGGTTTGAAGAATGCTGGTGCAACATACCAAAGGGCCATGACTGCTTTGTTCCATGATATGATGCATAAAGAGATAGAAGTGTATGTAGATGACATGATTGCCAAATCGCAAACTGAAGAGGATCATTTGGAACATTTATTGAAGTTATTCCAGCGTTTGAGAAAGTATAAACTCCGTCTGAATCCCAACAAGTGCACTTTTGGTGTTCGTTCTGGAAGACTTCTGGGTTTCATTGTCAGTCAGAAAGGTATTGAGGTAGATCCTGATAAAGTCAAAGATATTCGGGAAATGCCCGCACCCAAGACGGAAAAACAAGTAAGAGGATTCCTTGGGAGACTGAACTATATTTCTAGATTTATATCTCATATGACTGCTACCTGTGGGCCGATTTTCAAGCTTCTCCGAAAGAACCAAGGATGTGTGTGGACAGAGGATTGTCAGAAAGCTTTTGATAGCATCAAAGAATATTTACTTGAACCTCCCATTTTGATTCCTCCGGTGGAAGGAAGACCTTTGATTATGTACCTGACTATATTGGAAGATTCCATGGGATGTGTGCTTGGTCAACAAGATGAGACTGGAAGAAAGGAACATGCCATATATTATCTGAGTAAGAAATTCACAGACTGTGAGTCTCGATACTCAATGCTATAGAAAACCTGTTGTGCTTTAGCTTGGGCTGCCCGCCGTCTGCGCCAGTATATGATTAACCATACCACTTGGTTGATCTCCAAAATGGATCCGATCAAGTATATCTTTGAGAAACATGCCTTATCTGGAAGAATAACCCGTTGGCAGATGTTGTTATCTGAATATGACATTGAGTATCACACTCAGAAAGCAATCAAAGGGAGTATTTTAGCTGGTCATTTGGCTCACCAACCAATTGAAGATTATCAATCCATAAAGTTTGACTTCCCAGATGAAGATGTTATGTATTTGAAAGCTAAAGATTGTGAAGAGTCATTACCTGAAGAAGGACCTGATCCCGAATCCCGTTGGGGTTTGATTTTTGATGGAGCTGTGAAATCTTATGGAAATGGAATTGGGGCAATCATCGTCACTCCCCGAGGTACTCATATCCCGTTCACGGTGAGATTGAAGTTTGACTGTACGAAAAACATGGCTGAATATGAGGCATGTATTATGGGTCTCGAAGAAGCAGTGGATCTAAGGATTAAGATTCTTGATATTTACGGAGACTCGGCTTTGGTAATTAATCAAATCAAAGGAGAATGGGAGACTCATCATCCTGGTTTGATCCCTTATAGAGATTATGCTAGAAGATTGTTAACCTTCTTCAACAAAGTGGAGTTACATCATATCCCTAGAGATGAAAACCAAATGGCTGATGCTTTAGCTACTTTGTCTTTAATGTTTCAAGTGAATGGTTGGAACGATGTGCCTACAATCAGAGTTATGCGCCTCGACAGACCTGATCATGTGTTCTCAGTAGAAGAGGTCATCGACGACAAACTGTGGTTCTATGACATTAAATGTGTTCTTCAAACTCAAGAGTACCCGCCTGGGGCATCCAATAAAGATAGGAAGATGTTGAGGAGATTGGCAAGCAGTTTCTTCCTCAATGAAGAAGTGTTGTATAAGAGGAATTATGACATGGTCCTACTCAGATGTGTAGACAGACATGAAGCAGACATGCTGATGCAAGAAGTACATGAAGGATCCTTTGGCACTCATGCCAATGGACATGCAATGGCTAAAAAGATGTTGAGAGTTGGTTACTATTGGATGACAATGGAATCTGATTGCTGCAAATATGTGAAGAAATGTCATAAATGCCAGATTTATGCGGACAAGATACATGTGCCACCGACCCTCCTCAATGTTATCTCTTCACCTTGGCCTTTCTCTATGTGGGGCATTGATATGATTGGAATGATTGAACCTAAAGCTTCAAATGGTCATCGTTTCATCTTGGTAGCGATTGATTATTTTACTAAATGGGTTGAAGCATCATCTTATGCTAATGTAGCCAGACAGGTGGTAGTCAGATTTATCAAGAATCAGATCATTTGTCGATACGGCATCCCGAGCAAGATCATCACTGATAATGGCTCGAATTTGAATAATAAGATGATGAGAGAGATTTGTGAAGAGTTCAAGATTGAACATCATAATTCATCTCCTTACATGCCGAAGATGAATGGGGCAGTTGAAGCTGCTAACAAGAACATCAAAAAGATTGTCCAGAAGATGGTGGTAACTTATAAAGATTGGCATGAAATGCTTCCGTTTGCTTTACATGGATATCGTACTTCAGTTCGAACTTCAACAGGTGCAAACCCATTTTTCCCTAAATTATGGTATGGAAGCAATACTCCCCGTGGAGGTTGAGATTCCGTCCATGAAAGTTTTGATGGAAGCTAAACTTTCTGAGGTTGAATGGTGTCAAAGTAGATATGATCAGTTGAATTTAATTGAAGAAAAGAGATTGACAGCGTTGTGTCACGGTCAATTATATCAGCAGAGAATGAAGAATGCTTTTGATAAGAAGGTTCGACCACGCGAGTTCAGAAAAGGTGACCTTGTGCTCAAAAAGATATTATCTTTACAACCTGATTCTAGGGGCAAGTGGGCTCCGATTATGAAGGACCGTATATCTTTAAGAAAGTTTTCTTTGGAGGTGCCATAATTCTCACAAATATGGACGGTAAAGATCTCCTGCGCTCCGTGAACTTCGATGCAGTCAAGAAGTATTTCGCCTAGGTTTGAGTTGACAGTTTGCTAAGTTGAAAACCCGAAGGGGCGGCTTAGGAAGGCTTTTGGTCAGACCGGCTGTGGCATTTGAGCACATTTCGGAATTCGAAGTTGTTAGGGAGAATAGTGATCATTGTTTTTGTGTAACCCTTTCTTTCATGTACTATTTCCCAAACTTTTGTAAACCGTTGGAGTCGTGTTGTTAGCGAACTACCATCTTATTAATGAAATTTGAGAATTTACCTTTTGTGAGCAAAATTTTAATTTTACGGCAATATTTGAAACAAAGTTATTTAAAGTATTCTCATTTTAAAAATGTGTCGTGAATGATGAAAGGAATATTAACAGTTGTTCTGAGGATGGTCAAGCCATGAAATGCAAAACAATACAGTAATTTATCCTTGCATGATGAACATGTTTTCTTTCAAAATCGTCACGAGGTGTTGGTTGTGTAAACTTTTGTTTCTAGTGGTACTAAGTTTGGTAACTCCCCAGCTTTTCCAATTAAGCGTTGTTTTGGTTTGAGCAGATTTTTGAAGTGTGGTACGCTTTGTCTCATGCCAGTGGTCTATTGGTGTTAGAAGATTGGTTTTGAATACTTTTCTCCCCAGAAGATTTGAGACTTGTAGCGTGATACGCTCTGACGTTGCTTTGTGGTTCTAGTTCCAGTTATCTTCCGTCTCTTTAAGATTAGCCGAGTATCTATTATTTCGTGATATCTTATTATCTTCAAGATATTTCGTCTGCCTGTTTTGTCAACATAACATTCATTCATTCATTTACACTTATATCACGCATGCATATTCACATTTGTCGTTGATTTTGGGTCGTATACCTTGTTTATGTTTATTAAGACAATGTACATGTTCTTTCCAAGTAGAATGTTAGCTTAGGCAGAAAATGTGCTTCCTTTCTAAATTCCCCAACTGAGCTAATCCTCGTGGATGATTTTTTTGAATTAGCCTTCCTTGTCCATTTCTGGATAGGATGAATCCCCAATCGAGTTATTTTCTCATTGGGTGGAGTCTTGTTTGAATGTTTTCTCTCTGGTTTATTCCTGGAGGGAGTTGTCGCCTCTTGCATAGGCTATCTCGTGGTTTTCTCCAAGCTAGGCAACCTGGACGAATGGTGCATTTATTTTGCACATTTAAGTATTTGATCTCCTCGGGAAGGATCTATTCATGGTTCCCTTTGACGAAGATTTTATTCTCTGGCAGTGGTATCGCAATCTTCTTCTGAATTATCTTTTGGAAAACGACAAGTGGCAGCTCTTCATGAGCAACTTGTACGTTATTTTTCTTCGGAAAACGACAAGTGGCAGCTCTTCATAAGCAGCTTGTGCGTTATTATTCCTTCGGAAAACGACAAGTGGCAGCTCTTCATGAGCAGCTTGTGCGTTATTATTCCTTCGAAAAACGCCAAGTGGCGGTCTCTTCATGAGCAACTTGTACGTTCTGTTTCTGCGGAAAACAACAAGTGGCAGCTTCTTTATTTGAGCAGCTTGTATGTCATAGTTATTTTTGGAAGACAGCAAGTGGCGGCTTCTTTATTTGAGCAGCTTGTATGTCATAGTTTTTGGAAGATAGCAAGTGGCAGCTTCTTTATTTGAGCAGCTTGTATGTCATAATATTTTTTTGGAAGACAGCAAGTGGCAACTTCTTTATTTGAGTAGCTTGTATGTCATTGACATCTTTGAAGACAGCAAATGGCAGCTTCTTTATTTGAGCAGTTTCTGTGTCTACAACCATATTATTATTCCAACATTAATTGGTGTCTCTCCGGAAATCCCGCAGAGAAGTTTGTTATGAATCTTTACCTTCAGAAGTCGGTAATCCATTATCAGCAAATTTGGTACATCTTTTGTCTATCTTTGACCTTGAGTTGGGAACTCACTGTTATTTTTGGGTCAATAATCTGTTTTGTGGCCTATGCAAGATGCCTTCTTTGTTATGGTCAGAGGTCGTTTTCTCTCAAATTTCATTCGTCGTCAAGAGTCTATCATTTGAAGTCGATGGCTCATTTCCCCAGTAGTGTATAATCTATGTTCCTGTGTCTTGTTGGTGTTTGGTTTCTCCATCATTATCTTGTCTCATACAATATCATTCTCTATGAATTTAAATACTACATTCATATCACAAACATAATGGCGGTATCTTAGGGAAAAAATTGCGTATTATGTATTTAAGTACCTTCAATCTCGTCGAGACGAAGATTTTAATCTTCATATCTCCGGATAGAAGAAACTTAAATAGGGGCAGCTGTCATACCCCAAATTTTGACCTAAGATACCACCTCCCATCTGCATTATTACATAACAAGCATTCACAAGCGATTCAATCTATTTTTGCCCATTCTCGGGTCAGATTTCAAAAATTCATAACTTCTTCAAATTTCGACAATTTTTTTAGTGGTTCTTTCACATATGATTCTCCTCTGCAACAACTGCAACTTTTCTTTACAAGTCAAGAGATGATTATGCTTTGAAAATCCACCAAAAAATAGAAACGTTAGAAATTGTTGTGAATTTAGTGAAATTTAACTGGTTTTTGTCTGACTTTATTAAATCATGTTTTTTTCATTTTTTATCATCTTTCTTTTATTCTTATTTTCATAAAAAAAAGAAAATCCATAAAAATATTTAGTTCATGCTATCTTCATTTTTAGTTACATTTTTATTCAAAATATTCAAAATATAAAAAATTAGTTTCCTTAAGTCTCATTTAGTTTTTTTGTTCTTGTATCATTTAAGTTAAAATTATAGTTTTTTAGATTTAATTTAGTAAAAAATCTCAAAAAATAGTAATTTCACATTCTTTTATTTTTATTTTTGCAAGTTCTTTATGTTAATTTAAAATTATCAAAAAATCTTAGTTACATATAATTTATATATTTTGCATCACTTTATCTGAAAAAAACTCAAAAATTTTAATATCTTTTTATTTCACTTTTATATTTTCAGTTTAGTTTTACTAACAGTTATTCTATTATTATTGTCATTATTGTTTATTATTAATATTATGAAAATATAAATATGTCCATATAAGTTTGTCCTTATACTGCAAATCAGTCCAAATTCTGCTGGTCCCTACTGCCCAACTAACGGTCACCTCTGCTGCCTCCACCACCAACCAAAAAAACTGTTGAACACCAGTCCAAAAACCTGTGCACATCAGTTCAGGAATTGCCTCAAATGGCACATACCAAAACTGTATCAGAAAAGCATTAAATCAGATTATTCCATTTGTTCAAACTCACCAGAATTCCCTCCCAAAACCTCATTCTTGTTTCACTATATAAACAGGAAGTAGGAAATCGAAAAAGTTCAGTTCATAAAGGGTGGAACAAAGAGAAAAAACAAAAAAAACTTGCAGTATTGTTGTTCGTTTTTGATTCAGTTCATAAAGGGAGGAACAAAAAGAGAGAAAAACACAAACAGTTCACAAAGAAAAAGAAACTACAAACCGTAACATCTCTTCCTCATTCCACCATCACTTACATTAGTTTCCCTTCAAACCTAAACTGCTCATACGCTATGTTCAACAACACCATAGCCACCATACCTTGTTTTTCACTCTTTGCTTAGTTTCCGTTCCATACATCATCAATAAGCACAAACAATTTCCAGAAGAGCAGGAGGAATTAAAAAAAAGCATATTACCTCATCTCTGGATTTCTCTATTATTTCATCAATCGAAACCATCAGACTTGCTCTGATCTTGTAAGTTTCCTTACTACTTTTTTTTTCTCAAAATCTGTTGCCATGCTTGTTATAATGATATATGCTGTGAACTAGTTGTTGTTGCTGCATTTTTTGTTGTTGATGTTTCAATAAGTCAGAACCCCTTGAGATTGTTATTGTTGTTTCTCTTGCCATGAATATTTGTCACCTTGTTGATTTGATGTTTAACTGCATGAAAAACTAGAAATAGTGGTGTTGTTCGTTCTGATTTAGGAAGAGTTCGAAACTAGTAGCAGTGGTGTTGTTCGTTCTGATTTAGGAAGAGTTCGAAACTAGAAACAGTGGTGTTGTTCATTCTGACTTAGGAAGAATTAGAAACCAGAAGCAGTGTTGTTGTTCGTTTTTTTTATTTAGGGAGCAGAGTTGTTCGATTTTGATTGAGAGTGAGAAGAGTTCGAATTGATGGAGCAGGATTCGTTGCAGAGTTGTTCGATTTCGATTTGGAGAGTGAGAAGAGTTCAAATTGATGGAGCGGGATTCTTTGTTGGTGTTGTTCGATTTCGTTTTAGAAGAGGGAGTTCGAAGAGATAAAAAAGAGAGAAAAGAGAGAGTTCGAAAGAGAGAGTTCGAAAGAGAGAGTTCGAAGAGAGAAAAGCAGAGTTCGAAAGAGGGAGTTCGAAAGAGAGAAAAGAGAGAGTTCGAAAGAGAGAGTTCGAAAGAGAGAAAAGCAGAGTTCGAAAGAGGGAGTTCGAAGAGAAAAAAAAAAGAGTTCGAAAGGAGCATTGTTCGATTTCGATTTCTGTCCCGTGCTGGACCTTTATTTCCGTTCAGTTTATAACCCAATTAATTAGTTTAGTTTTATAATTTATTTAAATCTTGATATTTCGTTTGGTCAGCATTTTAGTAAATTTTGTTAGTTTTTTAACTAGTCTTTTATTGATAAGTTTGTAAGTTATCTCTTTGAATTCATTGCCCCTTTATGATGTTCCTCCCATGATACATGTTGGTTGAGTTTGTGATAATTTCGATTTAATTCCATGGCTTCTCTTTTGGTTTTCTTTTAAAATCTTGGAGTGTTTATACTTTTAGTTTTAATTTTCATGTTGCTTGCAAAATCCAAGGGAATTGTTTAATTTTTTTCGACTTCATGTCATCAAAAAAACATCGTGCGAATACCCTCATTCATCCCTTTTATTAATTCATTAAAAAACTTAAGATAATTTTCCCAAATATTCAGTTTTTTTCAAAACTCACACCCTTTAAGTCAAAACTTCGACATTAGATCGTCGTATCTTCAAAAACTCGTCCATACCCATTTTTGGCCAAAACAATTTATTTTTAATCAAACAAACATTTTAATAAACAGATATTTCAAAAGGTTCCTATAGAATACTATAGATACATTGGGTGCTAATACATTCCCATTGTATAACCAACCCCTGAACCTTAGACCTCTTTTCAAAAACGCCTTGTATTTTCATTACTTTTAAAGTATTATTTTACATTGCATATTTTAGGGTTTTATTTCGCTCTTTTCCCTTTTCTCTTGGAAATAATAAAGCGCGGTGGAGACTCTTGCTTTTGTGAGACGAATTAATTAATAGTTCGATCTCTGATTTACCCCGCTACATTTTTTTATCGCTACAGAAATGTACTAAGGAAATCATTTCTAATGGGAATAATTTTGATGGAGAAATGATCAGACTCCTTTATCCGCTAGGGAGATTTGCTGGGGAGTATGGTCATATTAACTGCTGGAGGATGCCCCAATTCCTGTCTGAAGGCATCTTAGACTTTCGGGGGAATGTATCTCTGTCGGGGATGAGCTTGTGAAGCTAACTCTGTGGGGGATAATCCCATGGAGGTTTCTCAGTGGGGATTTATGGATGACTTGAATGTTATCCAAATTCCTAGAGTCTTTAGTAAATGTTGATTCCTCTTTTTATGCAAATATTTGTTAACAGTAATCATATTCATATGCATATGTTCATTCAATTTAGTCATTGGAAGTTTTTGCAAACAAAACAGCAAAGAAAAAACAAATTTTGAATTTTGAAATTGCCTTGCATTGATAATTTGCCTATAAACAAGCACTTTTTTTACATGGAGACATAAATCCTAGTAAGAGGAAATCGTCATGAAATGAAAAGAGTAAAAACAAAACATATAGCTATGTGTAAACGACCCTATCAGGTTTCAACTCTACTATTGCCCCTATGTCTTCGAGCATCTCATCCCTTGTTGTTGGAAGAAGTCGATTGAATTGATCTGTACCATTTGAACTTGAAGTTGGTAATAAATCTTGTTGTAAATAAATGATCTAACGGGACATTGTCGTACGCTTTAATCCCTAACTTTTTCCTAGACCTCCCTTTCGGGTTTTGAGTCCACCGGGATACCCTTTTCCCCAAGCCGCCTTTTCAGGTTTTCAACTTGCCGGGTGTACAATCTTTATATATATCCGTGATTTTTTCCTGAACCTTTTTGGTTCTCCGGGATGCCCTTATTTTTTCCTATGCCAGTCAACCTAGCGGGTCTCTTTCATGCGTAGTATCTTTTGACTATGTCCACGTTCACAGGGTGCGAAAAGTCTTCACCGTCCATGGTGGTAAGTATAATAGCACCGCCATAAAACATCTTCTTGACTACAAATGGCCCTTCGTAGGTGGGAGTCCATTTGCCCCTGGGATCACCTTGCGGTAGGATGATGTGCTTTATTACCAAGTCACCAGCCTGATATACTCGATGCTTGACCTTTTTCTTGAAGGCTTTGATCATGTGCTTTTGGTACATCTGACCATGGCAAACAAACACAAGACTTTTCTCATAAATCAAACTTACCTTGTCTAACCTAGTTTGAACCCACTCATCTTCATCTAAGTTTGCATCTTTCATAATCCTTAGAGAAGGAATCTGAACTTCGACAACTATGACAACTTCTATACCGTAGACTAGAGAGAATGGGGTTTCCCCAATTAATGTACAGACTGAGGCATGATAGCCATGAAGAGAAAGTGGTAATATCTCATGCCAATCTTTATATGTCACCATCATCTTTTGTATAATCTTCTTAATGTTCTTATTGGCGACTCCCACTGCATCATTCATATTTGGTCGATACGGAGAAGAGTTGTGGTGTTTGATTTTGAACTGCGTGTAGAGCTCAGTGATCATAATGTTATTGAGATTGGTATCATTGTCTGTGATAATCCTTTTTGGGATTCCATACCGACATATGAGGTTATTCCTAATAAACCAGGCCACAACATTCTTTGTAACATAGCCAAACGAGGCTGCTTCAACCCACTTGGTGAAATAGTCAATGGTGATGAGGATGAAACGATGCCCGTTAGAGGTAGTAGGCTTAATTTCTCCAATCATATCATGCCCCACATTGCAAATGGCCAAGGAGAAGTCAAGACATTCAGAGGAACCAGAGGCACATGTACTTTGTCGGCATAAATCTGGCATTTATGACAAGTTCTTGAGTGGTGATGGCAGTCGGTTTCCATGGTCGACCAATAGTAACCTACTCTCAGGATCTTTTTAGCCATAATATACCCACTGGAATAAGTACCAAAGACACCTTCGTGCATGTCCTCCATAATTTTCTCAGCTTCCTTCTTCTCCACACAACGAAGCAAAGTTGAATCATGGTTGCGCTTGTATAAAATTATGTTGCTTAGGAAGAATTTAGTAGAGAATCTTCATAGGAATTTCTTGTCATTGATATATTCCCCCTCGAGATATTCTTGAGCCTCGAGGTATCTTTTTACTTCGTGAAACCAAGGCTTCTCTTCTACTCTGTCAGTATCAACTTCGTAGCAATGTCTCAGTTCATCCAGTCTTTTGATAGTAATTCGAGGAGCTTCATTATCCCTTCTTACTTTGAACAAAGACAAAATGGTAGCAAATGCGTCTTCCAACTGATTTTCCTCTCGTGGAATATGTTCAAAAGTAATTTCCTCAAAATATGAAATTAATGTCAACACATGCTCTCGATAAGGAATGAGGTTTGGATGCTTCGTATCCCATTCCCCCTTGATCTGACTGATTACCAGGCTGAGTCCCCATATACGTTCAAAAACTTGATTCTCATATCAATAGTAGCTTTGATACCCATGATGTGTGCTTCGTATTCGGCCATGTTGTTGGTGCAGTCAAAGCAAAGTCTGGCGGTAAAGGGCGTTGGAAACCCTTGGGGGAGATGATCACAACACCAATTCCAATACCAAGCGCGTTGGAAGCTCCGTCAAAAACCATAGTCCATCGGGATCCTGGCTCAGGTCCTTCATATGGTCTAGGTTCTTCACAATCTGTAACCAGCATGATATTCTCATCAGGGAACTCAAAATTCATAGACTGATAGTCATCTACAGCCTGATGAGCCAAATGATCTTCTAGTACACTTCCTTTAATATCCTTATGAGTGGTGTACTGAATGTCGTATTCTATCAAGACCATTTTCCATCTTGCTATTCTTCCGGGTAGAGCGGGCTTCTCGAATATATATTTGATGGGATCCATTTTAGAGATCAACAAAGTGGTATAAGTCAACATATATTGTCTTAGTCGCCGAGCAGCCTATGCCAAAGCGCAGAAAGTTTTCTCGAGCAGTGAGTATCTTGTTTCACAGTCAGTAAATTTTTTGCTAAGGTAGTATATTGCATGCTCTTTTCGACCAGACTCGTCATGTTGGCCCAGTACACACCCCATTGAGTTCTCTAACACTGTTAAGTACATAATCAAAGGTCTTCCTTCATCTGGTGGCATCAAAATTAAAGGTTCTTGGAGATACTCCTTAATCTTGTCAAAGGCTATTTGGAAATCGTTGTTCCACTTTACAACTTGATCTTTCTTCAGCAGCTTGAAGATCGGCTCACAAGTAGCGGTCAGATGGGAAATAAACCGGGCAATGAAATTCAGTCGTCCCAAGAAACGTCTGACTTCCTTCTCAGTACGGGGTACTATAAAATCTTGAATAGCTTTGACCTTGGCGGGATTAACTTCAATACCTTTACCATTGACGACAAAACCTAATAGCTTACCAGATCTCACCCCAAAAGTGCCCTTGTTCGATTTCAACCTTAGCTTGTACTTTTTCAGCCTCTCAAACAACTTGTAGATGGTCAAGATGTTCCTCTTAGGTCTGGGATCTGGTTATCACGTCGTCGATGTAGAACTCTATCTCGTGATGAATCATGTCATGGAACAGAGCTACCATAGCACGCTGATAAGTTGCGTCGACATTCTTCAACCCAAAAGGCATAACCTTGTAACAAAAAGTGCCCTAATGTGTAACAAAAGTAGTCTTTTCCATATCTTCAAGTTCCATATTGATCTAATTATAACCCGATAAACTGCCCATGAAGGAGAATACCTTGTGTTGAGTGGTATTGTCGACCAAAACATCAATATGTGGAAGCGGGAAGTCATCTTTAGGGATCGCTCTGCTCAGATCCCTGTAGTCTACACACATACGTACTTTTCCGTATTTCTTCGGTACCAGAACCACATTTGCTACCCACTGAGGATATGATGTAATAGCCAAGAAACCTGCATTTAATTGTTTCATAACCTCGGCCTTGATCTTCTCTGACACATCGGGACATATGCGACAAACTTTTTGCTTTATTGGAGAACTACCCTCTTTCATTGGAAGATAATGAACCACAATATCAGTATCAAGCCCTGGCATGTCCTCGTACGAACAAGCAAAGATCTCAACATATTCATGCAACATCTATATTAACATGTTCTTTATAATGTCTTCTAGGTTGGCACCTATCTTGACTTCTTTCCTGTCTGTTTCAATACCCAAGTTTACAACCTCGACTGACTCTTTATGCAGTTGTATAGCCTTTTCCTCTTGCACTAATAGTCTGACAAGTTCTCTAGGTATTTCACAATCTTCCTCACCATCGTTCTCGGCTTGGTAGATCGAATTTTCAAAGTCATAAGTGGCAATAGAAGAATCATTATCAACGGGATCCAGAGTGGATGTGGATCTTTAATTTATTGTGTGGGTGTGTGTAAGAATACATAGCTATTTGAAATTAGTAAAAGAAAGACAAAGAGCGCAAAATTTGAATGCAAAACATCCAATGCTTTATTAAATGAAGATATGTTTATGAAATGACAACCCTTAACAAGTGGACCATTGTGCCCCGGGTAAGGCACAAGGCTTAAAGTCATTTGTTTAAATAAATTACATAACCAAAACTTTGTAAGAAATAAAATAGAAAGTAGCTATTACTCTTGACTAAAGGAGATTGAGATAATGTCTTGAGTCTTCCAGTTGCTGAGCCCGTTGCCGATGGTCGGAAAGATCCAGCTGCCAAGGTCACAGTCACTGCCAGCATCTTCTATCGCGTTGACTCCATTGTTGCTGACTCGGAATAATGGTCTTCCGACACAAGCGCGACGAATAGTCCTCTGAGCTTCTGCAGTAAAACCCAAACCAAATTTAGCAGATTTATACAGAATATCAGGAAGCTGACCCCAAGTAGTGCAACCACCTTCTTCTACGACAAATCTAGCATCCTTCAAAGAAGCCATTCTGGGAGGAACCCTGGTAGCCTTGTGTTGTACCCAAAATTTGCCCTCCCATATTCTTCAAGAATTGCAAAGAGCATGCTTCAAAATCTCCCAGGGGTTGCACAGTTCAAGGGCCTCCTAACAGTCAAAAACTAGGGTTTTGGTTCTGGCAAATAAATTGAAGTTTCCAAGGGTCCAAACAAGTCTCACATGCCTATAAACATTGTCAAGCATCCACATACCAAGTTTCAAGACTTACAGCACAAAATTGCACAGTCAAAAACCCTAATTGCTCAACAGTCAACTTTAGGGGCAAAATGGTCATTTGACAGTCAAAAGTTCAAATTTTTGGTCAAAATCTTATTTTGAAGCCACAAACATCATTTTATCAATTCTTGATCATGATTCTCAAAGCATGGCACAAAAAGTCTCAAGATGCAAAAGTTTCCATATTTGGACAGTTGAAAAAGTCAACTGTAACTTGACCAAGGCATAACTTCCACATGGTTTATCAGAAAAATTCCATCCAAAGCTCATTTTTAAGAGAATCACATTTCCTACAACTCCTCTTCACACTTCAAGTCCAAGAAATGCTCTCACAAAAAGTTATCAATTTCAACATTATAGGTCATTTTCAAAAGTCAACAAAAAGGGACTTTAAGTCAAAGACCATAACTTGAGATTGGTAAATCAAAATGACATGGGACCAAAGGCATTGGTTAGAGGACTTCAATACCTTTACAAAATGTCCAAGAACATGATCAAAGCTTAAAAATTGAGCAAGATATGCCTTGTGGAAGTTGGGAAATTTTTGGGAATTTTGAAAAGTCAACTTTACTTCAAATGCCTCAAATTTGCTAATGGGCCACATTTTCTTCCAAGATTCATCATCCAAAGGCTATGCACGATCATTTGGCCCAAAGGGGATTTATTTCATCATTTTTTTATTATTTATTTGAATTTTTAATTACTATTAATTCATTTAATTAAATAAAATATGAAAAAAATACTAAACCAATGCATTTGAATCTTTTTGTGCAGTATTTGCTCTCCTTAAAGACTCAAGATTCGTGCACTACCCAAATTGGAAAGATTGGCCATGATTGGAATCAAAATCACATGAAAAAGATTTGAAAAAATATGCATGAAAATCAAATATTCCATACATCAATGCAAAGGGTTTTGGATCCAAATTTCAACCCTAATCCGTTCCCATACATATACTGATCAAAACCTAATGCACAAGGACCAAAAAAGCTGCGCTCAAAACCTCTCATACACTTTGCAATTTTTGGGAATTTTTTTCAAAACTGAAAACATCATTCCAAAGGGTTTCAAGGCAAGAGAACCATCCCATTACGTTCCTGAGGCATCACTGAACCTGACTGAATACTTTTCCACGCCCATAGCATCAAGGATTGGTACATAGAAGTCGAGAATTATCATACTTTGTGCATAATCGTATTTCAATTTCTAGGCATTTTTCATACCATTTAATTGTTGTTTTACACTAATATAATCATGCTGAAGCTAACCATGTATTTTAATTGAGTTTTTGTGCATCATACACGAATTCACCATTGAAGCTCGTTAGGGTTTCCAAATTGTAAAATTGGGGCTTTACGTTTAAGGAAAAATCAGGCAACAAGACTTATGCCATCAGAATCAGAAGCTCATAACGATTAACATGGCATACTCGCGCTCAATTTATCATAAGCCAATTCCTATTCGCTATTTTTATGTTCACCATTTAGTGGGGGTTTAAAACCCCCGCTATCTCTTTTTATTTTACAGGCAATTGAAGAAGAAGACAGACGTGTCCATGGCTTACAGGCGCATTTGAATTTTGCGCGAAAATATCCCACTAACCATTGTTTTACATTATATTGATTATTTGTTATATTATAAACAAAGCGCGTAAGTGGTTCAGCTGGCCAAGCATTAGCATGGTAAGTACTGGGACCTGGGTTCGATTCCCAGGTCCCCTCCCTTTCTCATATTATTTTCTCTTCCATATTCCTACGCAGCGCATATTCAGAGGCTCATCATACGTCCACCATCCAAGCTTGCCACGCGCCTATTGAGATCAATCCACTGGCTATGATCTGAAGAGCACCATGGGCACCAGTCAACACATCCACACGCTTCCATGAAAAGTCAAAAAGGCCTCCAATAAATGGGCCAAAAATGCTGGATAACACCTCCAAATTGGGGCAGAACCCCTCATTGGTTTGCTTTTCTATCTTCTTTCCTTTCATTTTTTTTTTATTTCTTTGTTTTATTTATTTTTATTTAATTCATCAAGAAATTAATTTCACAAAATATAAAAAAAAATCAGAAAGTCACAAAATAAAATATATTTTATTTAAATGTTATTTTTGTAAATAAATGTTATCAATTAATTTAGTTTTTTTTATTCTAGGATTAATTTTAACATTTTCTTAATAAACTTAAAAAATTTGTAGAATTAGGTTTTAATTACTTTTATCTTTTTTCTTTTCTTTTATCATTACTAATAATTAATTATTTATTTTTGTAAATAAAGTTGTATTAATTAATTAGGTTAACTTTAGGTTTAATTTTCACATTTTTTAATAAACTAAAAATAGCTAGAATTAGGTTTAAATTCCATTAATTCTTACTAAAAGTACATAAATACAAAAAAAACTCCAAAAAATCTTTTCTTTTCATTTTAACTTAATTAATTTGTTAATCGTAATTTAATTTCCTAAAAAGGGTCCAACGCCCTCGCATTCCCGACTTTAATTCTCTTCGCATTTTTATTTCCTTTTTGTGAATATTCATGTAATTCTCCCAAAGCCATGTAATAACTTAATTAGACGTTTATCTTTTCCGCATTTTTATTTTATTTCAAATCGGGTCCTGGATTAATTTGGCGATGTGGACCCGCGCCTTTGTAATAGCGTAGGACTTTTAATTCTCGCATCTTTTAAATTGTTAATTAATTTGCATGAAAGAATGAATGTCAAAATAAAAGCAATGCGTAGATCACCAATGCATGAACAAGACAAAAATAAATGAACATGACACACAAATCACACACCACCCCTAGGGTACGCCTCACCGTTGCCTTGCCTCTCGAAAGGTGATCGTCGAGTAGAGGACGTTTTAGTAAGTCCTCATGTCCATGAACATGGCATGAGGGTAGCTTCTAAGGTGTCTTCCTATTGCTCCAGTGATCACCATGTCCCTAACCTTCGAATTGACCCGAACACCTCCAATGGTGGTGCTACCTACCTCTCAATGGTGGGATGGCACTACTTTAAGGACATTTACACAGACGAATTCCTTAGGGTAGGTAGACGACTCTAGATACTTGCTCTAATTTCAAAACAAATCAAAAAAATACTTTTCACACCGACACCTTTTCAAAAAGCTTTCGAAAGCAACTTTTCAAACACTCTTGAGGACTGATACAAGAGTCGAACTGAAATTTTCAAAGAAACTTTTTAAACCCATAGTTGAAAAGCAAACAAACCATTTTGAAAACACAATGAGCAAGTATCTAAGAGCCCATGGATAACCATGGATAGAAAGGGTGCTAACACCTTCCCTTTCTATAATCTACCTCCCGAACCGAGAGATAATCTCTATAAGGAATTTTTCTGTGCTTTTGTCCTTTCCATGTTGGAGAAAATAAAAGACGGTGGCGACTCTTGCTTCCGCGACATTTCGCGAAACAGCGTTAAACAGTCAGTTCCAGATCCATCGATCACACCTTGGAAATAGAAGAAACATCTTCAGTAGCGGTAGGATGGACAACTTCAAAAGTTAGGTAGGGAGTCTCAATGAATTCACCGTCCATTTATACATATCAGAATAAGTTAAAATGACTCACCATATACTCCTCTTCACCATAAACAGTAACGACCTTTCCTTTCACAGGGTATTTCAGCTTCTGGTGTAGGGTTAAAGTAACAACACCTTCCCCATGGATCCATGGGCGTCCGAGTAAACAAGAATATGCTGGCCGAATATCCATCACATAGAAGGTATATTCGAAGAATTGCGAACCTACCTTGATCAAAAGATCCACTTCTCTGTGTACCATCCTTTTCAAACCGTCAAAGGCTCTCACCACAATATCACTAGGTTTCAATATAACCCCTTTGCAATCAAGTCTGTTAAGAGCACCTTTTGGTAGAAAATTTAGCAAGGAACCGGTATCAACCAATACATGGGCTAAAGTAGTACCCCTACATCCAATGGAGACATACAGGGCCTTGTTGTGGTTTCTCCCCTCAGGAGTCAAGTCAGCATCGAAAAAAACTAAACCATTATCCATTGTTAGACTAGAAATGTAACTTCCAAATTGATCAGCAGAAATATCTTGTGGTACGTGAGAAGATTTTAAGAACTTTACTAAAGCCTCTGCATGGGATTCAGAACACAATAACAAAGATAACATGGAGATTTTAGAGGGGGTCTGCCTCAGCTGTTCAACAATCTTGTAATCACTCTTGCAGATAATATTTAATACCTCTTCCAACTCTTGCATAGAGGTGTCTTTAGATGCAACTTCTTTATGGGCCTCCGTCTGGGCAGGCTCTGATATTTGCTCTTTACCCCGAGCCTCAATAGTTGACTCGATAGAGGTAACTCTGACAGGTGTAGCAACAGTCTTCAGAGATATCTACGGAGAGAAAACCCTTCCGCTTCTAGTAACCTTACTAGTCCCAATAGTATTGTAAATGTCGAGATCAACAACTTTAGAATCTTTAATATCAGTAATTGGTAGTTCTTGTTTGACGCCATGGTAGTAGACGTCGGATCCATAGTTCCAAGGGAAAGCTTTATCAGATGAAAATGGGATGGGTCCAGGTGTAGTGATTCTCAGAGGAGCAACTTTGGGTTTGGAAGTGATCCTTATAGGACCCTTGGCAGTGATCCTGATTGGAGTGCCAAAAATTACAGCTAAGTATTGAAACAGATTCTTAGAAGACAAAATCTTCTCAACCAGAATTATATAATTGTCCATGAGGCGCTGAATACCTTCTTCCAGCAACTTGCAGCCATTGGGTTAGGCTGCATAGCAGTAACACCTTTTAATATAGCTTGGAATTAAACTGGCCTGTAACAGATTCTTCTTGATAATTAGGAGGGGAGTAACCAATTCACTTACAGTAGAAACATAAAGAACATCATCAATAGAGCTTATTCCTTTGTCATGTTTCGACATAGGTGCAGTAATTACATTCGGGGTCTCAGGAGGATCGAACTCAATCTATTTGTTGTCAATCATGTCTTGGAGTTTGTTTTTCGAGGCCCATCAGTTGTTGGTGTCGTGCCCAGGGCTATTGGAATGGTAAGCACACTTCATATTTAGATTGTATCGAGGAGAGGATGTGTTAGAATTCTGAGGAGGATCCCTTAACGTAATCAGTTTCGCTTTTAGTAAATGTTGTAATGCCTGAGACAGTGGCATACTGATCTTGGTGAACTGTCTTCTTGGTGCATCTATCCTATGATAATTGCCCTGTTGTTGTTGTTGTTGAAAAGGCAAAAGATTAGAGATCCACACTGCTCCTACAGATTGATGGCGATCATTTCTAGTATGAACCTTCTGGCCATAGACAATATTAACTTCTTTCTTTTTTCTAAATGTATTCTTTCCAGCACTCGAAGATGTAGCCGATTGAATCTTTCCACTCTCGATACCACCTTCTACATGTTCCCCAGTTAGTATCAACTCGGTAAAACCAGATGAAGAACTTCCATTCATATGATTGAAAAAAGGCCCTATCAATGTACCCATGAACATATCAACCAGCTCCCTGTAAGATAAAGGAGGTTGCACTCTTCCAGCCAGATCTCTCCATTTTTGGGAATACTCTTTAAACCCTTCATTCGAGCCTATAGTAAAACTTTGTAGTTGCACGCGAGTTGGTGCAAGGTCAACATTATATTGATACTGCTTGTAAAAAGAAGCAGCCTGGTCTTCCCAAGTGTGGATGTTGGTTCCCTCCAACTGATAGAACCATTAAAGTTGTGTCCCAGATAAACTCTCTTGAAAAAAATGAACCTATAACTTTCTGTCAGCAGTATGAGTTGGATCTTCCAAACATAAGACCGTAGATGAAGCATATGACAAGACACACCATCATATTTAGCAAAAGTGGGGACCTTAAACTTGTGAGGGATAACAACCCCCGAGATAAGACCCGACTCTTCAAAATCCAGTCCAGGCACTTTCTGGAGCTCCATAGCATTAAGGCCATCTTCCAACTGTTTGCATTTGTCATCAGCGGGAGGATATTATTTAGTAGAATAGTCTTCATCAGAATATCTTCCAGAACCAAGGTTGTTATTCTCTTCAGCTTTCACAATCTTGTCATCTTCTTCTTGGTTATCGTCTTCATTTAGAGGGCCTTCAAAATCCAGGGCCCTTATGACCGGACCTTTGAATCTTCTGCCCATATTAAGAAACACAACTGGCTTCTTAGTCTTCTTTTTATTCCCTTTTGTGATGATGGTTTTCAACTCGTCTTTTCCCTTAGCTAAGTCCAAGAACATATGCTAAAACTGCGCGTTATAAGCTTGAAGTTCTTTCACAGTTTGTTCAAGTGCCATCTTTTACTGAAATAAACAGCAAGAAGATGAGAAAACCTGTCTAGAAAGTACTTGTTATGTGATGATATGCATGATATGTAAAGGCAAGTGTAATGTTTTCAAGGACCTTTGTGGGATTTAAATTTGTTTAAACAAAAGGAAACAAAAGAAATTTTAGTAACAAACTCAAATTATAATTTCCTTCTAGGCTTATAATGTCAAATAAAAGAGTTACAAAGAAGCAAAATATGAATTCAAGTCTCCCATGGGCGTTTCCTCTTTGTGTTGACATATGCATTAAGGATTTGTTCTTCATGGAGTCATTTAATCAGATCCAATACTTTCTTTTCACTAGCATAGAGCTGAGTTTCAAAGGTATCCATTTCTTCCTTGAGTTGAATCCAGGACTTTTGTAGTTCTTAGAAGTCAGTAGGCATATCGAGATGAAGAACAGTATGAGGAACATCCCCTTCAACAACAGGTTCTATGATCACTGGTAGGATAGCAGGATATGGAATTTTAAGATTTTGAGCACGAGACTACACTGATTTGAGGTAAAGCTCTATAGGAATGGAATTCTTGTGTACCAATGTCTCGCTATCAATCTTGTTGACCATGCCCCAAGCACATATAAACTTTTGATGGTAATTTTTAAGATTGTTGTCATAGTCGAACATAATACCCTGGATGAGCATATCATGAGAACCATCCCTTCGAGCATAACACAAACTGGCGTAGATCTAGGGAATGGTTGTAAGTGATTCCCCCTCTTATACCAAGAAGTGGTACATTAGGGAATTCCCCATAACGGTCAATAATAGTGATATCTTCCTGATATCAAGAACACCAATGAATATCTGAATGAGCGAGTGACATCAACCTTTGAGACCACCTCAAACCTTGTCCATTCTTTATCATTGATTGAGGTAGGTGTGAAATAAACCACATGGACAATAGAGGTATGCAACATATAAGAGTTCCTCGCTTCTTCATAGTACGAGTGTGAAGGGAATGCAAGACATCTCCAAGCAAAGTAGGTATCGGGTTATGAGTGAGAAATATTTTAATGGCATTCACATCTACGAATTGGTCCGGATTAGGGAATAGTACCAAACCATAGATCAGCAAAGCTAAAATATCCTCAAAAGCACGAAAACTCATGGCATCTAGAAACCACTGAGCCTTCTCTATCAGATATTTAGGAGGAAAATCCTTGACTCTATCCCTTGTTTCTCAATTAGATACAATGTCTGGTCGTTTTAGATGTAATGCAATTGCAATGTCTTTAGGTTTTAGAACTTGCTCTAGAATGGTGAAAGGTATCTGATCAAGAATAGTCACTCCGAGTAATTTAGAGAATTCTTCCATTGTAGGCACAACTGATAATCCGGGAAGGTAACACAATGATGTTTAGGGTTAAAGATAGAACAGAACACTCACCATGTCTTCTTTGAAACCGGTAGTAACCAAGTTGAGTAGATGACCATGTCTCTTGGTGAATTGAGAATTGTCAGGAACTTTTGAGACTAATTCCTCAAGCTTGGAAGGTACCCTTACAAAGTTAATTCGGATAGTATTTCTGCGATTGGAAGCAATGACACTGCAACAAAGAACAAAGATAATTCCCCTAGATCCTTGAAATGGTTAATGAAAATGTCATGATATGATGTTATGATGTCATGTTTAAACAAATAAAAAACACAAACAAAGCACACAAGAGCCTTAGGTTTAAGGCTTTCATGGGGTTCACAGGTAAGTACCCTCTTGAAGTTTAGTTGGCTTAACTTGTCCTAAAGTAGTAACCGGGTTCTAGGGATCTCAATACCATTGATTTTTCCCACAGGTTTCATTTAGCACGACACCTGACTTACCACCAAACAAGACCCGCGAGTCGAATCTCAATGAGTGTAGCATTGAGTATCAACCAACTTTAGATTGCACCAAAGCCGACTATCTCACTACCTTCTAATGGCTAAGTTGGGCCAATTAAGGTTCTAAAGGTCAATTAGTGTTTATGACACCACACGGTAGCCTAGTATTCTCCCAAATTGACTCGAGGGACACCATTACTAACAAATGTGTCACACTATCATATCCATCACTCCAACCATATCGGTATACGCTGTACAATTTCCATGATCTATTGCTACTAACCTAAGGTCCCCAGATCCGGGTATAAGACTTTGCAAGAAAAGTAAATCCGATCAAGCCCCAAATGTAAAGCATACAAAGCAAACAAGGAAAGCATTTAAAAATGATCTAACTCTAAGGTAACCCCACTTTTTAGTTCATCCCCAGGAGAGTCGTCAGTTCTGTAATACGGTGGGAGAAATGACTTGTTTATGCGTTTTATCGCAAATGTTGCAGATAGAAAGAATCACCATAGACTTTTCTTTTATCCAATAAGGAAAGGGTGAAAATGACAGAAAGACCTTGAGATTATTGAGTTCAGGGGGTAGGTTATGAAAAGGGAAGGTGTTAGCACCCTTTTCATCTGTAGTTATCTACGGGCTCTTAATCTCTAGCTCACTTTGTTTTGAAAATTTCTTTGTGAATGTGTGTTTGAAAAATATTTTGAAAATTTCCATAGTGAGGCAAAAACTTTGTAATGATTCTCGTTTTTTGTTCCTGAGAATGCGTACAAAGTGTTTTGTTTGAAAATATTTTTGAAGAAGTGTTTATGAGAAAAAAAATTTGTTTTGAAATGTTTGTGAGCAAGCGACTACGAGCAATATATCTACTCAAAGTCTTTCTTGTAATTTTCCTCCTCCTTTAGATAGTGCTACCCTACCATTAGTTAGTAGGAATCCCTATCGTTAGATGTGAAGGGACAGACGTGGGTCATTGTACAGTCATTGAAGGAAACTTGTAGGGACGCTTTAGCAATTACCATTTAAGGGACTAGATCGTTTACCAAAGGCAACATCGAAAGGGTCGTCGGGGGACTATAATATTTTTATATCGAAGGGACTTTGCTAAAGCGTCCCTATGTTCGAGGGACATGACTGAGTTTTTTAAGGCAACAAGAGAGATTACCCTAGAGGTGCGGGTGTGCAAAGTGATTTGTGTTTCAAGTATTGTTTATCTTTGATTAGGGTTTTCTACTGTTTTATTTTATCTTTCCATACATCCTAATTACTACCAGTAATAGTAAGAATAATGAAGCTGTAAATATGCAGAAAATAAAAGCAGAAAATAAAACCTAGACTATTACAAGGCTTTGGGGCAGATACAAAAATAATGAAATGTTTGTGAGCAAGCGACTACGAGCAATATATCTACTCAAAGTCTTTCTTGTAATTTTCCTCCTCCTTTAGATAGTGCTACCCTACCATTAGTTAGTAGGAATCCCTATCGTTAGATGTGAAGGGACAGACGTGGGTCATTGTACAGTCATTGAAGGAAACTTGTAGGGACGCTTTAGCAATTACCATTTAAGGGACTAGATCGTTTACCAAAGGCAACATCGAAAGGGTCGTCGGGGGACTATAATATTTTTATATCGAAGGGACTTTGCTAAAGCGTCCCTATGTTCGAGGGACATGACTGAGTTTTTTAAGGCAACAAGAGAGATTACCCTAGAGGTGCGGGTGTGCAAAGTGATTTGTGTTTCAAGTATTGTTTATCTTTGATTAGGGTTTTCTACTGTTTTATTTTATCTTTCCATACATCCTAATTACTACCAGTAATAGTAAGAATAATGAAGCTGTAAATATGCAGAAAATAAAAGCAGAAAATAAAACCTAGACTATTACAAGGCTTTGGGGCAGATACAAAAATAATGAAATGCGGAAAGTAAAAATTCTAATTACGAATACAAATTGTGAGCATTTACAATAATCATGAAAAAATGCAAGAAATAGAAAAACGTCTGCAGTAGCACAATTAACCTAAAAATTTGAATTGGAGGAAACAAGAATGTTTTTATTATTTTTAATAAAAAAAGGATATTTATGATTAATTGATTAAACCCTAATTATTGTTGATTAAGAAAGAAATTATTAATTAAAATAAAATCTAAAACAAACTTAATTAATTTTGATTAAAAAAAGAAATTAATCTAATTATTAAAAAAAAGTTGATTAGTTAAATTAATTAGAAAATGATTAAAAACCCTAAAAGTCTAAATCAATTTTAATTAATTAAACTAAAACTAATTATGTTGTAAAAAAAATAGAGATTGGGCCTGAATAATAGCAAACTGAAGGGTGTGAATAACATGAAATTCAGGGCCCAATAAGCCCTTCACTGGATCCATTGAGATCTGATTGATGAATCACCCTGGGCCCATTAGATATGATTGATGATGATCACGGGATGACAAAGAAAATGCGCATTGTTGATGTCATGGAGCGTGTAGAACTGGATGTGTAAAAGATGGAAAGTAATGAAAAAATATTGCGAAGCGCCATGATCGAACCCATGCCCTGGGACAGGTATGCGTTAACACGTGCTCTCTTGCCACTGGGGTAGCTGTACAACTGTTGATTAACACACAAACAAATTGTTAAATAATAAAATTGCGCTTATATTTGAATTAAAAAACATCAGCGCTGATGGGACCCTGCACCAAGTGTCAACCAATCAAATTTCTTCAAAATGCCACGCCATTGATCAGAGGGGTCAAACCACTGTGGAGGGTGGAAAACACCATCATCTCCGATGGGTGTTTTTTCAAAGCTCTGCAAAATCAATTAAAACGAACAAATAAAAAGCATATATCAATTATTTTGGACCCTTCAAACTCAATTGTGGGGTTAGTTTCATCCAACAACAGTTTGTATCATTGAATACGAAGATTCACGAGTTTCTTTCCCTAGCCATGGTGAAACTCGAATCATGCGTTAGAGCTTGCAACTAATGGTCCTAAAAAGTCACAAACATCATCATGAACATGTACGCATGCATCAAATTGTTCAACAATGCATAAATTAAAGGTTTGAGGTTAGAAATTTTACCATTACCGGTGTGACTTGGGTGGCCTGTTCTGGACACGATTTGACTTGGCAAAAGGTTTAGATGAACTCTTGGAAGTCTCAGGAGGATGATTTGATTGTTGGTTGAGTGAGAACGACTGCAAAAAGGGTTTTGAGTTTGCCCTAATTCTTGAATTTTTCATGAGGATGATTTTATTGAATACATATAGAAGAATGTATTAGGTCAACAAATATAGAAAAATCTTTATGCATTATGGTGAACATCTTTTCCTTTAAATCTTGCATGGAAATTTTCCTTCCTGAGCCAATCATATCTTCATGCCTCACACGATTTGCTAGTTGTACATGAGCTCATTGGGCTTCAAATCTAGCCCAAGACCAAAGCCATGCGCCTAAGTCCATACATTTGACATTTATTTAATTTATTTTTAATTAATAATGAATAAAGATCAAATAAATAGAATAAAATGTTAAAGGGTGCATAAGTAATATGTGATGTTCATTATAAATTGCAAAACACGTTCGAACTTTGAAACAATGGCCCATTAGCCCAAAAATTCAAGTTTGCTCAATTTGAACTTCATGCATTTGCTCAAAGTTTTCCAACTTGCACTGGTCATAACTCTCTCAATTTTCATCATTAGAAGGTGATATTTTACTTTTTTGGAAATCCCAAGGTGTCCTCTATAATCTTTATGTTGACCATTTTTACATTTGAAGATTTTATCTTGATGTAAGTTTCCTTGACAAAAAGTGTCTTTTTGTTGACTTTTGAAATGACCTATAATGTATTGGTCCATATCTCTCAAATAAATGTTGACAAAGACAAGCAAAGTCCTTTGTTTCTTAAAACGTGAACAAGGCCACGTTACAACCCTTCAAAGTCCTAAATGAAGCATGGGTTAGTTAGAAAACATACTTTTACAAAAAGGTATCCTAACTCCTGTAAGACTTACTATAAATCCTAAGTTGATATCACATTCTTACAAATTTAGTTTTACTAAAAAATTAATTTTTTAAAATTCCAGATAGACATAAGCTTTGCATTTTAATACCACTATTTGCATATGACTAAGTGTTTGACAACAGAGAAATTTGCATGAAAAATATTCAATGAATGAAAATCCTCCCAATGGACAGAATTACTCAGAAGATGGGTCAAAGAGAAAGACACTTCCAGTAATAAGCCTTTCATGGACACAATTCGTTATAAATCAAGGGGCATGGCATGTGATTGTCCAATCCATCTGTGGCGATCAAGTCAAGATTCAAAGAATATCTCAAAAGTGTTGAATATCCAGGGGAAGATCTCCATCTAAATCACTTGGGGCATGTTACATTTATCACGAGTTTTAGCAAAAGCCACTATGAAAATTGAATCTTCGGTATCACCAAATTGCTTGTCTTTGTTAACAGTATCAGATGAGTGTCTTTCGAACTTGAGCTTATTGAGAAAAAGTTGTAGAGAATTTAATTTCATTCACAATGAGCTTTGGTTGGGGATAATCTGATGAAGCATGTGAAAGTTATGCTTGGTCAAAGTTCAATTGACTTCTCCTTAAGAAAACCATAATTTGTAACTTTTGATTTTTGATGATTTTGAGAGTCTTATTGATGAATCTTGATTAAACCTTTATAAAATGATGAAGAAACCAGTCGGTGTTTTAAATTTGGGAAGAAGGTTCAAAGGACCGTCCAGGCACACTCTAGATTTCGCAACCTCGTCAGGTGAAGGAAACAATCAAGAAGGGAAAAACAAGGAAGTAAGCGACCACCCAGAGTCCGAAGAAGAGGAAGAAGTGGACTTTTCTAAAGAACAGTATCCTCCAGCTGACGATAGATACAAGCAGTTGGAAGATCGCCTCAATGTTATGGAGATCTAGAGGGTACCCGGGTTGGATTTTGAAGAGTTAGGACTTGTCTCAGGGGTTGTCATCCCACAGAAATTTAAGGTCCCCACTTTCTCTAAATATGACGTAGTCTCTTGTCCAAAGATGCATTTGAGGTCATACGTCAGGAAGATTCAACCCCATACTACTGATAGGAACCTATGGGTACATTTCTTCCAAGAAAGCTTATTAGGGACGCAGTTGGATTGGTTCTATCAGTTGGAAGGGACCAATATTCCCAATTGGGAAGATTTGGCTGCCGCTTTTACAAGCAATACTAGTATAATGCTGACTTAGCTCCAACTCAAACATAATAGCAAGGCATGTCTATGGGTGCTGGTGAAGGTTTTAAAACCTATGCTAAAAAATTGCGGGATCTCGTGGGAAGAGTCCAACCCCCTCTATTTGACAGAGAATTGGTGGATATGTTCTTGGGCATGTTATCTGGTCCATTCTTCAACCATCTAATCGGAAGCTCCTCGGCTGGCTTTACTGAACTAATCATGACTGGTGAACGGGTGGAAGCCAGTATAAAAAATGGAAAAATTCAAAGAGATGTATCCTCGAGCACGATGAAGAAACCCTTTACCGGAAAGGAGGTCAGTGTTGCATATGACCACAGAAACCAAAACAAAACTGAATGTCATCTGACAGCAGGGGCTATTATGATTTCCAATCATGTACCAAATCAGCAGCGAAAGTATCAACGCAGGACAAAGGCACCCATGAGACGATTCACCTGGATTAACATGACCTTGTCCCAAGTTTTGCCACATCTTTTGAAGTCCAATCTAGTAACTCTGAAGGAAGCTCCCAAGAACCCCAATACTTCTTCTCCTTTCTACAACCCGAATGCTCGATGGGCCTATCATTCTGAAAACCCGGGGCATGATACAAACGATTATTGGACCTTGAAGAATAAGGTACAAGACCTTATCTAGGCGAAAGATACTTAGTTTGATCCCCTAGAAACACCTAATGTGATAACGGCGCCAATGCCCAAACACGGTCAGGGTGTCAACGCTATTGATGATGATTATTTTGTTTCCTCCATGAATGATTTAACCACTCCCCTTTTGACTATTAAACAAAATCTATTGCAAGCCAGTTTGTTTCCGGGATGTGATGAAAGCTGTCAATTATGTGTGTCTCTACCAAATGGTTGTTTGTTACTAAATATGGGCGTCCAACACCTGATGGCTAACAAAGAAATCTTGTTTGAAAAAGTTCGTCTTACCAGAAATTCCTGCAAAGATATCTCAATAATCACCATCTCCAATAATCCTCCCAGGGTCTCCATCAAAAGACCCATCAGGATTACATCTGTTCCAAAGTCTGCTCCCCTAATCATCACCATGTCGGGGCCAATCCCATATTCTTCAGACAAAGTTGTTCCCTGGAACTATAGGGCTGGCGTCTATTATTATGGCCTTAAGCAAGATCTATTGGCTATCAAAGAAAAAGTTACAAAGGACACTGATCCTGACGTCATCAATACTGTTGGGACCAGTAAGATAACAAGAAGTGGAAGAGTCTTCTCACCCGAGATCTCTCCAAAAACCATTGCTTCTCCTGTAATTATTCCCGCTACTGCTCTTACCAGCACTCCCGATGATACTCTCATTGACAATCCTACTGTTATCCCTACTGCCGAGTCAAAGGGAAAAGAGATATTATTTGAGCCTGTCTAGAAGAAGGCACATCCAGAGGTCATTCTTGAAGCTTATAGAAAAGAGATGGAAGAGATACTAAAAATAATTAAGAAAAATAATTGCAACGTCATGGAACATGTGGGGCAGATCCCCTCGAAAATATCAATGTTGGCTTTACTTTTTTGTTCTGAGGCCCATGCCAAAGCCTTGGTAATGTTTCTAAAGACCGCCCACATGCCCCAAGAGACCTCCATTGATCAATTTGATAATTGTGTGGCCAGTATAACTGCTAATAATGGATTGGGTTTTTCGTGCGCTGATTTAACTCCCAAAGGAAGGAAACACAATGATGCCTTGCATGTTTCCATTGAGTGCCGGGGCACTATGTTAGCCCATGTTCTGGTGGATACGGGTTCATCGATGAATGTCTTTCCAGAGAATGCTCTTGACCGGTTAGATTGCGAGGCACTCACTTTAAAGCCTAGCAACATTGTGGTAAGGGCCTTTGATGGTTCTAAGAGGATAGTGCAAAGAGAAGTTGACATCCCTATAAAAGTTGGAACTCATACTTTTGATTCAACTTTCTACGTGATGGATATCCGCCCTTCCTATTCCTATTTATTGGGCCGACCCTGGATCCATGGCGCTGGTGCCGTCACTTCTACCCTACATCAAATGTTAAAATACCCAATCAAGGGAAAGATCATCACTGTCAATGGGGAGGAGGAATACATGGTTAGCCACCTGAATTCTTTCAGGTACGTGGAAATAAATGGTGAGTTCATTGAGACTCCATGTCAGAACTTTGAGGAGATCCCATAAACAGTTGAGGCAGCCAAGACTACTACCAAGACACCAAAAGTTACCAGACCGCCATTGAAAATGGCCTCTCTGAAGGATGCTGGAGCAGTGATTGAGGAAGGTGGATGCACTATCTGGGGTCAACTTCCGGATATTCCCTACAAATCCAACAAATTTAGTTTGGGTTTTACTTCGGATGCATAAATAGCTATTCGACGAAGTCGCTCTGGGGGACCACCTTTATGTATCAACAATCAGGGAGTTAACACAGTGGAAGACAGTGATGGCAACTGTGACATGGACGAGTGGATCTTTCCAACCATCAGCGAAGGACTCAACAATTGGGAAGCCAAAGAATTTGTCCCTATTACTTTTGTTCAAGAGTAGTTATCTTTTAATTTTTTGTTGGACTTGTAATATTTAAACAATTTAGACTTTAAAACCTTGTGTCTTACCCGAGGCACAATGGTCCATTTGTGAAGGTTGTTACTTCATCTTCATATGCCATCAATAAATCATAGATGTTTTTTGCATGAAAATTTTACGCTCTTTGTTTTTTCATTTTCCTATCTTTTATTTTATCAAAGATAGTTATGCTCTTACACACACACACTCACATATTGTAATGCAGATCCACATCCACTCAGGATCCCATGGGTAACGATTCTGCTATGGCCTTTCATGACTTTGAAAATTCGATCTACCAAGCCAAAGACGAAGGTGAGGAAAATTGTGAGGTACCAGGGGAACTAGCCAGGTTATTACAACAGGAAGAAAGGACCATACGGCCCCACAAAGAGCCGATTGAAACAGTTAACTTAGGTACCTAAGAGGACAAGAAAGAAGTCAAGGTAGGTTCCAACCTGAAGCCTAGTGTCAAGAAGTGCTTAACTCAGTTACTACATAACTATGTTGAGGTCTTTGCCTGGTCATACGAAGACATGCCAGGACTCGACACTGATATCGTGGTCCATCGTCTGCCGACAAAATAAGACTGCCCTCCGGTAAAACAGAAGGTATGTCGCATGCGGGCGGAAATGTTAGAGAAAATCAATACTGAAGTCATGAAGCAGTTCAATGATGCAGTCTTAGCTGCCACCTCCTATCCATAATGGGTCGCCAACATTGTTCCAGTACCTAAAAAATACGGAAAGGTATGTATGTGTGCGAACTACATAGACTTGAATAGGGCAAGCCCCAAGGATGACTTCCCGCTTCCCCACATTGATATTCTGGTTGACAACACCGCACAACATAAAATATTTTCTTTCATGGATGGTTTCTCTAGATACAACCAGATCAAAATGGTACCTGAGGACATGGAGAAAACAACCTTCATCACACTGTGGGGCACATTCTATTACAAAGTTATGCCATTTGGGTTGAAGAATGCCGAGGCAACCTATCAGCGTGCCATGGTAGCTTTGTTTCACGACATGATCCGTCACAAGATAGAAGTCTATATGGATGACATGATAGCCAGATCTCAAACTGAAGAGAAACACCTTGACCATCTACATAAACTGTTTGAAAGACTAAAGAAATACAAATTAAGGCTAAACTCGAATAAATGCACTTTTGGAGTGAGGTCCGGCAAGCTCTTACACTTCGTTGTCAGCAGCAAAGGTATCGAAGTGGACCCTACAAAGGTAAAAGCAATACAAGAAATGCCTTCTCCTTGCATTGAGAAGGAAGTTAGGGGATTCTTAGGATGGCTAAACTATATCGCCAGGTTCATTACTCATCTAACCGCTACTTTTGAACCAATCTTCAAATTGCTGAAGAAAGATCAAGTGGTGGAATGGAACGACGAGTGCCAGGCTGCCTTCGATAGAATCAAAGAGTACCTTCAAGAGCCTCTCATTTTGATGCCGCCAGTCGAGGGAAGATCTCTGATCATGTATCTAATTATCTTGGAAAATTCAATGGGGTGTGTGATGGGGAAACATGACGAGTCTGGCCGAAAAGAGCATGTAATATACTACGTGAGCAAAAAGTTTACCGACTGTGAAACCAGATATTCACTGCTCGAGAAAACTTGTTGCGCTCTGGCATAGGCTGCTTTCCGGCTAAGACAGTATATGTTGACCCACACTACCTTATTAATATCCAAGATGAATCCAATTAAGTACATATTCGAGAAGCCTGCCCTCTTTGGGTGAATAGCAAGATGGCAGATGGTCCTGACTGAATACAACATTTAATACACTACCCATAAAGAAAGAAAGGGAAGTGTGCTAGCTGATCACCTGGCTCATCAGGCTGTGGATGACTATCAATCCATGAATTTCGCATTCCCAAATGAAGACATCATGTTGGTAAACAATTGCGAAGAACTCAGAACGTATGAAGGACCTAAACAAGGATCCCGATGGACCTTGGTTTTTGACGGAGCTTCCAACACCCTCAGCAACGGAATAGGCGTTGTGATCATATCCCCTGAAGGCTTCCATATTCCCTTCACCGCTAGATTGTGTTTCAATTGTACCAATAATATGGCGGAATATGAAGCGTGTATTATAGGTCTCAAAGTTGCCATAGATTTGGGAATCAAATCCTTAAGTGTATTTGTAAACTCAGCCTTAGTCATCAGTCAGATCAAAGGAGAATGGGACACGAAGCATCCTAATCTCATCCCCTACAAAGAACATGTGTTGACATTAATCCCACATTTTGAGGAAATTACCTTTGAGCATTTCCCGCGAGAGGAAATTCAACTAGAAGATGCGCTAGCCACTATGTCATCCATGTTCAAAGTCAGGTGGGATAATGAGGCTCCTCAGATCACCATAAAGAGGATGGACGAACCAGCTTACTGTCACGAGATCGATATTGAAGAAGTAGTGGACAAGCCTTGGTTCCATTAAATTAGGAGATATCTCGAGGCCCAAGAGTATCCGAAGGGAGCTTCAGTCAATGACAATAAATTCCTAAGAAGATTCTCTGCTAAGTTCTTCCTCGGTAACAGAGTACTCTATAAGCGCAACCACGACTCTACTCTGCTTCAGTGTGTAGACAAGAGTGAGGCAGATAAGATCATGACTGATTTACACGAAGGTACCTTTGGCACCCATTCTAGTGGTCACACAATGGATAAAAAGATCCTACAGGCAGGATACTACTAGTCCACTATGGAAGCAGATTGTCATCCACATTCACGAACCTGTCACAAGTATCAAATCTATGCTGACAAGGTACATGTGCCTCCAGTTCCTCTAAACATCCTGATCTCTCCTTGGCCATTTGTAATGTAGGGCATTGACATGATTGGAGAGATCAAGCCTACAGCTTCTAATGGACACGGCTTAATCTTGGTTGCCATTGATTACTTCACGAAGTGGGTCGAGGCAGCTTCATTCACTTCTATTACCAATAACGTTGTGGCCCGATTCATCAAACTGAATCTTATTTGTCGTTACGGTATTCTGGAAAGAATCATTATAGATAATGGTACCAATCTCAACAATACTATAATCACTGCACTATGCGCGAAATTCAAGATCCAGCATCATAACTCTTCTCCTTACCGACCGAAAATGAATGGCACTGTAGAAGCCGCTAATAAAAACATCAAGAAGATCATACAAAAGATGACAGTGACCTGTAAGGAATGGCATGAGATGTTACCATTTGCTCTTCATGGTTACCATACCACGGCGCGCACATCAACAGGGGAAACTCCTTTCTCCTTGGTATACGACATGGAAGCGGTCCTACCAATTGAAGTTCAAGTACCTTCTCTAAGAATCATAAAGGACACGGGGTTGAATGAAGATGATGGATTCAAACTCGATTTGACCAGTTGACTTAATTGATGAGAAGAGGCTTACGGTGTCTGCCATGGCCAGATGTACCAAAAGCGTATGATTAAAGCCTTTAATAAGAAGGTCAGACGTCAGTTATATCGGGTTGGTGAATTGGTAATCAAACGTATCATACTTCCACAGCGTGATCCCAGGGGAAAATGGACTCCTACATACGAAGGACCATTTGTGATTAAAAACATATTTTCTGGTGGGGAAATGATCTTAACCACTATAGACGGCGACGACTTTCCGCACCCTGTAAATGAGGACATAGTTAAAAGATACTACGCATGAAAAAGACCCGTTAGATCGACTGGCCTAGGTAAAAATTAGGGATAGAACACAAAAATTTGTACACTCGGCAAGCTGAAAACCTGAAAAGGCGGCTTGGGCAAAAAAGGGTATCCTAGTGGACTGAAAACCCGAAAGGGCGGTCCAGGCAAAAGTTAGGGATTTAAAGCATATGGCTATGTCCCGTTGGATCATCTTACGACCAATCTTCAGTATCAATCTTCAAACTCAAACGGTTCTAATCAATCCAATCGGCTTCGGACGAAGTAACGAGTGTATGAGACACTCAGAGACATGAAGGCTATAGCAGAATGGGAACCCCATGTGATTATTTTTACATAGTTGTCTTTTCTTTGTATCGATTTTCATTTTTACGATGACATTCTCTTACTAGGATGTTCGTCCCTTTGTACAAAAATACTTATTCAAGTTAATACAAAGATATTCCTTTAAAAAGTGGAAAACTATATATTTTTCTTTTACTGTTTCTGTTTTGTTTAAAAAATAACGTCTAGTGTTTATTTTTGAACATATGCATTTGAATGTAATTACTGTTTATAAATGAACACATAAAAAAGGAAAACTAAACAGAAAGACAATTACCAATGGCTTTTAAGAAACAGGATAATATCTATGGACCATTCCATAAAATCCCCACAGGTACTTTCTCTAAACAGAGCAGAAGCAAGAACATCCTACTACAGGATCGTTGTCATATCTCCAGTATGCAGCCTAATGGCATCTTTTTCCTTCATATCCCCGACGGAGCAAAATTTCCAGTTACTGCTCCAAGGATTCTTCAGTGAAAGTCGCCCAGCTGCTCATAAATGCCCCAACAGGGTTTTACAAAGTCCACAAGCAATGAACGATGTTTCACTTCCCCAACAAAGTTTACTTCTCTAATGACGAAAACCCATCTATCAATACATGAAGGCTTACACTCCTCATTCCCAGCGGCAGGCAGGGATTTATTTCCCCAGACCGACAACACTACAACAAAACAACTAATATGTGTATACATTGCATTCATACATCATACATATCGACAATGCAAATGCATATATCGCAATCTCGTTTATTTTTAGAAACATCATTACACCATGAATTTCATACATCATGGCATTACATACAACTAACTCTTTACCTTTTCAGGAAAGATCAACCAATAGAAAATAATCATCAAATTTTCAACAAGACAAGGCAATTATCTATGAACAAATCAATGGTAGATCAATTCCCGAAATAGGACAAGATGACTATCTACATGACAAACACTTACTTCAGACTTCTGCTGGTTCAGTTTAAATCGATCATTAGTTTATCCTTACTCCTTTCCGGTAGACTCCTTCTCTGGTTCAGATAAATCGCTCCAAAAATTTATTCTGATTCTTTTCCATACCTCTGTTGGTTCAGTTTAAATCTCTCAACGATTTATCCCGATCCTTTCCCAGCAGACACCTTCTCTGGTTCAGATAAATCGCTCCAAATATTTATTCTGATTCTCTCCAGTTAAAGAACGTTCGAGACTTCTATTGGTTCAATTTAAATCTCTCAACGGTTTATCCTGATTCTTTCCCGTAGACTTCTTCTATGGTTTAGATAAATCGCTCCAAGATTTATTATGATTTTCTCCAGTTAAATGATATACAAAACCTCTACTGGTTCAGGTTAAATCTCTCAACGGTTTATCCTGATTCCTTCCCAGTAGACACTTTCTCTGGTTCAGATAAATCACTCCAAAGATTTATCCTGATTCTTTCCAGTTAAAGAACATTCAAGACTTTTGCTAGTTCAAGTTTAGATCTCTCAATGGTTTATCCTTATGCTTTCCCAGTAGACGTTTTTCCCTGGTTCAGTTTTTAATCAACCAAAGATTTATTCTTATTCTTTCTAGTTAAAGATTATTCAAGACTTTTGCTAGGTTCGGTTTTAAATTGACCAAAGATTTATTCTGATGCTTCTCCCAGTTTAAAGTCAAGCTTAGACTTAGTCTAATCTATATTAACAATCGCCTTTGGATGGAATCTTTAAGCCCATCTCCGCCAACTCTTCATTGTTTCTCTGAATGGCATCTTTAAGCCCATTCCTTACACCTCAACCACAATATCACCAAGTGCAAATTTCTGGGCACTCTAGTGTTCATTCATCTTCCACATTCAAGTCACGAATGGCAGATTCACCAATCTAACTCTTCAGGTTTAAGAAGATTGAACAGGGGCAGCTATTGTACCCCAAAATTTTCCCTCTCATTCCTCAAGACAATTCTCACAAAGGACTCCCAAAATCCAAGCTTACACAAATGTATTTGGATTTTTCAGCATTAAGATTAAGGAAGAAATTGATAAAAAAAGGACAAAACAAATGAAAATGCCTATCTTGACAAAGTTAAAGGAAAAGCAAGTTCCTTTCTATTTTGCATCCTTCGAATGGATACTTTTGTCTTGGTTGCATCTTTTGTTTGGGCACTGGATTCCTTTGGGGCAAGTTCATTTATGCTTCGATTGAGGCATTGGACTTGTTTGGCTAAAATCATTTCCTGTTAGCATTAGACTTCGCTTGAATGTTTGTGCAAATCTTCCGATTGGCCATACAACATATTCCCTGCGTGTTAGCCAAGGTATACAAGGCAGAATTTCCCACCATAATAAGATGCACAAGGCTAAAGTCCCCTTTGAAGCAGTTTGTTACAAGATTCAACAGGGCAACACTTCCCATCAAACAGCTTCAATTCACAAGGCAAAAAGCCTCCTGATGTTGTCCTTCAATTCAGGAGGCCAAAACCTCCCTTTTGCCCTCTTTCGATCACACATTTTGCCTCCTGCAAGGCTCTTTCATTTTGGCCAATGACTTTCCCAACGTTGCAAGCTTCGATTGAGCTTTCATCCCTTGCACGCATCCTTCTCTTAGGGGTGTGAATTCTTGAGCACAAGTCTTTAGTCATGACTTTCGTTTGGGCATATGGCTCCTCTTTGACAAGATTTCATTTGAACATATTGCATAAGGTCACAAGGCAGGAACCTTCTGCACACACTCATTCATTTGGCCATATGGCCCCTTTGCAGGAAAATTTGAGTGGGCAGGATTTCCTGTAGAAATGGCCTGCTTTAAACATGCAAACTTTTCACTATGTCATTGCCTCAGGCGAAGGAAGCACCATGGTGATGCATTCGAAGGGTTTTTTAGGCATGTTTGGATGTCCCTAATCGAAGGACATATGTTACTAACCCATCCCAAGAGCATTAATTTGGCCCCTTCGAAGGATATCCATGTGAGTCATTCGAATGACACTTCGATTTGAAAAAAGAGATGGTTATTGAAAAGTTTGGTCGAAAGGTAAGGCTAGGGGGTCAATATAAAAGGGTGAGATGCCAAAAGTACTTATTGACCAAGTCCTATAGCTTCTAGGATCAGGCCTGATACAATGGCCATAAAAATCCAAAACTGCTGCACAGCAATTCTGCATTGCTTCCTTATTCCTTGCACCAAAATGGCAATAAAACACAGCCCCTCAAAAGCTAAAAATACATCATACCCTTTTTGTTTGAACCTTTTGTTTTCCCTCCCAAAGCATCAACCCAAGCCATCTATAAATAGGAGGCATCACCACACATATCAAGGGCGCCTGAAGGATTGCAAAAAAAGCACTTGTGAAAATTCTCAGAAATTTTCAAACACTTCCCAACATTCTTTTTTCAAAGACTTCTATACACTAAGAAAAAACCTTCGGTTCACTCTCCAAGTGACCATCAAACTACCCTTCGACCCACTCCCTCAGCTACCATACAGTAGGCCTTTGAGTTACCCCATCACTTGTTATAAAAAATCTTTCAATCCACTCACACAACCTCTTACGACCCAGTCACTACTTTCACAAAGTAGCAACTAGACTAGCCTCAGGAAAGTCCCAACGAACTCCCATTTTCCATCAAAGAAAACACTTACATCTCCCTTCGATTTAAGGACTTCAAGAGGTAAGTTTTCTTTCAAACTTGAGTCTATTCTATTTTAATATCATGTGCATATACAAATAGAGAAAAATGTAGACATTTCTAGACCATATTTTAGCTTTCGATTCTAACTGCCTATATGTTGAAAACTCAACCCTAGATTAGTTATGCTTTGGACTTTGAGACCCATTAGTTTTCATGCTAACCCCTGGACTATAGTTACGTTAGGATATTGCATTTTTAGACTTTAAGACAGGTTTGTTATACCCTTCGATAGGCTAGCTGCACAAGTCTTTTGAATCACAACCTGAGGGCCCAATATGCTTACAAAGAGTCAACAAGGAACCTGTGGAAAAGCATGAGTGTTGCTGCTTCTGGGCCTCAAACGAAGGCCAGAGCCTTGCTGTCTCCAGGCCTCAAATGAAGGCCAAAACCTTGCTATCTCCAAGCCTCAAGCGAAAGGCAAAACTATGCTGACTTCCAGGCCCAGACGAAAGGCGTGACTATCCTGATTCCAACCCTCAGTCGAAGGAGACAGAAAGGCAAATCGTAGGGAATGACTCCACTGACTTCAGAATCCAAATCGAAGGAAGCCAGGAAATGCAGAATCGAAGGGTGTTTGTGCCCAAATTGAAGCACCCATTTTTCCTTGCTTTTATTTTAGTTTTTGCCTTTATATTTCCATGCAATTCAATATGGTTGTAATAGTGTAGGTTTTATTTTTTGCATTTTGATTTCTTTCACACATTGTTAGTAATTAGGGTGTATGGCAAGATAAAATCAATAAATAGATAACCTTTAAATGCAAGATAAAATGCGTGCAATCAAAAACACTTACACACTAGCACCTCTAGGGTAATCTAATTTTGTTGCCTTTCGGAAAATAGTCATGTCCCTCAAATATGGGCATTTTATCAAAGACCCTCGATAAAAGATCGTAGTCCCTCGATGACCCTCAATGTTGTCTTCGGTAAACAATCTAGTCCCTAAACGACATTACTAAAACGTCCCATAGGTTGCCTTCTATGACTATACAAACGTCCTGTGCCCGTCCCTTCACATCCAATGATGGGGCTTCTTACCAAATCAAGGGTAATATATCAACATTTAAAGGAGAAGGAAAAGAACGTTTAAGACCTTTTAAGTAGGTAGGATGCTCCTAGTTGCTCACTTGCTCAAAAAAAAACATTTTATACACCCACGATTTCACTTTGAAATATTTTTAAAAGATAAAACACTTTGTACGCATTCTTATAGAGACGAGAACCATTACAAAGACACCCCTTTTCAAAATACTTTCAAAACCCACATCACAAACACACTTTCAAACAAAAAGCAAGTGATCTAGAAATCAACTAAGAGTCCGTAGATAACTACGAATGAAAAGGGTGCTAACACCTTCCATTTTCATAACCTACCCCCCCGAACTCAAGAAATAATCTCGAAAGGTCTTTCCTGTTCTTTTCAACCTTTCCTTATTGGATAAAATAAAATTCGGTGGTGACTCTTGTTATCTGTAACAATTGCAATCAAACACAAAATACCCTAGTCAGTTCTTCCACCGTATTACATAGGGCTTCTTACCAATCAATGGTAAGATAACAATATCTAAAGGAGGAAGAATAGAACTAAGACTTTTTGAGTAGGTAGAACATTCACAGTTTCTTGCTTACAACCATTTTCAAAAACATCTTTCGAACACACCCACACTTTTAAAATGAAATATTTTCAAAAGTCAACACTTTGTATGCATTCTTATAGAGACGAGAATCGTTACAAAGTTCGCCTAAACGAAGGCAATTTCAAAAATACTTTCAAAACCAATCACAAAGACATTTCAAATAAAGCATTTTAAAGTGAGCTAGCAACTAAGAGCCCGTAGATAACTGCAGATGAAAAGGGTGCTAACACCTTCCCTTTTTATAACCTACCCCCCGAACTCAAGAAAATTCTCAAAAGGTCTTTCATGTTTTTTTCACCATTTCCTTTATTGGATAAAAGAAAAGTCGGTGGCGACTCTTGCTATCCGCAACAATTGAGATAAAATGCAAAACACCAAAGTCAGTTCTCCCACCGTATTACAGAACTGGCGACTCTGTTAGGGACTACTTAAAAGTGGGGTTACCTTAGAGACTAGATCACCTTTAAATGCTTTCATTGTTTGACTTGTTTCCTTTATATTTTTTATCCTTGTTTGGGTTTTATATTGATCCTCTACCCAGATCTGGGGACATTATTAGGTAAGTAGCTGTGATACGGTGGGAGAACTGACTTGGATTTTGCGTTTGAGTTTGCAAATGTTGAGGTTTAGCAAGAGTCGCCACCGACTTTTTATTTTATCCTAAGGAAAGGTCAAAAAGCACAGGAAAGACCTTTGAGATGTTTTCGTGGGTTCGGGGGGTAGATTATGAAAAGGGAAGGTGCTAGCACCCTTTTCATCCATGGTTATCCATGGGCTCTTAGTTACTTGTTTTAGATCACTTTCCTTTGCTTTTCAATTGCTTGAAATGGTGCTTTGTGTGTGGTTTTGAAAATGTTTTGAAAAAGATGCCTTGTCTAGGCAACCTTTGTAATGACTCTTGTTTGAGTATATACAAAGGTGTGTGTCTTTTTGAAAAGATAATTCAATGTTTTGAAAGTTGTTTGGAAATTGTTTTTGAAGTTGTGTTGTGAAGTGTGTTTGAAAAATGGCAAGGATGTTTTGCAAGATTTTTGATCAAGTAACTAAGAGCCGTCTACCCTATTTTACTCAAAGATTTTTCTTATGTTTTTGACCTTTTTAACAATGTTGTTTCACCATTGTGTTTGATGAACAACCTTGTGTTAGGATGTTTAAACGGGACAGACACGGGTCATCGTATACAATCATTGAAGGCAACTTGTGAGACGCTCTAGAAATTTTGTAAGGGACGAGATCGTTTTATCGAAGGCAACATCGAGGGTTATCGAGGGACTACGATCTTTGTTTATCGAAGGGACATTGGCTAGAGTGTCTCATACTCGAGGGACAAGATTGCATTTTCCGAGGCAACAAGCGAGATTACCCTAAGGGTGCATGTGTGCAAAGTGTGTTTTATTGCATGCATTTAGTCTTTTATTAGAGGTTGTCTACTTGTTGGTTTTATCTTTCCATACACACCTAGTTACTAGCATTTGTACAAAAGTAATAAAAAGTGCAAAAAATAAATCCTACACTATTACAACCATATCGAAAGGCATAAAAAATATGAAGGAAAAAATAAGATAAAAGTAAGAAAAATGAGTGTATTTCAACCCAGGAAGTAGCATCCTTCGATTCGCATTCTGTTGGCCTCCTTCGATTAGGGCCAGCACCAGTGAGGTTCTGTCCTTCGACTGGCTTGGAAGTCAGTGTATGGCGAAGCCTTCTGGTTCTGCCTTGTTGTCTTCTTCGACTGGAGGTTGAAAGCAGTGAGGGAATGCCTTTCGACTGAGCCTGGAAGTCAGTGTATGGTTTTCCTCCTGGTTGTCTCTTTTCGTTCGACCTGGAGAAAGAGGATAGAATCCAGAAGCTTCGTTTCCTATTTCCTGTTTCCTGTTTTCTTTCATTTAAAGCATTAAATGGAAACATGGCCTGAGGCCATGCTAGTATTTGTTTGGTAAACAGTTTAACAGTTAAAGCAAGTTCAGGTAAACAGAAAGCAAAAACGAAAGGGTTAGCTCTGAAAAATATGTTAAAAGGGTGGAAACGAAAGGAACAATGGTATGCACATGTTTCAAACGAAAGGGAAAATTATTATGCCATGAAACGAAAAGTTCAAAGGTAAGAATAACTTACCTTGCTTCAGGCCTTGAATGGATTTGGGATTCGAACTTGAACTGCTACCTGGATGTTTCTGGAATTCGAAGAGTAGTCACAGGGGGTATGCTTTTGGTTCGAAGAGTTGTCACAGAAGGTTGTCTTTGAGTTTGAACAAACTTCTGTGTGTGGGGTGTTCTTCAGAATCGAAAGAGGTGAGTGTTTGGGATTCTGGGTTTTGATTTCTCAAGTGTTGATGAACTTGAGAGTTTTGTTGTGTTTGAGAAAATTTGGGAGATTCGTTCCTCTGGTCCAAAGATCCTCCTTAAACATGTGTTGGAGCCTCTTATTTATAGGCAAAGTTGGATGAAGCTTTTGGAGGGAAAACAAAATAATTTGAACAATTTGAGTAAACTGCTCTTTGTAGCCTTCGAGGGACAGTGGTTGTATGCTGTTTTGGTGCAAGAATGGGGCAGTGTTTCAAGACTGTTGTGCAGCAATTTTGGCCAGTGTACCATGCCTGAACTTGGCAGCAAGCATCTTTGAATATTTCATCCTTTCATTTTGACCCTCCTTCGACCAGATTCTTCTTCCAAACATATTGTTCGACTTTCCTCCAACAAGTGTCCTTCGAATAAATCACCTTTGTGCATCATTTGAAGGGGCCATCAACCATGTGCTGAAGTTTGTTAGGGATGGAAATGCAACACACTAAATGTTGTCCAGTCGAATCTAGTACAAACGTAGTCAATGCTTTGTCGAAGCCTTGTCGTCGAAATAAGCTAATGCCCAGTCGAAGCTTGTATCGAAGAAAACATATTGCCAAATCGAAAGCTCATGCTCGAAGGAAGCATATTGCCCAATCGAAGCTTGGGTCGAAACAAACATAAAGGGAGTCATTGCCTTTTAGTGTGAGGGAAGTTCCTGGCTTCTGAATCGAAGGGTGTTTCTAAACTTGCACTCGAAGGAGGCTCTTGCTCAAAACGAAGGATGTAATCCAAGTTGCATTCGAATGAGGCTCTTGCTCAAAACGAAGGATGTAATCCAAGCTGCATTCGAAGGAGGCTCTTGCTCAAAATGAAAGATGTAATCCAAGTTGCATTCGAAGGAGGCCAAGAGTCAGTCGAAGGGTGCTAAATCGAAGGAGACATGTTTTCCTCCAAATTTGTCAAAATATTATTTTTATCTGTTTTCTCCCTTTTTGACAGTCTCCTTTTAATTTTGGTATTGGAAAATCCCAATGCACTTGTTCAAGCTTGAACCTTGAAAATCCTTGTAAGAAAGGCCTTGAGAATTGAGAGGGCAAATTTTGGGGTACAACAGCTGCCCCTGTTCAATCTTCTTAAACCTGAAGATTTAGATTAGCGAGTTTTGTCATTCGTGACTCGAAGGTGGAAGATGATTGGACACTAGAGTGCCCAGAAATTTGCACTCGGCGATGCGATGATCGGAGGAATGGGCTTAAAGATGCCATTTGGAGAGGTAATGGATAGTTGTTGGAGATGGGCTTAAAGATGCCATCCAGAAATGATTGCTACTCCAAATAGATGATGAAGGAATCTTGGACGACTACAACCTCAACAGGATGATGAAGGAATCTTGGATGATTACAACCTCAACAGGATGATGAAGGAATCTTGGATGACTACAACCTCAACAGGATGATGAAGGAATCTTGAATGACTACAACCTCAGCAGGATGATGAAGGAATCTTGGATGACTACAACCTCAGCAGGATGATGAAGGAATCTTGGATGACTACAACCTCAGCAGGATGATGAAGGAATCTTGGATGACTACAACCTCAGCAGGATGATGAAGGAATCTTGGATGACTACAACCTCAGCAGGATGATGAAGGAATATTGGATGACTACAACCTCGGCAGGATGATGAAGGAATCTTGGATGACTACAACCTCAACAGGATGATGAAGGAATCTTGAATGACTACAACCTCAACAGGATGATGAAGGAATCTTGAATGAATACAACCTCAGCAGGATGATGAAGGAATCTTGGATGACTACAACCTCAGCAGGATGATGAAGGAATCTTGGATGACTACAACCTCAGCAGGATGATAAAGGAATCTTGGATGACTACAACCTCAGCAGGATGATGAAGGAATCTTGGATGACTACAACCTCAGCAGGATGATGAAGGAATCTTGGATGACTACAACCTCAGCAGGATGATGAAGGAATCTTGGATGACTACAACCTCAGCAGGATGGTGAAGGAATCTTGGATGACTACAACCTCAGCAGGATGGTGAAGGAATCTTGAATGACTACAACCTCAACAGGATGATGAAGGAATCTTGGATGACTACAACCTCAGCAGGATGATGAAGGAATCTTGGATGACTACAACCTCAGCAGGATGATGAAGGAATCTTGGATGACTACAACCTCAGCAGGATGATGAAGGAATCTTGGATGACTACAACCTCAGCAGGATGATGAAGGAATCTTGGATGACTACAACCTCAGCAGGATGATGAAGGAATCTTGGATGACTACAACCTCAGCAGGATGATGAAGGAATCTTGGAGGACTACAACCTCAGCAGGATGATGAAGAAATCTTGAATGACTACAACCTCAACAGGATGATGAAGGAATCTTGGATGACTACAACCTCAGTAGGATGATAAAGGAATCTTGGATGACTACAACCTCAGCAGGATGATGAAGGAGACATGGATGACTACAACCTCAACAGGATGATGAAGGAATCTTGAATGACTACAACCTTAGCAGGATGATGAAGGAATCTTGGATGACTACAACCTCAACAGGATGATGAAGGAATCTTGAATGACTACAACCTCAGCAGGATGATGAAGGAATCTTGGATGACTACAACCTCAGCAGGATGATGAAGGAATCTTGGATGACTACAACCTCAACAGGATGATGAAGGAATCTTGGATGACTACAACCTCAGCAGGATGATGAAGGAATCTTGGATGACTACAACCTCAGCAGGATTATGAAGGAATCTTGGATGACTAAAACCTCAACAGGATAATGAAGGAATCTTGAATGACTACAACCTCAACAGGATGATGAAGGAATCTTGAATGACTACAACCTCAGCAGGATGATGAAGGAATCTTGGATGACTGCTACTCCAAATGGTAATGAAGGAATCTTTGACGATTGCTACTCCAAAAGGTAATGATAACTTTTATTTGTCGATCGATCTTTCCTGAAAAGGTAAAGAGTTAGTTGTATGCAATGTCATGATACATGAAATGCATAATGTCATGATGTTCTCAAAAGTAAATGAGATTGTGTTGTATGCACTTATCATGTATGTAAATAGGATGTATGAAATGTGAAATGTTAATGAATGTATTTTTGTCTGGGAAAATAAATCCTTGACAAGTGTTGGGGAGTTATTAAATCCCGGATTACTGTTGAAGAGCAGGTGTGTCTTGCTTAGAATATTTCCATCGGGGGTTCCTGTTTTGTTGAGGAAAACTCCATTGGGAAAATTTGAAAACTCTGTGGAGAGTGTTGATCCATGCTTGGAGAGAAAGGTTCAGGATTCTTGGTTGTTCGTTGCTCTACTGGGGAGTCGAAGTTGAACTGATATATGGGTCCAGGTTTCACAGTAAATTGTTTGGGATTGTAGAGTAGTCTACTGGGGAAGAGGAGTTGTGGTCCTTTGATTTGTAGTATTCGGAAAGGCAAACTCAAGTTGGGGAATCTGTAGTTTGTTGGGGAAATAAACCCTGTTGTTGGACTGCTAGAGAGGTGATGAACTCATTGGGGAAGTCCTCGAGGATTCTTGAAGTTTTCCCAACTGGGGGGAAGGTTTTCAGAGATTAAACTCTTGTTGGGGAATCATCCTATGAGAAATATTTTGGAGAGATTCGTCATTGTCCCTAGTAGCAAATGTTCGTGGCATTGCCAAAAATGTTTTATTGTACGTAACTCTTTGCTGAGATTCGATGTTTAATGCCCTAAGTGACGGAGATGGATGACCTGCCCATGGTTACTCTGCACTTCTTTGAGAGATTTCCTAGAATCTTGACTAGACTGCCCCAGGTGTGCTAGAGAGTGACATGTCATGTCCCCCTATTGATAGGAGATTTGTCAATGGAAATGTCATCCTTTTTGAAGTGATTTTGTTCACTGAGAGGGCTTTCGTTCATCGGATATTCGTTGTGTGAATTTCTCCGCTGTCAAACAAATAGCCAAATGCAAACAGTGATATTCAAGTGATGTAAAGTTTATGTTTGTCTTGAAGTTTTGAAAAATGCGTTTATGTAAGTAAAGAAATTTTGTAAGAAAAATTCAACTCAGGATTTAGAGCAAAGCCTTACAGGAGTCAGGATACCTTTTGTAACAGTATGCTTTCAAACTAACCCATGCTTCAATTAGGACTTTTGAAGGGTTGTAACGTGGCTTGGTTCACGGTTTAAGAAACAAAGGATAAAGGCTCAAAGTGTATTTGTACCCACCCGTTCTTCGTGATGTTCTTCAATCCTAAGCTCAGTTAATTGTGCGTTTGAACTCCAATTGAGTTTGGAATGACGTTTTGGTGATGGTTAAGACAAGTTAAGTTTGTCAGAAGGCAGTCATTTTTGCAACATTTTTCATGTTGTTGAGGATTTGTAGCGACCTCGTTCTTTTGATTTGTTATCCCTAACTTTTGCCTGACTGTTCCTGTTTTCGAGATTACAGTCAGCGGGATGCCCCAGCTTTCTTAAGCCTCCTTTATAGGTTTTGGCTCAGTGGGCTTTTCTCTTTTGAGAGATTGACTGCCTATGAGATAAGGAACCACCACTGTCTTTTGATTCCAGAGGAATGCTTTTGATGTCGTTTGTTGTATTATGAACTGAGAGTTTTGCGACTTCAATGCGCATCTTTTGAATTAACTGAGTGACTACCCTGCCCCAGGTTTAAATCAAAGGTTTCAATTTGTTTAAAAAACAAAAAACTCCTACTTCTTTGGCTCGAAGGGGTTGACTAGGGATTATCTTCCTTATAACTCCAGTGTTTAGGATTTGAAAGAAATGCTTGTACATCATCAGCAAGGTTTGTTCAAAAGCATACTGTATGAGATTATGGCATTGTTTTGTCATCCTCCCTCTAAAGGCTTGTAGCTTTTTATCAAGAGTTAAATATCATAAAGAAAGCATAAGAATAGTGAAAACGAGTGGATGAATTCAAGACAAACATTTGCAATGCATTAATGAAATAGAGTTTGACATCAACAGATAATTTGTTTAAATAACAAAAGAAATTACAACTTGAAAATTCAAATGGAACAAAAGTCTCTCAGTTCGAGCTTTGTCATTTCAAATGGAGAACCCTTAGCAGAAGATTTTCATCTCACCATCCGGCATGAATTCCAACTCTCCTTCGTCGATCAAGTCTTGGATCTTGTTTTTCAAAGCCCAACAGTCACTGGTGTCATGTCCAGGACTATGGGAGGAGTATACACAAAACGCGTCGGGGTGATAGCTAGGAGTAGAGGTATTGGGCTTCTGAATAGGATCCCTTAAAGCAAGCAGGTTGACCTCCAACAAGCGTTTCAGTATTAGGGATGATGGTATGTCAGTATCAGAGAAATGTCTTCCAGACGTATTTTTCTTACGCCGATTACTCTGTTGACGCTGGTGAGGTTGTTGCTGGGCTTGTGACCCTGAATCAAGTTGAAGAGCTTTTCCCTTGTCTTCTTGTCTCAAAGGGGGTTGAATGATGACTTGATCTTCAACCATAGGTGTTTGCCACACTTGGTTATCTCGAAGCAGTTTGTTGACGAGAACCCTGGGCTCTTCTTGTCTTTGAGCTAGGTTTTGAATGAGAGCCATCTGGCCCACCAGTTGTCCCATCATCTGGATCTTCATTGTTGCCAACTCAATCTTCAGTTCCTCCAACTGATCATTCCTGACACTGCTTGAATTCCCGAGGACCATGCCCCTTGTGAGGAGAGCTTTCACTTCTTCTTGCCCCTGGGACAGGTTCAAGAACATTTCTTGAAGTTGAGCATTTTGATCCTGGATATCTTTGACAGTCCTCTCTAGAGCCATCTCTACTGAAATAAACAGTAGGAGAATAAGAAACCTGAAAAGAAAAATCTGTTATGATACAATGCATGATATGTGGATGCATGTTTTCAAGGATCTCACGGGGTAAACACAAGAAAAATGTTAGAGGTTGAACTTTGATCAACATCTTTGATTGGAGAACTCTGTAATGGTGGATGTCTTTCCACGAGAATCAAGCTCACCATGTCAAGTGGGTCATAGCCCCTGATTCAAGTTGTTGCACTTGATCTTTGACGGCGTTTGCTTAGAGGGGAACCCTCTTTCCCTTTGGTAGATGTCTGGTTCAACGTGACCCTGTATCAAAAGACCCTCGAGATCCTTGAAATGGTTATTGAAAATGCTATGGTATGATGTTATGATGTTATGTACATGTATGCAAAAGTAAGCAAGTGTATATACAGACAATCATATTCACACAGAGCAAACAAGTCCTTAGGTTTAGGCTTGCATGGGGTTTATAGGTAAGTACCCTCTTGAAGTTAGTTGGCTCAACCTGTCCTAAAATAGAAACCGGGTTCTAAGGAGCTCAATATCACTGGATTATTTTCTATGTTCATTGTTTTGGTTTAGCCACTTAACTGGCGACCAAAATATCCCAAGAAAACAATCCTCAATGAGTGTAGTATCGAGTATCTACCAGCTTCGGACTGTACCAAATCCGGTCATCTCACTACCCCTAAAAAGGCAAAGATGGTCAAGTAAGGTTCTAAGAGTTCGTTAGTGCTTCATGACATCACTCAGCAGCCCCGTATTCTCTTTGATTAACTCAAAGGCTACCGGTACCCACAAATATGTCACACTGACGTAGCTACTTCTTCAACCATGTCAGTATACCCCACACAGTTCCCTCACAGTTTATTGCTACTTACCTAAAAGGTGCCCCCAAATCCGGGTGTAGGATTTAAAACAAACCCAAACAAGGAACCCAAAAAGTAAAGCAATCAAAGCAAACAAGGTAAGCATGTAAAGGTGATCTAAAACCTTAAGGTAACCCCACTTTTAGAAATTTATTCCCCAGCAGAGTCGCCAGTTCTGTGCTACGGTGGGAGAACTGACTTGGATTTTGCGTTTGAGTTCGCAAATGTTGCGGTTTAGCAAGAGTCGCCACCGACTTTTTATTTTATCCTAAGGAAAGGTCAAAAAGCACAGGAAAGACCTTTGAGATGTTTTCGTGGGTTCGGGGGGTATATTATGAAAAGGGAATGTGCTAGCACCCTTTTCATCCATGGTTATCCATGGGCTCTTAGTTACTTGTTTTAGATCACTTGCCTTTGCTTTTCAATTGCTTGAAATGGTGCTTTGTGTGTGGTTTTGAAAATGTTTTGAAAAAGATGCCTTGTCTAGGCAACCTTTGTAATGACTCTTGTTTGAGTATATACAAAGGTGTGTGTCTTTTTGAAAAGATAATTCAATGTTTTTAAAGTTGTTTGGAAATTGTTTTTGAAGTTGTGTTGTAAAGTGTGTTTGAAAAATGGCAAGGATGTTTTGCAAGATTTTTGATCAAGTAACTAAGAGTCGTCTACCCTATTTTAATCAAAGATTTTTCTTATGTTTTTGACCTTTTTAACAGTGTTGTTTCACCATTGTGTTTGATGAACAACCTTGTGTTAGGATGTTTAAACGGGACAGACACGGGTCATCGTATACAATCATTGAAGGCAACTTGTGAGACGCTCTAGCAATTTTGTAAGGGACGAGATCGTTTTATCGAAGGCAACATCGAGGGTTATCGAGGGACTACGATCTTTGTTTATCGAAGGGACATTGGCTATAGTGTTTCATACTCGAGGGACATGATTGCATTTTCCGAGGCAACAAGCGAGATTACCCTAAGGGTGCATGTGTGAAAAGTGTGTTTTATTGCATGCATTTAGTCTTTGATTAGAGGTTGTGTACTTGTTGGTTTTATCTTGCCATACACACCTAGTTACTAGCATTTGTACAAAAGTAATAAAAAGTGCAAAAAATAAATCCTACACTATTACAACCATATCGAAAGGCATAAAAAATATGAAGGAAAAAATAAGATAAAAGTAAGAAAAATGAGTGTATTTCGACCCAGGCAGTAGCATCCTTCGATTTGCATTCTGTTGGCCTCCTTCGATTGGGGCCAACACCAGTGAGGTTCTGTCCTTCGACTGGCTTGGAAGTCAGTGTATGGCGAAGCCTTCTGGTTCTGCCTTGTTGTGTTCTTCGACTGGAGGTTGAAAGCAGTGAGGGAATGCCTTTCGACTGAGCCTGGAAGTCAGTGTATGGTTTTCCTCCTGGTTGTCTCTTTTCTTTCGACCTGGAGAAAGAGGATAGAAGCCAGAAGCTTCGTTTCCTATTTCCTGTTACCTGTTTTCTTTCATTTAAAGCATTAAATGGCAAAATGGCATGAGGCCATGCTAGTATTTGTTTGGTAAACAGTTTAACATTTAAAGCAAGTTCAGGTAAACAGAAAGCAAAAACGAAAGGGTTAGCTCTGAAAAATATGTTAAAAGGGTGGAAACGAAAGGAACAATGGTATGTATATGTTTCAAACGAAAGGGAAAATTATTATGCCATGAAACGAAAAGTTCAAAGGTAAGAATAACTTACCTTGCTTTAGGCCTTGAATGGATGTGGGATTCAAACTTGAACTGCTACCTGGACGTTTCTGGAATTCGAAGAGTAGTCACAGGGGGTTTGCTTTTGTTTCAAAGAGTTGTCACAGAAGGTTGTCTTTGAGTTTGAACAAACTTCTATGTGTGGGGTGTTCTTCAGAATCGAAAGAGGTGAGTGTTTGGGATTCTGGGTTTTGATTTCTCAAGTGTTGATGAACTTGAGAGTTTTGTTGTGTTTGAGAAAATTTGGGAGATTCGTTCCTCTGGTCCAAAGATCCTCCTTAAACATGTGTTAGAGCCTCTTATTTATAGGAAAAGTTGGCTGAAGCTTTTGGAGGGAAAACAAAATAATTTGAACAATTTGAGTAAACTGCTCTTTGTAGCCTTCGAGGGACAGTGGTTGTATGCTGTTTTGGTGCAAGAATGGGGCAGTGTTTCAAGACTGTTGTGCAGCAGTTTTGGCCAGTGTACCATGCCTGAACTTGGCAGCAAGCATCTTTGAATATTTCATCCTTTCATTTTGACCCTCCTTCGACCAGATTCTTCTTCCAAACATATTGTTCGACTTTCCTCCAACAAGTGTCCTTCGAACAAATCACCTTTGTGCATCATTTGAAGAGGCCATCAACCATGTGCTGAAGTTTGTTAGGGATGGAAATGCAACACACTAAATGTTGTCCAGTCGAAGCTAGTACAAACGTAGTCAATTCTTTGTCGAAGCCTTGTGGTCGAAATAAGCTAATGCCCAGTCGAAGCTTGTATCGAAGAAAACATATTGCCAAATCGAAAGCTCATGCTCGAAGGAAGCATATTGCCCAATCGAAGCTTGGGTCGAAACAAACATAAAGGGAGTCATTGCCTTTTAGTGTGAGGGAAGTTCCTGGCATCTGAATTGAAGGGTGTTTCTAAACTTGCACTCGAAGGAGGCTCTTGCTCAAAACGAAGGATGTAATCCAAGTTGCATTCGAAGGAGGCTCTTGCTCAAAACGAAGGATGTAATCCCAGCTGCATTCGAAGGAGGCTCTTGCTCAAAACTAAGGATGTAATCCAAGTTGCATTCGAAGGAGGCTCTTGCTCAAAACGAAGGATGTAATCCAAGTTGCATTCGAAGGAGGCCAAGAGTCAGTCGAAGGGTGGTAAATCGAAGGAGACATGTTTTCCTCCAAATTTGTCAAAATATTATTTTTATCTGATTTCTCCCTTTTTGACAGTCTCCTTTTAATTTTGGTATTGGAAAATCCCAATGCACTTGTTCAAGCTTGAACCTTGAAAATCCTTGTAAGAAAGGCCTTGAGAATTGAGAGGGCAAATTTTGGGGTACAACAGTAGCAAAAGTTCATAGGACTGCGTGGGGTATGCCGACATGGTTGAAGTGATGGCTACGTTAGTGTGACACATTTGTTGGTACCGGTATCCCTTGAGTCCAGTCAAGGAGAATACAGGATCGCTGTATGGTGTCATGAAGCACTAACTGACCATAGAACCTTTAATTGAACAACTTGGACATTAGGAAGTAGTGAGATATCTGGCTTTGGTGCAGTCCGAAGTTGGTTTATACTCAATACTACGCTCATTGATATCGGACTTTCGGGATATTTCAGTCGCCAATAAAGATGCTTGCGCTAAAACAATGCCCGATGAAGAAAGATCAGTGATATTGAGATTCCCTAGAACCTGGTTACTTTCTAGGACAGGTTGAACCAACTAAACTTCAAGAGGGTACTTACCTATAAACCTCATGCAAGCCTGAACCTAAGGACTTATTTGTGTGCTTGTATATGATTATTTGTACATAACATCATACCATGGAATTTTCACTAACCATTTCAAGGATCTATCTTTGTTTTGTTTTGTAGGACATGGCTTCCACTCGCAGGAATACTATCCAAGTCAACCTCGTAAGAGTGCCTCCTCAGCTCAAAGAGTTAGCGTCAAGGGTTCCTGAGAATTCTCCATTCACCAAGAGACATGGTCGACTTCTCAATCTGGTTACCTCAAGCCTTAATGAATACATGATGAAAGTTCTCTTTCAGTTCTTTGACCCTTTATACCATTGCTTTACATTTCCTGATTACCAATTAGTTCCCACCATGGAGGAGTTTTCTCAACTATTAGGAGTGCCTATTATTGATCAATTACCCTTCACCAGTATTGAGAAAGACCCAAGACCTGGGGAGATTGCTCTAGCTTTACATTTGCAATGGTCTGGCGTTGTGGCAAATTGGGAAACAAGAAGTGGTGTTAAGGGTTTTCTAGTCAAGTTTCTGTTTGAGAAGGCTCAACTCTTCTGGGATGCTCTGGATTTGCAAGCTTTTAAAGAGATTTTGGCTCTTCTAATCTAAGGGATGGTACTATTACCTAATCCGGACCAACTCATTGATGTGAATATGGTCAAAGTTTTTCTATCTCATAACTCGGTGCCTACCTTACTTGGAGACATTTTGCACTCTCTTCACACTCGCACCATGAAGAGAAGTGGGACCCTTATATGTTGCATTCCTCTATTCGCTAGGTGGTTTATTTCGCACCTTCCTTGATCTGTTTTGAAGAATGACCAAGGCATGAGATGGTCTAATAGGTTGATGTCACTCTCACATTCGGGTATTCATTGGTGTTCTCGATCTTTGGAGGATTTTATCATTATTGACCTTATTGGGGAATTCCCTAATGTCCCTCTCCTTGGCATTAGGGGAGGTATCACTTATAATCCTTTGTTGGCTCTACGACAGTTTAGGTATGCTCGGACGGATGGCCCTCGTGACGCACTTGTCCAAGGAATTGTATTTGACTATGAGAATAATGTCCAAGGTTATAGTCAAAGATTTATACGAGCTCGGGGCATGGTGAACAAAGTTGATATCAAGACATTGGGGCATAATAACTATATTCCTTTGGAGCCTTATCTCAAGTGGGTGTGGCCTCGCGCTCAAAACCTCATGATTCCATATGAGGTTATCCTACCTATCATCATGGAGTCGATTGCCGAAGGAGATGTTCCCTACACTATTCTTCATCCTAACATGCCTACTACTCTAGAGGAGTTGCAAAGATTGTGGATTAAACTCAAAGGGGAGAGAGACACCTTTGAAACCCAATTCTACCCAAGCGAGAAGAAGGTTTTGGAGCTCACGAGACAACTTCATGAAGAGCGTAGTTTGAACGCTTACATTGCACCGAAGAGGATGCACTCATGGGAAGCTTGAGTCCTTTTTGTTTTAGGAGTTTATTTTGTATTATTTGTGCTTCTTCCATTGTAAGCCCAAAAGTAATTTTGTTGTAAACCATTTAAACTTATTAATGTTTGTTCTTTCTTTGTTTAAACAAATTTAAAATCTTAAAGGTGCTTGAAAACATTTGCATTCACATTACATGCATCATAACATAAGCATGTTTTACGATGCAGGTTTCCTCATCTTTCTATTATTTTCTCAGTAAGATGGATCTCAAGCATACTGTGAAGGACTTGTAGACACAAAATTCTCAATTTCAAGAAACCTTGCTCAACTTGGCCAAAGGGCAGCAAGAGCTAATGTCACTTTTGGTTGCAAAAAAGAAGACCAAGAAGAAATCTTTGATCAACATGGGGAAGAGGTTCAAGGGCCTCGTTCAACAAGTTCAAGTGGTAGAAGACTCCTTCGAGAAGGATGAGAATCATGATGAAGATGCAAGAAGCACCTGTGCTGGGGATGGTAACAATCCAGTCTCTAAGGATGAGGACTATTTTTATGAACAATATCCACCGGCTGAAGATAAGTATAAGCAACTGGAGGACAAATTGAAGGGTACGAAAGTTCAAGTTGTGTTTGGCCTAGATTTTTGTGATTTGGGTTTGGTTCCTGGGGTAGCAATCCCCCACAAATTCAAGATTCTAGTTTTTGCCAAGTACGATGGCGTTCCGTGCCTGAAGCTTCACTTGAGATCTTACATCTGTAAAATTCAACCGCATACCACTGATAAGAAGTTGTGGGTGCACTTCTTTCAAGAGAGTCTGTCTGGGACTTAAGTGGAGTGGTTTTACCAGTTATAGGGTTCCAACATCCATACCTTGGAAGAGTTGGCCACCTCCTTGTATCGTCGATATCAATACAATGTTGATTTAGCGCCAACTAGAGTATAGTTACAAAGAATGACCATGGGTTCCAATGAAGGCTTCAAAGAGTATGCGCAGAAATGGAGAGACCTGACTGGTAGGGTGCAGCCATCATTGACTAACAGGGAATTGGTAGATATTTTCATGGGAACATTGACTGGGCCATTTTTAAACTTACTAATTGGGAGCTCATTATTTGGTTTCACTAAGTTAATCTTGGCTAGTGAAAGGGTCAAGAGCAGTATTAAAAATGGAAATGTCCTCATGGCCTCTGCCTCTACATCATATACTATGAAGAAACCTTTTACAGGTAAAAAAGAAACTAATGTCGTGTATGGTTCAAGTGGCCATATCAAGAAGGACCATCGTCAATCTGTAAATGCAGTTCTAATATCCAATCAGACCTCTACTCAAAGACCACAATAACAAGCTGGATACCAAACACCTGATATTGCAAGAAGACAATTTGCAAGGATCAACACGTCACTATCTCAAACCCTACACCCGTTGAAGGCTAATTTGGTAACATTGTGTGATCCCCCTTCAAATGCCAATGTTTCATCTCCAAAGTATAACTTGAACGCCAAATGTGTTTACCACTCTAATAGTCCCGGACATGACACTGATCATTGTTGGGCATTAAAATGCAAGATCTAAGACCTCATTGACAACAAGACCATTGAATTTGATACTCCTCCACCTCCGAATGTAATCACGCACCTAAGCCAAACCATGGAAAAGGTGTCAACATTATTGAAGATACTGATTTTGTTTCCTCTGTTAGTGACTTAACCACTCCATTGAAGTTTGTCAAAAACAATTTGTTGAAAGTTGGGGTTTTCCCTGGTTTCCTTGAAGATTGTTGTTACTGTGATGTGAAAATCAATGGTTGTGAATGGCTGAAAAGAGGTGTCCAACACCTAATGGGCAATCATGAGATCATATTTAAAATAATTGCATCCGTAAAAAGTTTGACTGCAGTTGTACCTCAAGAAGTTGAATACATATCCATCATCACTATCTCTAACAAACCTATTAGGATCACTTCAAAAGGTCCTATTAGGATTTCCAATGAACTGAAGATAGCTCCGTTGATACTTACCACACCAAGGCCAGTCCCTTATTCTTCCAATAAGGCGGTACCTTGGAACTATGGCGCTGAAGTATACTACTATAATACGGTGGGAGAACTGACTTGGTTTATTTGCGTTTGATCGTAATTGTTGCGGATAGCAAGAGTCGCCACTGACTTATCTTTTATCTAATAAGGAAAGGGTGAAAAGAATAGGAAAGACCTTTGAGATATTTTCTTGAGTTCGGGGGGTAGATTATGAAAAGGGAAGGTGTTAGCACCCTTTTCATCCATGGTTATCTATGGGCTCTTAGTTGCTTGCTAGATCACTTTTTGAAATTACTTTGTTTGAAATGTGTTTATGGTGGGTTTTGAAAGTATTTTTGAAAAGCGCCTTCGTTTAGGAAAACTTTGTAATGATTCTCGTCTCTATAAGAATGCATAGAAAGTGTTGGACTTTTGAAAATGTTTCATGTTTTAAAAGTGTTTGGTGTATTTTAAAAGATGTTTTTTTTTTTGAAGATGGATTGTGAGCAAGCAACTAAGAACGTGCTACCTACTCAAAAGTCTTTTGTTCATTTCTTCCTTCCTTTGATATTGTTATCTTACCATTGATTGGTAAGAAGCCTTATATTTGGATGTAAAGGGACGGGAGTGGATCATCATATAGTCATGAATAGCAATGTTGTGAGATATCTTAGCATTTCTCTTGAGGTACTAAGATCATTTGTAAGGCAACATTCGAAGCATCATCGAGGGACTATGATCTTGTATTTTTTATTATTTTTGCTAAGATGTCTCACATGAATATTATGACCATTTTTCATAAGGCAACAAGTGGAGTTAACCTTAGAGGTGCAAGTGTGCAAGTGTTTACTTTTCATGCTTGATTTATCTTGGATTAGTGTTTTCTAAGCATTGATTTTATCTTTCCATGCAAACCCTAATTACTAGCATTTATATGAAAGCGATAAATTGTGGAAAGTAAATTTACTACACTATTACATCACTTGGGGACGGGGTGTACAAATTTACAAATGGGGATTGCAAGAAATTGAACCTAATTATTTGCAACCATATAGAACTTGAATAATGTACAAGAATTAAAATGTATATGATGTACAAGGATAGAAAGGGAAAGGGAATGGATTTTGGTTTTATAAAATAAATATGAAAATAAAATATTTTTTGTGATATTTTTATATATTCATAAAATAAACATTGTAAATAAATAGTGTGCACAAAATCAACTCAAAAGGAGTTGTTTTGATTGGTTGGAAAAATGTTGAAGTTTTTTAAAAGAAATAAAAACAAACAAATCGTAAAAGTTTGCTTTGGTCCTGCCAAGGTTTGAAACCAGGTTCTCCATATCTTCCATTCAAAACAGCCAACACACAAATGTTATAAACCTGCATGTTAGTTTGTAAAAAATAACAGAATAAATACAAAAGGTCTCGCTGGGGCTTAAACCCATGACCTTATACATGGCAAGGCTTTAGCGCGTGTTGTTTGTAACACAGGGGTGGTCTATTTCATCAGTTAGTTATACAACTTGCACTAAATATAAAATGAACTTAGTTCTGAAAATTTGAACATGACTTCATCTTCTCCTTTCGAAAGCTTCATTTCTCAGCCAAATCTAAAGATGTCAATATCAAACCTGCCTAAGATTTGACTTTGAATCCAACCATGTAACATTTGAAAGCTATGGATCATAGGTTAGCATGAATTTTGTTAAGTACAAAAACTAAAACCTAATTGTTCAGAGAAAATATTTTAATGTACAAGCAATGATAATTAAAACTATGGACATGGTCAGCTTCCTAGACATGATATCTATATTTTTCCTTCATAAAGTATATACAAATCATGTTTGAATGAAGAATTCCCAGTTTAATAAAACTTACCTCTTGGAGTGAAACTTGAGGGGCTTCGACAGAACCTCTAGGAACGGTTTAAAGATGGATTAAGCCTGCTTCGACCTCCCTAAAGCTATTCCAATTTCTACTTTGCTTTAAAGGTCACTGAATCGAAAGGCTGGTATATGGAAGCTCGGAGTGAATCGAAAGGCTGGTATATGGAAGCTGGGAATGAATCTAAAGGCTCACTAACGCATGAAGCGATTTGAGATTTTTGTGTGTAAAGTCAGGATGTGCCAAGTTTTGTGCTTGTGTGCAGGTTCTGAGTTTTTTGAGAGTTTGGGAGTGTTTGAGGATTTTTCAACACAACAAGAATTTGGCCCCTTTAGCTTGCAAATGGCCTCTCTATTTATAGAGAAAAGGTTTGGGAAGTTGGAGTAACCAGATTTGTAAATGAAAAATTATGGTTTGGTTGAAAACGAAAAAATCAAGTTTAAAGGATTTTTATGGTTCCAAAGTTCAAGTACAAGCATGGCTTGATGTTTGTTGGGTGCAGGAGATTTGACTCATGCTTTTGATATTGCTTGAAATCAGAGATAGTCACAAGGCTCAATGCATTGACAATTTGCATAAAGCCTGTTTTTTTCTTCTAAAAATGGAAGTGGTAACTTTGTGCCATTAAGGGAAAATTGGCTTGGACAATACTTTAAATACTTGGGTAAGAGCTTAATTCATTGTGTAAACAATTAATTATAGAGTGAAACATAAGCAATGAGGCCTGCAAAGCAAGATCATGTAGCATGTCCTGTGGATTTGATATTTTTCTTTACTCTGGTCGAATACTCTGTCCCTTTGTTTTGATCACATAGATCCACCACTTTCGACAAGAATCATCAACAGACAAAGAAATATTTGTTTCCACCAATTGTGTGTCCTTCGAATGGACTGACAATTGTATGTTCTTCAAATCCATCAATTGTATGTTCTTTGAATGGACCACCAATTGTATGTCCTTCGAATCCACCAATTGTATGTTCTTCGAATCCACCAAATGTATGTTCTTTGAATGGACCACCAATTGTATGTTCTTCGAATAGACCACCAAATGTATGCTCTTCGAATCCACCAAATGTATGTTCTTCGAATGGACCATATTCATCTGAATGTACCACTTTGAGTATGCAAGATGATCTCATTGGCATAATCAAAATGAAAGAAATTATGGATTGCTTTCCTACTTCATAAAGTTTTTTCAGGCATCTCAAGACTTGGAAAACTATATCTTGAGTAATCAGTTGAAAGTTCAAATGTCCAAACCTCAAATGCCAGAACCAACTATACTTATGGTTTGAAGATAGACTTGTAATTCATAGTGTCGAAACTATGTGTGTCGAAGGGTTTAGTATGTGGATCAAAGCAGGTTGAGAGGTTGATCGAAGAAAGCATGAAGGAAGCCATTGCTTTGTGGATTAAAGCAAGCATGAAGGAAGTCATTGCTTTTTGGATCGAAGCAAGCATGAAGGAAACCATTGCCTTGTGGATCAAAGTAAGCATGAAGGAAGTCATTGCTTTATGAATCAAAGCAAGCATGAAGGAAACCATTGCCTTATGGATCGAAGCAAGCATGAAGGAAGTCATTGCTTTGTGGATCGAAGCAAGCATGAAGGAAACCATTACCTTATGGATCGAAGCAAGCATGAAGGAAGTCATTGCTGTATGGATCGAAGCAGATTTAGAAGTGGATCAAAATAGGGTGCTCGAAGGAAACCATTTCCCAATCGAAGCTTGTGGATCGAAGCAAGCTTTCTCTTCTTCAATTTATCAAAATCTGTCCACAACTCCTTTTTGATCTGCTTTTCTCTTTCAACAGTTTGCTCTTTCTCCTTTATTCAACCTGATGCTTCAGAGCCCAATATGATCCACGGAAACTATATGGGGCATTAAAAATCCAATTGTACTTGTCCAAATCCAAAGTTTAATTTGAGCCATCAGTGTTGAGGAAGTATCTTGAGCTGATCAAACCTTGTGCAGTCTTGACCCAATAGAGATCTTGTGAGAAATAAGAGGGAAAATTTTAGGGTACAACAGCTGCCCCTGTTCAATCTTCTTGAACTTGAAGACTTAGATTGGCGAGTGTGCCATTTGTAACATGAAGGTGGAAGATGATTGAACACTAGAGTGCCTAGAAATTTGTACTCGATGATGTGTTAGTTGATTTTGTAGGGAATGGGCTTATATATGCCATCCAAAGGTGATGGTTGATAGAAATTAGACTAAGTCTAAGCTTGACTATAACTAGGAGAAGTATCGGAATAAATATTTGGTCGATTTAATTCTGAATGACATGCTAGAACGGACCCGTGTTAAGCCGTGTATGGAAATGTATTAGAAGGAATCCGTGTAAGACTACTTCGTGATGAATCTGTGTCCGACTGTATTTGGAAATTCGTGAGAAGGAACCTGTGTAGGAATGCTTTGAGTTGCGTCTGTGTGAAACTTTATCTGGAAATGTATGAGAATGAGCCTGGGTAGGGCTGCTTCGGGATGAGTCTGTGTGAAACATCATCTGGAAATGTTATGAGAAGAAATCTGTGTAAGATTGCTTCCGGATGAGTCTTATGAAAATGCATATGGAAATGTATGAGAAGGAGCCTGGTTATGGATGCTTCGAGATGAGTCCGTGTGAAACTTCATCTGAAAATGTCATGAGTAGAAATCTGTGTAAGATTGCTTCAGGATGAGTCGGTGTGAAACTGCATCTGGAAATTATGAGAAGGAACATTGGTAGGGTTGCTTCAGGATGAGTCCGTATGAAACTTCATCTAGAAATTATGAGAAGGAACCTGTGTAGGGTTGCCTCATGATGAGCCCGTGTGAAGCTGCATTTGAAAATATATTGAGAAGGAGCCTGGGTAGGGCTGCTTCAGGATGAGCCCGTGTAAAACTTCATCTGGAAATATATTTAGAAGGAATCCGCGTAAGATTGCTTTATGATGAGCCCGTGTTAAACTACATCTGGAAATTATTAGAAAGAACTTGGGTAGGGTTGCTTCAGGATGAGTCTGTGTGAAACTTCATCTGGAAATTATGAGAAGGAACCTGGGTATGGTTGCTTCAGGATGAGTCCGTGTGAAACTTCATCTTTAAATATATGAGAAGGAGCCTGGGTATGGCTGCTTCAGGATGAGTCTGTTTGAAACTTCATCTGGAAATTATGATAAGGAACCTGGGTAGGGTTGCTTCAGGATGAGTCCGTGTGAAACTTCATTTGGAAATTATGAGAAGGAACCTTGGTAGGGTTGCTTCAGGATGAGTCTGTGAAACTTCATCTGGAAATTATGAGAAGGAACTTGGGTATGGTTGATTTAGGATGAGTCCGTGTGAAACTTCATCTTTAAATATATGAGAAGGAGCCTGGGTAGGGCTGCTTCAGGATGAGTCTGTGTGAAACTTCATCTAGAAATTATGATAAGGAACCTGGGTAGGGTTGCTTCAGGATGAGTCTGTGTGAAATTTCATCTGGAAATTATGAGAAGGAAACTGGGTAGGGTTTCTTCAAGATGAGTCCGTGTGAAACTTCATCTAGAAATATATGAGAAGGAGCCTGGGTAGGGCTGCTTTAGGATGAGTCCGTGGGAAACTTCATCCGGAGATTATGAGAAGGATCCTGGGTAGGGTTGCTTCGGGATGGGAAGAATCCGTGTGAGATTGCTTCATGATGAGCCTTTGTAAAGTTGCATCTGGTCACATAGATAGTTCCTCTGTCTTGCTTCAGAAACTAATCTTGGACATGTTGAAAATTGTCAATGATAACTATATGCTGATTGATCTTTTCCTGAAAAGGTAAAGCGTTAGCTGTATGCAATGTCACGATTTATGAAATGCATTTGTATAATAGTGTTCTCAAAATAAATGAGATTGTGCTATATGCGTTTCCTATGCATATGCTATGATGTGTGAAATGTGAAATGTTGTTGAAGTGTATCTTTGTCTGGGAAAATAAATCCTTGACAAATGTTGGTGAGCCTTGGGAAATGAAATCTCGGACTACTATTGGGGATGAAGATTATGCTCCTCTTTAGACCTTGTTTTAGGATGTTTCCGCTGGGGATTCATGTTCTATTGTTTGAGGAGAACTCCGCGGGGGATTATTGGCTTTGTTGAAGGAAACTCCATGGAGAGTGTTGATTTCTGCTTGGGGAAAAGAGTTCAGGAGTTTTAGTTGTCCGTTGCTCTACTGGGGAGTTATCTCTTGATTGGAGAGAACTAAAGTTAACAACTTGTTGGGGATAAATAAGTTAACTGTTATCTGGTCAGACTCCATGCTTCGCAGCAATTCACTAGGATAGTTGTAAACTCTACCGAGGAAGAGGAGCTTTTGAACTATTATCTGGTCAAGTCCAGGCTTTGTATTAACTTACTGACTTTGTTGATGACTTCATTGGGGATTAGGGGTTGTGGTCCCTTGATTTGTAATAGTCTGAGAGGCAAACTCAAAATGGGGAATCTGTAGTCTGTTGGGGAAATAAACCCTGTTAAAGAGAATATTTGCCGAACTGTTGGGGAGGTGTTTTCTTTTGGCATAACTCCTCGAGGATTCTTCTTGAGACCAACTCAGTTGGGGAGACGTTTTCCGAAGATTGAAACTCTGGTCGGGGATTGCATGGATCCAATTTTATGGGGATATCCATGAATTTGGCCTTGAGAGGTTTATACCCTTATCCGTGAAGATTATTTTATGGGGATAACCTTATATAGGTGGCTCTGTGTGGACTTGTCGTTGTCTATAGTAGTAAGTGTTGTAGCGCTTCCAGAAAATGTGTGCTTGGTCGTACGTGACCCTTTGTTCGAGTTCATGTTCAATGCCCCAAGTGATTCAGATGCAGACTGCCCCTGGCTATTCAGGATTTCATGAGAGATTTCTTGGAATCTCGACTTGACTGCCCTAGATGATTTGGACAGTAACCTGTCATGCCCCTTGATCATGGGAAATTTGTCATTAGAAGCGTCTTTCCCTTTTAAGTGATTTTGTTCTTTCAGAGAATTTTCGTTCATTGGATATTCACCGTGCGAATTTCTCTATTGTCAAATAAATAGCCATATGCAAACAGCGGTATTCAAACAATACAAAGTTTATGTTTGTCTTGATGTTTTGAAAATACATTTTTAGAAAATAAAAGAAATTTGTAAGAATATGAATTTCACTCAGGATTTACAGTAAGCCTTACAGGAGTCGGGATACCTTTTGTAACAGTATGCTTTCAAACTAACCTATGCTTCAATTAGGACTTTTGAAGGGTTGTAGCATGGCCTGGTTCACGGTTTAAGAAATAAAGGATAAGGCTCAAAGTGTGTTTGTACCCAACCCGCTCTCTGTCATGTTCTCCAGTCCTATATTCAGTTAATTGCGCATTTTAAATTCCAATTGAGTCTGGAATGACATTTTGGTGATGGTTCGGACATGTTAAGTTTGTTGGAGAAGGCAGTCATTTTGCAACATTTTTCTGTTGTTGAGGATTTGTAGCGACCTCCTTTTTTTATTTATTGCCCCTATTTTTTGCCTGACTATTTTGAGATTATAGTCAGCAGGATGCCCCGATTTTTCTTAAGTCTCCTTCCTAGGTTTTAACTTAGTGGGCTTTTTCTTTTGAGAGATAATGACTGCCTATTTTACGGGGAACCATCACCCTCTTTTGATTTAGAATGATGTTTATGATGCCATTCATTTTGTACGAAGTGAAAGCTTGCGACCGAATGCACATTTGAATTAACTAAGAAGTTACCCTGCCCCAGGTTTTGATTAAAGGTTTCAATTTGTGTGAAAAAGAAAACTCCTACTTCTTTGGCTCAAAGGGGTTGACTATGGATCATCTTCCTTATAACTCTAGTGTTTATGGATTGAAAGAATGCTTGTACATTGTCAGCAAGGTTTGTCCAAAAGCATATTGTATGAGATTATGGCATTGTTTTCGTCATCCTCCCTCTAAAGGCTTACAACTTTTAACGAGAGTTGAATATCGCAAAAAGGGAATAAAAGCATAGTTTAAATATAGTGAAAGAAAATGGATTAATTCAAGACAAACATATGCAATGCATTAATGAGAATAACCAAAGTCTGACATAAGGACAAATGTTTATACAAACAAAGAAATTACAATTGCAAATTTGAATGAACAAAAATTTCTCCGTCTAAATTTGTCACTTCAGACGGTGTGTCTTTGAGGGATGACAGAAAAACTCCAGTTGACCATATTGTGCGAATTCCTATGCTCCTTCACCGATCAGGTCTTACATCTTTTTCTTCAATTCCCAGCAGTGGTTAGTGTCATATCCCGGACTATTGGAGTAGTATGCACACTTTTCATTGTGTTTGTAGTTGGGAGCAGAAGTGTTAGGTTTTTGAGAAGGTTCCCTTAACGTAACCAACTTGGCTTCCAACATATGATGCAATGCTTGAGCCAAAGACACGTTGATCTCTGTAAATTTCCTTTTAAGCAGATCTTGCTTACGCTAACCACCCTGTTGTGGTTGGCGATGTTGTTGTTAGACTCTTGATATAATAGCCATTTTGAAGGGTGTTCTCTTGACCAAACCAACTTCTTGTCTCATCGGAGGCTGATTAATGACTCGATCTCCAATTCTAGCTGTTTGCCCCATATGGTTGCATCCGTCTTGATAAAGGTTATTGACGAGGGCTCTCAACTCTTCTTGTCCCCGAGCTAAGTTTTGGATAAGAGCCATCTGACCTACCATTTGTCCCATCATCTGGATTTTCATGGTTTCTATTTCAGTTTGTAATTGTTCCAACTAGTCGTCCCTGCTGTCCTCAGGATTCTTCTTGGTCATGCTCCCAATGAGGAATGCTTTCACTTCTTCTTTCCCATTGGATATGTTTAGGAACAATTCTTGAAGTTGAGCATTTTGGGTCTGAAGATCTATCACAGTTTGTTCTAGAGCCATCTCTATTGAAATAAATAGTAAGAAGATGAGAAACCTGTATGGGGAACATATGTTATGATGACATGTATGTTATGCGGATGCAATGTTTTCAAGGATCTCGCGGGGGTAAACACAATAAGATGTTAGAGGTTGAACTTTGGTTATAGCTTTGATTGGAGAACTTTGTATTGTTGAATGTCCTTCCACGAGAATCGAGCTCACCATGTCGAGTGGGTCATAGCCCTTGACTCAAGCTACCGTGCTTTCTTATTTAACGACAATTGGTTAGAGGAAAATAAATCCCCTTGCCCCTTGATAAACGTATGGTTCAACATGTCCCTGTATCACAGGCCTTGAGATCCTTGAAATGGTTATTGACAATGCTATGGTAAGATGTCATGATGTTATGTACAAGTAGTTATACACAAACAAGGAAAACAAGTTGTTTATGTACAAACAAAGCAAACAAATCCTTAGGTTTAGGCTTGAACGGGGTTTCATTGGTAAGTACCCTCTTGAAGTTTAGTTGGCTCAACCTATCCTAGAAAGTAACCGGGTTCTAGGGAATCTCAATATCATTGATCTTTCTTCATTGGGTATTGTTTCAGCACAAGCCTCTTTATTGGCGACCCAAATGTCCCAAAAGTCCCATCTCAATGAGCGTAGCATCGAGTATCAACCAACTTCAGACTGCACCAAAGTCGGCTATCTCACTACTTCCTAATGGCCAAGTTGTTCAATTAAAGGTTCTAAGGTCAGTTAGTGCTTCATGACACCACACAGCGTCCCCGTATTCTCCTTTACTAAACTTAAGGGCTACCGGTACCAACAAATGTGTCACACTAACGTAGCCATCACTTCAACCATGTCAGTATACCCCATACAGTCGCCACGATTTATTGTGACTTACCTAAAGGTGTTCCCAGATCCGGGTAGAGGATCAATACAAACCCAAAAAAGGACCCACAAATGTAAAGCAATCAAATCAAACAATAAAATAAAGTAAATGTGATCTAACTCTAAGGTAACCCCACTTTTTAGTAATCCTCGACAGAGTTGCCAGTTCTGTAATACAGTGTGAGAACTGACTTGGTGGTTTTGCATTTGACCGCAATTGTTGCAGATATCAAGAGTCGCCACCGACTTTTCTTTTATCTAATAAAGAAAGGGTGAAAAGAAAAGACCTTTGAGATATTTTCTTGAGTTCGGGTGGTAGATTATGAAAAGGGAAGGTGTTAGCACCCTTTTCATCCATAGTTATATATGGGCTCTTAGTTGCTTGCTAGATCACTTTTTGAAATTACTTTGTTTGAAATATGTTTGTGGTGGGTTTTGAAAGTATTTTTGAAAAGCGCCTTCGTTTAGGTAAACTTTGTAATGATTCTCATCTCTATAAGAATGCATACAAAGTGTTGGACTTTTGAAAATATTTCATGTTTTGAAAGTGTTTGGTGTATTTAAAAAGATGTTTGTTTTTTGAAGATGGATTATGAGCAAGCAACTAAGAACGTTCTACCTACTCAAAAGTCTTTTGTTCATTTCTTCCTTCCTTTGATATTGCTATCTTACCATTGATTGGTAAGAAGCCTTATCTTTGGATGTAAAGGGACGGGCCTGGGACATCGTATAGTCATGAATAGCAATGTTTTGAGATAACTTAGTATTTCTCTTGAGGGACTAAGATCATTTGTAAGGCAACATTCGTAGCGTCGTTGAGGGACTATGATCTTGTATTTTTTGATTGTTTTTGCTAAGATGTCTCACATGCATATTGTTGTACCCCAAAATTTGCCCTCCCATATTCTTCAAGATTTTCCAAAAGCATGCTTCAAAATTCCCCAAAGGTTGCACAGTTCAAGGGCCTCCTAACAGTCAAAATTAGGGTTTTGGTTCTGACAAAGAAAATGAAGTTTCCAAGGGTCCAATCAAGTCCCACATGCCTACAAACATGGTCAAGATCCTCATACCAAGTTTCAAGACTTACAACACAAGATTGCACAGTCAAAAACCCTAATTGCACTACAGTCAACTGTAGGGGCAAAATGGTCATTTGACAGTCAAAAGTTCAAATTTTTGGTCAACATCTCATTTTGAAGCCACAAACATCATTTGATCAATGCTTGATCATGATTCTCAAAGTTTGGCTCAAAAATCATCAAGATGCAAAAGTTTCCATATTTGGACAGTTGAAAAAGTCAACTGTAACTTGACCAAGGCATAACTTTCACATGGATTATCAGAAAAATTCCATCCAAAGCTCATTTTGAAGAGAAAGACATTTCCTACAACTCCTCTTCACACTTCAAGTCCATGAAATGCTCCCACAAAAAGTTATCAATTTCAACATTATAGGTCATTTTCAAAAGTCAACAAAAAGGGACTTTAAGTCAAAGGCCATAACTTGAGATTGGTAAATCAAAATGACATGGGACCAAAGGCATTGGTTAGAGGACTCAAAGACCTTTCCAAAATGTCAAAGAACATGAGCAAATCTTAAACATTGAGCAAGTTATGCCTTGTGGAAGTTGGGAAATTTTTGGATATTTTGAAAAGTCAACATTGATTCAAATGACCTAAAAATGCTAATGGGCCTCTTTTTCTACCACAATTCATTATCCAAGGCATGTGCACGACCATTTGGCCCAAAGGGAAGTTTTTTATCATTTTTATTTATTTATTTGGATTTTTAATTATTAATAATTCATTTAATTAAATTAAATATGTGGAAAATACTAAACTTAGGTTTTTAAATCTTTTTTTGCATGAAATAATCTCAAGATTTTGTGTATAATCAGATTTGGAAAGAATCTTGGTGATTGAACATGATTTGAACTAAGTTTGCATGAAAAAGATTTGAAAACTAATGCATGGAAAATCAAATATCTTATCATCAATTCAAGGATTCTTTGGCTCAAATTCTAAACCCTAATCACTCACATACATATATGGATGCAAACCCTCGTGCCAAGAACCTGCCAGCTGCGCCATAGACCAGGAACCACACTTGAATTTTTTGCCTAAAAGTTGAAAACTGAAAACTAGGTTTTAGGGTTTTTCAAGATCAAACAACTATTCCATTGGCTTGCAGAGGCTTCAGGGAAGGAATTGGAATCAAAACCATAAGCTTCAACACCAAGAAACGTGAGAACGATCGCACCCTGTACAGAAAATTTCTTGCATTCTTGCATCATGAATCATACGTTTTTAGCAATTTTTAACATTTGATTTATGTTCATTGTTTAATTCTAAAGCTAACTGTGTGGTTTGATTGAGTTTTCGTGCACCATTGAATAATTCACCATTGATACAGGCTAGGGTTTTTCAAGCTTTGAATTGGGTACTTTTAAATGCTGTAAAATTGGAGCCTCTCAATACCATGACCAAACTCAGCATGATTGGACGATTGGGATAGATACCTCGCGCTCAATTTATGAGCTACCATGAGCTATTCGCTATTCTTGGATAACGCATGTTTTGGGGGGGTTTAAAACCCCCGCTAACCCTTTTTTATATTACAGGGAAAAATGTAAAATGGAGAAGATGATGAAGTGGCAAGCTGTGGTTGGTTTATTTGAAATTTCGCGCTAATTTGCCCATTAAATCTTGTTCTACTTTATATTATTTGTTTATTACTATATAATCAAAACGCGCTAGGTGGCTCAGTGGCAAGCAAGTGTATTGGTGACCTTCAGGACCTGGGTTCGATCCCAGGTCCCCATCCCTTTCCAATATTATTTTTCCATTTACGTTTCTGTGCAGATTCATTATGAGGGAACACCATACGTCCATAAACTCAAGCGTGCCACGCGTATAGAAAGATCAGTCCAAAGGCGCTGATTGGAAGAACACCCTGGGCAGGAGTCAACGCCCATGCACGCTAGCTGAGAAGTCAACCAGGCCAAAGGCTTAATGGGCCTGATTATTGGACCTCACCTCCCATTTGGGGACAGAACCCCCCTAGGTTTGCAATATTCTTTTCATTATTTTTTTATTTGATTCAATTATTTCTTTTTTTAATTAATTCCTTTAATTTAATATTTTCATAAAAAACATAAAAAACAATATAAAACCAAAAAAGACAAAAATAAGTATTTTTATTTAATGTTATTTTTTTGTAAATAAATATTATTCATTAATTTTAGCTATTAAATTAGGTTTAATTCAAGCATTTTCTTAATTAATTTAAAATTGGTAGAATTAGGGTTTTAATTAAATTTTATCCTTTTTCATTTCTTTTCACTAATAATTAATTATTTATTTTCATAAAATCAAATTGTCATTAAATAATTAGATTTAATTTTAGGTTTAAATTTTAATAGGTTTTTCTTAATAAATAAAAGTGGTAGAATTAGGGTTAATTGGCGTTTTAATTTCATTTAATTCTCATAAAAAACCAAAACTCAAAAAAATAATTTCCTTTTCTTTTTAATTTCATTAATTTAATAATCTTTTAATTTAATTAAAAAAGGGTCCAACGCCCTCGCTTTCTATTTTTAATTTAATTCGCGCATTCTATTTATTTCTTGAAAATATTAATGTAACTCTCCCGAAGCCGTGTAAATTTAATTTCTCGCACTTTACCTTTATTTCTTTATCTTTTTGTCAAATCGGGTCCTGGATTAAATTTGGCGATGTGGACCCGCGCCTTTGTAATAGTTTAGAATTTTACCTTTCCGCGCTCTTTTAACTGTTAAATAAATGCATGCAAGAATGAATGGCCAAAAATAAAAACAAACGTGTAGCTCACTCATAACATGACAAGATAAAATAAATGAATCTGACACACAAATCACACACCACCCCTAGGGTACGCCTCACTGTTGCCTTGCCTCGAAAGGTGATCGTCGAGTAGAGGATGTCTTAGTAAGTCCTCATGATCCGGGAACCTGGCATGAGGGTAGCTTCTAAGGTATCTTCCTATTGCTCTGGTGATCACCATGTCCCTAACCTCGAATTGACCCGAACACCTCCAACGGTGGTGCTACCTATCTCTCAATGGTGGGATGGCACTACCTTAAGGACTCTTACACAGCCTAATTCCTTAGGGTAGGTAAATGACTCGTAGATACTTGCTCTATTAAAAAACAAATCAAAACTTCTTTTCACACCGACACTTTCAAAAAGCTTTCAAAACAATTTTTCAAACACTCTTGAGGACTGATACAAGAGTCGATCTGAAATCTTTAAACGAAACTTTTTCAAACCCACTCACAATTGAAAAGAAAACATTTTGAAAACATAAGAGCAAGTATCTAAGATCCCATTGATAACCATGGATAGAAAGGGTGCTAACACCTTCCCTTTCTATAAATCTACCTCCCGAACCGAGAAACTATCTCATAAGGAATTTTGCTGTGCTTTTGTCCTGTCCATGTTGGAGAAAATAAAAGACGGTGGCGACTCTTGCTTCTGCGACATTTCGCGAACCAGCGTTAAACAATCAGTTCTAAATCCACCGATCACAGAACTGGCGACTCTGCTGGGGATACTTATAAAGTGAGGTGTACCTTAGGGTTAGTTCATAACTGTGTTTTCAATTGTATTGACTTGTCTGCTTCAAATTTGTGGGTTGCACGGGAGTTACATAGATCCTAACCCGGATCTGGGGATACCCTGTTTAGGTAGCATAAGCTGTGAGGGACCTGTCCGGCGTAGACCGACACGGGTGAAGCAGTGGCTACGTTGGTGTGGCATCTTGGTCTGTACCGATATCCCTTGTGTTGCAACGAGGAGAATATGGGTCTTCTAAGGAGTCATTAAGCACCAACAACCTTAGAACCTTAAATGACACAACTTGGCCATTAGAACAGTAGCAGTATGCTACGCCCATTGAGGCTAAACTCTCGTGATGGTTCTGGCCGCAAGAAAAGATTGCGATGCTGGAGTTATGACCGATTGAGGGTAGTCAATGATATTGGGATCCTCTAAGAACCCGGTTACTTTGATAGGACAGGTATGAACCAACAAACCGAAAAGAGGGTAATACCTAGACCTCATGCTGGCCTAAACTCTAAGGGCTCTTTTGTGTGACTTGTGTGCCTTCGTACTTGACTATTTGCATGCTTGTTGTCTGACACTTGAGTTTCTTGCAGGTTTTGTTTGTAGTCCTTGATTAGGACTCATAACAAGGTTTACCGAGTTTCTTGCAGGTTTTGTTTATAGTCCTTAATAGGGACTCATAACAGGGTATACTAAGTTTCTTACAGGTTTTGGTTTGCAGTCCTTAATTAGGACTCATAACAGGGTTTACCGAGTTTCTTGCAGGTTTTGTTTTTTAGTCCTTAACTGGGACTCATGACAGGTTTTACTTGAGTTTCTTGCAGGTTTCTGTTTATAGTCCTTAATAAGGGCTCATAACAGGGTTTATTCATATTACCCCATGCATCATGACATCATACCATTGCATACATCCTAACCCATTTCAAGGATCTCAAGGGCTTGTGATGCAGGTCATGATGAATCAAACATCTAGCAAGGGGAAAAGATGATTTATTTTCCTCTAGCCAAAGTTGTCAGAGGCTATGACCCACTTGATATGGTGAGCTTTGACTCCTGAAGAAGGTTCCCCTAGCCAAGGTTGTTTGGAAAGCAAAATAAGGTTGATGACTTGAGTCAGGGGCTATGACCCACTTGATATGGTGAGCCTTTGACCCTTGAAGAAGGACTCTCAACAATATGCAGTTCCTTCAATCAAGTCACAAATTCAAATGCTAACAAATTTTCTTGTTTACCCCGCGAGGTCCTTGAAAACATTACATGCATGTCATACTCATCATTGCATAACAGGTATTCCTGTTGCAGGTCACTTACCTTTCTCGCTGTTTATTTCAGCAATGGCTTCACAACAAGATAACCAGGACCTTCGCACTCAAGAGACTCAGTTCAGGGAAATCTTCCTAAGCCTATCCAAGGGGCAGGAAGAGTTGAGGACACTCCTCATGGGGAATCTGATCAGAAAGAGTCCTGAAGATGACAAGGACGAACAGCTGAGATGTCTACAAGCTGAGGTAGACACATTGAAAACCCAGATGCTGGGGCAAAGGGCACTCATTCAAGGTTTAGCTCAGGAGCAAGGAGAGCTGAGGGCCATGATCAGTCAGCTTCATCAAGACATGAAGCAACCAGCCCAAGTCAGGGACCCAGTCATCAATCAACTTCCAAGAAGTCAAAGGTTTGGGCCTCTCCAAGCTGCTATTACTTCACAGGTCCAACAACGACCTCGCCCAGAACGACGGACTGATCAGAGTAAACCAGACAGGCCTAAAAGGCAGTTCACCAAGATCAACATGTCGCTGGATCAAGCACTACAACAAATGTTGGAGGCAGGGCTGATCACCTTAAGGGCTCCCCTCCGGAATCCAAACACTTCTGCTCCTAACTATCATCCCAACGATAGGCGCGCATACCATTCTGATAGCCCGGGGCATACTACGGACAACTGCTGGCCTCTCAAAAACAAGATTCAAGACATGATCGACGCTGGAGAGATTCAGTTTGAAGTACCTGAGACTCCGAACATAATCACTGCTCCCTTGCCAAATCATGGCTAGGATTGAGAAATTTTTGTTCATTCGAATGTTCAAGTTGCAATTTTCTTTTGTTCAAACATTTACTCATGTTAAACATTGCTATTTCATTAATGCATCGCATATGTCTGTTCTGAAACAGTATATTCGTATTCACTATATGCAAATTATTTTCATATTTTTTCTGATGATCAACTCTCAATTAATAATTCTAAGCCTCTTGAGGGAGGATGACGAAAACGATACCACGATCCTTACAGTATGCTTTTGAACAGACCCCGCTGATGAGGTACAGGCATTGTTTCAATTCCTAAACACTGGAGTAATAAGGAAGATAATCCCTCGTCAACCCCTCTGAGCCAAAGAAGTAGGAGTTTTTCTTTTCGCAATTTAAAAACCCTTAATCATAACCTGGGGCAGGGTAGTCTCTTAGTTGATCCAAGTGCACAACAAATGGCACCAAGGAGGTCCTTGCAAAACAAAGAAAGACAGTGACGGTTCCGAATAATCAATAAAGAAAGGCAGTCATTATCTCAAAAAATAAATAAAAAAACCCATTAAGTCAAAACCCATGAAGGAGACTTATAAAACTGGGGCATCCCGCTGACTGTAATTCCAAAAAAAAAAAGGAAACAGTTCAGGCAAAAAAAGAAAGGGATAACAAAATCAAGAAAAAAAAGAGGTCATACAAACCCTCAACAAAAAAGGAAATGACTGCCTAATCAAAATAAATTGTCAATATCCGAACCATCACCGGAAAATCAGAGCAAAGACTCAAACAAGGTCTAACGTATGATCAACTGAGTTTAGGTTTGGAGAATATCACGAAAAGTGGGTGGGTACAAATAATTTGAGCCTTTATCCTTTGTTTCTTAAACCGTGAACCAGGCCACATTATAACCCTTAAAAGTCCTAGCTGAAGCATGGGTTAGTTCGAAAGCATACTGTTACGAAAGGTATCCTGACTCCTTAAGGCTTACAGTAAATATGGAGTTGACATCACGTTTTACAAACATTCACTTGTTTTATGAAAAAGAATGCATTTTCAAAATCTTCAAGACAGACATAAGCTTTGCATTTTTAACATAACTTTGTTTGCATATGACTTTTTGTTTGAACAGCAGGAAAATTCGCACGACGAATGCCTAATGAACAGAAGTACTTCCAATCAAGGGGCATGGCATGACTATTGTCCATCATCTGGAGCAGTTAAGTCAAGATTCGGAGAATCTCTCAAAAGGCCAACCAGCCTGGGACAAATCTCCTCCTGAATCATTTTGGGAATTCCAGCAACAAATCTTGTATGACAAAACACTTATGGCAGGGGCAACTCCCTACATCCTGAGAGCGTGGACATAGTCGGGAAAAAATACTACGCAAAATCAAAGACCCGCTAGGCTGACGTGCCTAGGCAAAAATTAGGGCTTCCCGGTGAACCAAAAGGGTTCGGGCAAAAATAAGGGATGAAATGAAAAAAAGCTGTACACCCGGCAAGTCAAAAACCTGAAAAGGCGGCTTGGGCAAAAAAGGGTATCCCGGTGGACTAAAAACCCGAAAGGGCGGTCCAGGCAAAAGTTAGGGATCAAAGCGTACGACTATGTCCTGTCATCTCGTCACTTGCCTACCAGAAGAAGATTGGTCAAATCAGCAGTCATCAAGCACCTCCACAGGTATCTTCCTCTCCCGCATCAGAAACAGAGGCAATAAAGAGTTGTCTAAGCAATCTGATTGTTCGGTCCTCCAAGGTATCAAGGTAGGTTCCGTTGAAGAACATAACCAATACAGTTCAATACTTCCCCAGGAGAGTCCAATCCAGTTCCCCAAGAAAGTTGGAATTCATCTCCCCAAGCAGTAAGCTTATCCCCAGTAGATTCTGGAAGCTTACCCTCGCAGAGCGCAAATGCGTCTCCCGGCTTTATTCAAAGAGTTATTTCCTTACTAGGATATAACTGGGTTATCCTCAGCCAAAAGCCACGGAAAGAGCGTCCTCGACAGAGTCTTCTTATCCCCAGCGAAGTCCATTAACACTTCCAATATAACGATGGTATCCCCAGCAAGTTATTATCAACAACTCAGCAAAGTATCTCTCTCCCCACAGAGTATTGCTCCCCAGCAAGATCGTTAGAGTACTTTTCTCCCCGCAGAGTAATCTATTCGCCAAGTTTATTCCCCAACGGAGTTATCTTCTCCTACCGGTATTCTTGCAACTATCATCCCCAGTGGAAGCAAAATCTATTCTTTAACATCAGCCCAGGAGTGACTTCCCGGCACCCGTCAAGGATCTATTTTCCTTAATGACAAAACATACATTCCTAAACATCACATACATCATTACAGCATGCATATATGCATCATATCTTACAATCTCATTTATGTTGAGAACATCATTTCTTGATCCATACCATGCATTGCATATGACTGACCTTTACTTTTCAGGAAAGATTCAGTTAAGTTCTCTGCTACATTTCAAGACCTCGACCGGTTCAGTTAAATCGCTCCTAAGATTTTTCTGTTTCTTATCCAGTCAAAGGCCTTCTCTGGTTCAGTCAGATCGACCCTAAGATCTCCCTGTTTCTTATCCAGTTGAAGACATTTCAAGACCTAGACCGGTTCAGTTAAATTGCTCCTAAGATTTTTCTGTTTCTTATCCAGTCAAAGGCCTTCTCTGGTTCAGCCAGATCGACCCTAAGATCTCCCTGTTTCTTATCCAGTTGAAGACATTTCAAGACCTAGATCGGTTCAGTTAAATCGCTCCCAAGATTTTACTGTTTCTTATCCAGTCTAAGGCCTTCTCTGGTTCAGTCAGATCGACCCTAAGATCTCCCTGTTTCTTATCCAGTTGAAGATATTTCAAGACCTAGACCGGTTCAGTTAAATCGCTCCTAAGATTTTTCTGTTTCTTATCCAGTCAAAGGCCTTCTCTGGTTCAGTCAGATCGACCCTAAGATCTCCCTGTTTCTTATCCAGTTGAAGACATTTCAAGACCTAGACCGGTTCAGTTAAATCGCTCCCAAGATTTTACTATTTCTTATCCAGTCCAAGGCCTTCTCTGGTTCAGTCAGATCGACCCTAAGATCTCCCTGTTTCTTATCCAGTTGAAGACATTTCAAGACCTAGACCGGTTCAGTTAATCGACCCTAAGATTTTCTGTTTCTTATCCAGTCCAAGGCCTTCTCTGGTTCAGTCAGATCGACCCTAAGATCTCCCTGTTTCTTATCCAGTTGAAGACATTTCTAGACCTAGACCGGTTCAGTTAATCGACCCTAAGATTTTCTGTTTCTTATCCAGTCCAAGGCCTTCTCTAGTCCAGCTAAATCGACCCCAAACAGATTTTCCTGATAAAGACTCAGTAGAAGTTATCCAAGATTCTCTCAATGATTACTGTTGAGGTTGAAGTCGCCTATGGTTCTCTCCCCGTTACTGCGAAGGTAGTAATCGTCCCCAGATTCTCTCAATGATTACTGTTGAGGTTGAAGTCGTCCAAGATTCTCTCAGCGTTACTGTTGAGGTTGAAGTCGTCCAAGATTCTCTCAGCGTTACTGTTGAGGTTGAAGTCGCCCAAGATTCTCTCAGCGTTACTATTGAGGTAGAAGTCGCCCAAGATTCTCTCAGCGTTACTGTTGAGGTAGAAGTCGCCCAAGATTCTCTCAGCGTTACTGTTGAGGTAGAATTCGCCCAAGGTTCTCTCAGCGTTCCTGTTGAGGTAGTAATCGTCCAAGGTTCTCTCGGCGTTCCTGTTGAGGTAGTGACCATCCCTGGTTCATTCATCACCGTTTGAAGCTCCAGATCCAGCTCATGTAACCAGTCAGGACACATCCATACAAAGAGTTTGAAAACCAGCTCCTGCAACATGTCAGGTACTCATTTTTCTTTTGCAGGTACGCAAGTTCTCGCTAAGGAATCTCTTATGCGATCAACATCCAGATGGCATCTATAAGCCCATCCACCTATCCAACATCTCTCAGCATGGCATCTATAAGCCCATCATCCTATCAATGACTCTCCAAATGGCATCTATAAGCCCATTCCCCACCATCACACTACTATGTGAGCGCAAATTTCTGGGCACTCTAGTGTTCAATCATCTTCCACCTTCGGATTACGAAAGGCACGTCAGCCAATCTGCATCCTCAGGTCTAAGAAGATTGAACAGGGGCAACTGTTGTACCCCAAAATTTGCCCTCCCATATTCTTCAAGATTTGCCAAAAGCATGCTTCAAAATTCCCCAAAGGTTGCACAGTTCAAGGGCCTCCTAACAGTTAAAATTAGGGTTTTGGTTCTGACAAAGAAAATGAAGTTTCCAAGGGTCCAATCAAGTCCCACATGCCTACAAACATGGTCAAGCATCCTCATACCAAGTTTCAAGACTTACAGCACAAGATTGCACAGTCAAAAACCCTAATTGCACTACAGTCAACTGTAGGGGCAAAATGGTCATTTGACAGTCAAAAGTTCAAATTTTTGGTCAACATCTCATTTTGAAGCCACAAACATCATTTGATCAATGCTTGATCATGATTCTCAAAGTTTGGCTCAAAAATCATCAAGATGCAAAAGTTTCCATATTTGGACAGTTGAAAAAGTCAACTGTAACTTGACCAAGGCATAACTTTCACATGGATTATCAGAAAAATTCCATCCAAAGCTCATTTTGAAGAGAAAGACATTTCCTACAACTCCTCTTCACACTTCAAGTCCAAGAAATGCTCCCACAAAAAGTTATCAATTTCAACATTATAGGTCATTTTCAAAAGTCAACAAAAAGGGACTTTAAGTCAAAGGCCATAATTTGAGATTGGTAAATCAAAATGACATGGTACCAAAGGCATTGGTTAGAGGACTCAAAGACCTTTCCAAAATGTCCAAGAACATGAGCAAAGCTTAAAAATTGAGCAAGTTATGCCTTGTGGAAGTTGGGAAATTTTGGATATTTTGAAAAGTCAACATTGATTCAAATGACCTAAAAATGCTAATGGGCCTCTTTTTCTTCCACAATTCATTATCCAAGGCATGTGCACGACCATTTGGCCCAAAGGGAAGTTTTTTATCATTTTTATTTATTTATTTGGATTTTTAATTATTAATAATTCATTTAATTAAATTAAATATGTGGAAAATACTAAACTTAGGTTTTTAAATCTTTTTTTGCATGAAATAATCTCAAGATTTTGTGTATAATCAGATTTGGAAAGAATCTTGGTGATTGAACATGATTTGAACTAAGTTTGCATGAAAAAGATTTGAAAACTAATGCATGGAAAATCAAATATCTTATCATCAATTCAAGGATTCTTTGGCTCAAATTCTAAACCCTAATCACTCACATACATATATGGATGCAAACCCTCGTGCCAAGAACCTGCCAGCTGCGCCATCGACCAGGAACCACACTTGAATTTTTTGCCTAAAAGTTGAAAACTGAAAACTAGGTTTTAGGGTTTTTCAAGATCAAACAACTATTCCATTGGCTTGTAGAGGCTTCAGGGAAGGAATTGGAATCAAAACCATAAGCTTCAACACCAAGAAACGTGAGAACGATCGCACCCTGTACAGAAAATTTCTTGCATTCTTGCATCATGAATCATACGTTTTTAGCAATTTTTAACATTTGATTTATGTTCATTGTTTAATTCTAAAGCTAACTGTGTGGTTTGATTGAGTTTTCGTGCACCATTGAAGAATTCACCATTGATACAGGCTAGGGTTTTTCAAGCTTTGAATTGGGTACTTTTAAATGCTGTAAAATTGGAGCCTCTCAATACCATGACCAAACTCAGCATGATTGGACGATTGGGATAGATACCCCGCGCTCAATTTATGAGCTACCATGAGCTATTCGCTATTCTTGGATAACACATGTTTTGGGGGGGTTTAAAACCCCCGCTAACCCTTTTTTATATTTCAGGGAAAAATGTAAAACGGAGAAGATGATGAAGTGGCAAGCTGTGGTTGGTTTATTTGAAATTTCGCGCTAATTTGCCCATTAAATCTTGTTCTACTTTATATTATTTGTTTATTACTATATAATCAAAACGCGCTAGGTGGCTCAGTGGCAAGCAAGTGTATTGGTGACCTTCAGGACCTGGGTTCGATCCCAGGTCCCCATCCCTTTCCAATATTATTTTTCCATTTACGCTTCTGTGCAGATTCATTATGAGGGAACACCATACGTCCATAATCTCAAGCGTGCCACGCGTATAGAAAGATCAGTCCAAAGGCGCTGATTGGAAGAACACCCTGGGCAAGAGTCAACGCCCATGCACGCTAGCTGAGAAGTCAACCAGGCCAAAGGCTTAATGGGCCTGATTATTGGACCTCACCTCCCATTTGGGGACAGAACCCCCCTAGGTTTGCAATATTCTTTTCATTATTTTTTTATTTGATTCAATTATTTCTTTTTTTAATTAATTCCTTTAATTTAATATTTTCATAAAAAACATAAAAAACAATATAAAACCAAAAAAGACAAAAATAAGTATTTTTATTTAATGTTATTTTTTTTGTAAATAAATATTATTCATTAATTTTAGCTATTAAATTAGGTTTAATTCAAGCATTTTCTTAATTAATTTAAAATTGGTAGAATTAGGGTTTTAATTAAATTTTATCCTTTTTCTTTTCTTTTCACTAATAATTAATTATTTATTTTCATAAAATCAAATTGTCATTAAATAATTAGATTTAATTTTAGGTTTAAATTTTAATAGGTTTTTCTTAATAAATAAAAGTGGTAGAATTAGGGTTAATTGACGTTTTAATTTCATTTAATTCTCATAAAAAACCAAAACTCAAAAAAATAATTTCCTTTTCTTTTTAATTTCATTAATTTAATAATCTTTTAATTTAATTAAAAAAGGGTCCAACGCCCTCGCTTTCTAATTTTAATTTAATTCGCGCATTCTATTTATTTCTTGTAAATATTAATGTAACTCTCCCGAAGCCGTGTAAATTTAATTTCTCGCACTTTACCTTTATTTCTTTATCTTTTTGTCAAATCGGGTCCTGGATTAAATTTGGCGATGTGGACCCGCGCCTTTGTAATAGTTTAGAATTTTACCTTTCCGCGCTCTTTTAACTGTTAAATAAATGCATGCAAGAATGAATGGCCAAAAATAAAAACAAACGCGTAGCTCACTCATAACATGACAAGATAAAATAAATGAATCTGACACACAAATCACACACCACCCCTAGGGTAAGCCTCACTGTTGCCTTGCCTCGAAAGGTGATCGTTGAGTAGAGGATGTCTTAGTAAGTCCTCATGATCCGGGAACCTGGCATGAGGGTAGCTTCTAAGGTATCCTCCTATTGCTCTGGTGATCACCATGTCTCTAACCTCGAATTGACCCGAACACCTCCAACGGTGGTGCTACCTATCTCTCAATGGTGGGATGGCACTACCTTAAGGACTCTTACACAACCTAATTCCTTAGGGTAGGTAGATGACTCGTAGATACTTGCTCTATTAGAAAACAAATCAAAACTTCTTTTCACACCGACACTTTCAAAAAGCTTTCAAAACAATTTTTCAAACACTCTTGAGGACTGATACAAGAGTCGATCTGAAATCTTTAAACGAAACTTTTTCAAACCCACTCACAATTGAAAAGAAAACATTTTGAAAACATAAGAGCAAGTATCTAAGAGCCCATGGATAACCATGGATAGAAAGGGTGCTAACACCTCCCCTTTCTATAAATCTACCTCCCGAACCGAGAAACTATCTCATAAGGAATTTTGCTGTGCTTTTGTCCTGTCCATGTTGGAGAAAATAAAAGACGGTGGCGACTCTTGCTTCTGCGACATTTCGCGAACCAGCGTTAAACAATCAGTTCTAAATCCACCGATCACACATATTATGACCATTTTCTCAAGGCAACAAGTGGAGTTAACCCTAGAGGTGCAAGTGTGCAAGTGTTTATCTTTAATGCTTGATTTTATCTTGAATTAGGATTTTGTAAGTATTGATTTTATCTTTCCATACAAACCCTAATTACTAGCATTTATATGAAAGCGGTAAATTGCGGAAAGTAAATTTACTACGCTATTACATCATTTTGGGAGAGGTGTACAAATTTACAAAATGGGGATTACAAGAAATTAAATCCTAATTATCTATTACAACCATATTTAATTTGAATAATGTACAAGAATTGAAAGGAATATAATGTACAAGACATGAATGAAACTAAAATGCATTTTCTTTGATTTTGTTAAAGAAAGAATTTGGCCTATTTAACTAAAAGGAAATTTAATTAAACTAAAGAAAAATTAAGATTAAGTTAAAGAAAAGAAAATAAATAGGAAAATGTTTTTGGTATTTTTCATTGTAAGAAATTAAATAAAATAATCTAAATAATTTAAATATATTTTTGGTGTTTTTGTGTAGAGAACAGTTTTTGTGTTTAAAACAGTTTTTGTATATAAAACAATTTTGTGTTTGGGCCCAGGGCCTGTTTGTTAGTTAGTAAGCAGGGGGTCAGAAACATAAAAATGTCGAAGCCCAACTGTGGAGGCCCAGGTGTGCTTCCTGCAAACAAAACAAAGTGAGAAAATTTGGAAAAATGGCAAAAGGTCTCGCTGGGGCTTGAACCCAGGACCTTCTACACGGCAAGGTTTTAGGGAGCGCAGTTTGTACTACTGGGGTGGTCTGTTTCATCTATTGGTTATACAACTTGCACTAAATATAAAATGAACTCATTTCTGTATGTTTAAACATGGCTTCATCACCTTCCTTTGAGCGCAGGGATGCATAACTCCAGTGTTATGCTTCGAAAAGCTTCATTTCTCAACCAAATCAAAATAAATAAATATCAAATCTTGTCAAAATTTTAATACAAATGTAACCATGTAACTTTCGAAAGTTATAGGTCAAAGGTTGGCAATGAATTTTATTCAACACTGTTGCATCCCAAAATTTACCCTCTTGGTTTTGGCTTATGTTTCATCTTGAATACCATATTGCATTACATTCATACATTGTGATGGGATCAAAGTTCTTTAGGTTATCAAGTCCTCCTCAAGCTTTGAAGGTTGATTGCATTGGAAAGTTGCTCAAGGAGAATCTTGTCATCTAAACCTATGGATCTTTCAAGCTCAAAAGTTATTTCATATCTCAAGATGTTTTACCCATCTCTTTGGATCATCAGAGGATTGAAGTTTGTGTTTGATTATAAGAAGAATTTCTCCTTTGATTCACCAGTCAAATTAGGGTTTTGCTTGATCAAGGCTATTAATCAATGTACAAGTCTAAATTTGGAAAGCTACAACATCTCATTGGTATTTTAAGAGTCTTTGTATAATAAATTGGCCAGGATACCTAGAGGATTTGAAGTTTTGAAGATGACTCATCAGTCTCCTAAGGTGTTAATCAAAACTAGGGTTTGGGATTTAATCAAGATTTCTTGAGAATTTTGAAGTGAAAAAATTTTCACATGGCCTCTTTATGTTGGGAAGATCATATGCTTGAAGTTTTGACCATCAATTTTGAAAGGAAGTGGATCAATTGATTCAGATGGGCAAAATAGTCATTTTGGTCAAAATCAGTCAAAGTCAAGGTTGACCAAGTGAATTTTTGGCCAACCATCAATTCAAGGATGCACTTTTCATATTTCAAGTCCATTTTGGTCATTGGATCAAAGAGATTTAGGTTTGGGTTGAAACTTGTTCTTGAAGAAACCCTAAAAGTTTCTACTTTTGGAAAATGAGGACTTAATTTCAAAAATTCATATTTTATTCACCTTTGATCAAGAAAATGCAAATGAAATATGCTTGGAAAGCTAACAGTATGATATTTCATCTCCTTTTTGTCTCATGTCCAAATTGGCAAGGAATCAAGAATTGTGGTCTTTTGAAATCACAAAATTATAGGTCATTTTCCAAAATTAGTGAATTTCAAGCTCAATTTTGAGAAACTTAATGGACTCAATTGCAAAAACTCAAAACTAAGGGATTGTATATATTTTCAATACCTTTCTAAATTGTACTCATTTGTATCAAAATTCAAAAGTATGAGCAAGTTGTGGGCCTTGTAATTTTGAGGCATTTCATTGAATTCATGCATGCCATGCAAATTGCAAATTCTTGATAACTTGATTTGTGGCCTTTTGTTTCACCTCAAACTTGGCCCATGACTAATATGAAATGCACCAAGGCCCATCATGCGAAAGCTTGAGCTGCACATGGGCAAATGCAAGGGGAACTCGTGATTTTTCCAAAAGTGGCATGAAAATGCCTAATCACCAACACTTGCTTAATACAAAGGTTTAAGTCTTAATTCTTTTGCTAATCTCTTCCTGAGATAAAATGGACTGAAATGCACGTAAAATGCAAGCCAACGCACGAGGGATTTGAGGGCTGCATGTGCATACTTGATTTTGGCAAAAAGAAGATTTCATTCTTTCTAAAGGCTTTTAGTGAAAAAAACCTATCATACCCTCCTCTTGGTGCTCTATATATTGAGAAGCAAGCCTCATTGAGCGTGGTTCGTGCTTCATTTCATCCCTGAAATCAGAAAACTCCATAGCTACTTGCTCTGCATTTTTCTTCGATTCTTCCATTTCCCTTGCGCGTTTTGGTTAATTTTTCTTGCATTCTCTTCTCCAAGTGATAAGGATTGTAGATCGAGGCTTGGTTTGCAACTGGAGTGAAGGAGACAGTAGATCCGTTTTTCTCAAAGGTTTGAATTCTTAACTTTGGATTTTGATTTCTATCTGTGCATTGTATGATTTAAGTTTATAATCATGTTATTTGAAGTTCATTAAGTGTTTCTGTAGCTTTAGAGCTTTTAATTTGATGAGATATGCATGAATGATGCATCTGAATTTTTTCTGTTCAGTGAGTTTTTGACATTTTTGCACGATCTGTTCTTGATCCATTGTTAATCATTTGATATGATTCGAATTGCATGTTGAAATATGAAATGCTGGCTTTAATTTGCACGAAATGTCATGAAAAATGGTGTAGAATTGAGCATGTTATGTTGACAGGAAAATGAGAGGATGAACCTGATCATGCGCGCGTTTTTCCCTAGCCAGAGGTTGAAGATGATTACGTGGCCTCCTCTGGTTGGATGGCTTGTTTCTTTAATTCATTTGAATTTTGTTTTATAAATTGATTTCCATTATTTTATTTCTTACTCAAAAATGGTTGGAAAATTCTAAAAAAATTATCAAAAATTCAAAATAATATTCCTGACCTTATGCATTTTTTTGATAATTTTTGAAAATGTTTTGATTGGTTCAAAAATTAATGAATTTAATTAATTGTTTGTTTAGTGTTTATTTTTGTTTTAATATTTCGTTGATTTGGAAAATTCCACAAAAAATGTTTTGGACTCACAAAATAATGTAGAATTTGATTCTAATTTTGGTTTAGCATTTTTTCCATTTTTTGATTAGAAGTTTAATTTGAAAATTTTATTTGAAATATTTGTTTCATAATTTTGGTTTTAATACTTCCTTTAATCAAACAAATTCAGAAAAATCATGTAAGCTTGTTTTAATCATGGAGTCTAAATAAAATTTCATTTTTGACCTTTTGGTGATTTTTGGCTAGGGTTTGCATTTTTGCCATTAAATAATAGTTTAATTGTTAATTGTTTGTTTATTTTTTTATTTTAATATTTCCATTAATTCAAAAATTCCACAAAAAATCAGGGATGTGTGTTTTTAATTCTAATATTTGAATATAATTTTGATTGGACATTTTTCTGAATTTTTGATTAAAGTTCTATTTTGAGATGTGATTATTTGTTTAATTATCTATTTGTTTGAATTTAATTTCATTTTTTACTTTTCTTCAATTCAAAAAATGTGAAAAAATATATTTTATGACATTTAGGGTTTCTTGGTGATTTGTATGAACTTGGTTTAAATTGTTTGAATTTTGATCTTACTTAATCAATATTTAAGATTAAATGTCAAAATTTAGGGTTTTAATTCTTATGGTGTAAGTTTCATTTTCAAAATGCCCTGGATTTTCAATAGAATTCAAGTCTTGATTAGGGTTCATGAATGTATTGAGGATCGGAAAACCATCTTTCTTGAATTATTTAACTTGGCTTGACATTTTTTCCACAAATTATTTTGAAAACTTGTCTAGTTTGGTAGTTTTGCCAACTAGTCTTGAACTTTGGGCCTTATTTGATCTTCTCCTCAATCATTCATGAACATAAGATTGGCTTTCTGACTTCTAAACACTTCAAAGATGTTAATATATTTTTGGTTTGAATTATGGATCCTTGTTTCTATTTTTTATGTATTTTTGAAGTGAAGGTACCCAATTAATGTTGCATATCTTGTTGCAATTTGTTTGATGGCCAATGAACTTGAGTGAGGCCTATAATTGGGAACCTAATGATCATCTCGATTTTGATTATCCATGATAACTCAAGTATTTTCACTTAGTCCCCCTTTGCTTAAAGGTTTGAACCTTCTTGATGCTTTATGTAGGTTTCATCTTCTATTGTGTTTGTGAAGTTGTGATTGAATTAATTGTATATGATTGAAATGTGTTTTCCTCTGACCTCCATGAACTTTGATTGTATTATTTCCAAACTCCCATGATCCTTGATTGATATTCAATTGTCAATTCAATATGGTGATAGAAAGGAGCAACATCCCTCTGATTCTTTTGGCCAAATTATGCATATGCCTGTTTCCTCTTGTCTATCATGACTAATGTTTGATAATTGTTATCATGTTGTTCTCACTTCATCAGGTTGCATCCATCCCTTATGTGAGTCATCATTCACCTTATGGAATACTAACTTGGTTGTTGAATGTGCGAGGTGCTTTGAGAAAGTTTCCACTTTTGGCTTGAGGATTTTGTGTTTCAATTTATTTGTGAAACATAACTTATTATATTGGCACTGCTATTGTGTTAGGCATGTTTGATATTCCATGCAGGATATATACATTTGATTGTGAATGTTACACATTGCCCATGGGATCTGTTCATATCTGATAATCTCATTACTTACATCCTTATGGCGTAATTTCTGACTTGATTTGTCTACCGATGCCGGCTTGCTTGAAGTTCTCTGGGTTTCTTTTATTCTTGCTCAGTTGCTATGGATATTTATCTGTTTGGTATTGCACTATCTCCTTTCTTCCATTTTCATTTTTCATTGTTCTCTGATTTCATGATGGGACCTCTGTTGCTGATATATGTCAAGAGGCCCCCTGGTTTTTGTCTAATACATGTGTTGTGTTTGCTGTTGATCGATGAGTCACTCAATTTGGAAATTGAGATCACAACTTCACTCTCATTGCATGTTCCCTATAGGATGTTTATTGTTGTTCTTCTTTACTTGTTGATCGATGAGTCACTCAATTTAGAAATTGATATCACGACTTCCCTCTCATTGCATATTCCCTATAGGATAGTTTTTTTAAGCTTCCTTTATCATGGTAATTAAGGTAGGGTTTTCATTTATCCTCAACCTTAGGGTCAACCACTGTATGATAACACTAAGGATAGTACTAGGTTAGTTTCCCTTAGTTGTTTTCCCTTTCTATGCATTCTGCATCTTAAAACGAAAATTGTTTTCTTGGAAAATCATAAGACATTTCTAATGAACTCAAACCCTTCTTCAGAGTAAAAGATACAAACCAATATTATTTTGTCTGTGTGCCTCTTGGCTATGCTTTTAAACCTGGTTAGCCGATGTTTCGCCATTGTACATTTGTTTGAAGCCGATGTTTCGCCATCGCACATGTTTGATTATCCTAATTTGATTCTCAATATCATTGTTAGGTTTGATGTTTTGTCATCCGATTTGTTGATGTTTTGTCATCTTTGCCATGATATCTTTGTTACCTCTTAGCTGATGTTTTTCCATCGTACATTTGTTTGAAGTCGATGTTTCGCCATCGCACATGTTTGATTATCCTACTTTGATTCTCAATATCAATGTTAGGTGTGATGTTTTATCATCCGATTTGTTGATGTTTTGTCATCTTTTCCATGATATCTTTGTTACCTCTTAGCCGATGTTTCGCCATCGTACATTTGTTTGAAGTTGATGTTTTGCCATCGCACATGTTTGATTATCCTACTTTGATTCTCAATATCATTGTTAGGTGAGATGTTTTGTCATCCAATTTGTTGATGTTTTGTCATCTTTGCCATGATATCTTTGTTACCTCTTAGCCGATGTTTCACCATCGCAAATGTTTGATTATCCTACTTTAATTCTCAATATCATTGTTTGGTGTGATGTTTCGTCATCCGATTTGTTGATGTTTTGTCATCTTTGCCATGATATCTTTGTTACCTCTTAGCCGATGTTTCGCCATCGTACATTTGTTTGAAGTCGATGTTTCGCCATCGCATATGTTTGATTACCCTACTTTGATTCTCAATATCATTGTCAGGTGTGATTGTTTTGTCATCTATTTTATTGATGTTTCGTCATCTTTTCCATGATGTCTTTGTTACCTCTTAGCCGATGTTTCGCCATCGTACATTTGTTTGAAGCCGATGTTCCGCCATCGCACATGTTTGATTATCCAATTTTGACTCTCAATGTCATTGTTAGGTGTGTTATTTTACCATTTGATGTCTTGCCATCTTTGACATGTTACTTTGTCATCATTCAGTTGATATTTTACCATCTCATTTGTTTGTTATTTTATTCGATGTTTTGCCATCTTGACTTTTTTTGTCGTCTTAACTAAAAAACACAAACCAACAAAATATATAAGCCGAACTACGGCTGCTATGATTCCTTTAAAGGGATACGTAGGCGTTGGGGTAGGGCCCGATCGAGCACAACTTTTTATTTTCCCTACATTTTTTTCTTTTTCTTTCGCATGCATTCCCTTTTCAGTTTTAAGCCATAGACATAGGATTTGACCACACCCATTAGATTAGACAACAAGAGTGGATGCCGTAGAGTACTACAGGCGTGTGGGGTGCTAATACCTTCCCCTCGCGTAACAGATTCCCTTACCCGATCTCTCGGTCGAAATACCGTGATTTCTCCCTTTCCAGGTTTTCTCGATGTTTACCTTTCCCTTTCACCGGGATAAAATACATACAGTGGTGACCTCATTGATGTTTCACTACATCCAGATGACAGGTTCCGGCCGTGCAGGTTTCAGCTGGCGACTTCACTGGGGAAAGATTGACCTTTTGCTGGTCCATCCCAGATTTGATCCTAGATCTTGTTTGTTTTCTTTTGGGGTGTTTATTTTTACCGCTTTGCATATTTATCTGTTTTCATTGCATCCTATGTGCGCTTTACTTTTTGCATACTGGATTTGGATGGACTGTTTGGATTCTGGATTTTCTTGGTGGGTGGGTTATTCCATGAAGTAAAAGCATCATACCCAGGCTATGAGTGAATTCCCTAGGAACTAGGCATAGAGTGGCCATGGCAGCTATAAGGCGGATTCTTTGTAGACCTGACCATGAGACCAATGACTTCAGAGGTAGTTCGGATAGGTGTTATCGTATGATGATACTGACATTCGAGCTCTTGTACTCTGATTTGGCTTTTAACCTTACCTTGACCTAGACTACACCCGTGAGAGGGGCGGGAAAACTTTTCTTACAGGTACAGGTGCTGTTGGTGACTTTGTGTTGCGAAGGTGACTCAGGTTCCCATGATAGTTTTGAAGCTTTGGGATTTTCTTTTGGTTTTGAGTGGTGTTGTTCTATAATGGTCCAGCCGTGATCCAGTGTGAAACTTTGATCCTGTCATATTGCATCATAGCATATTTATTTCTAAAAAATGATGTATAAAATATAACTAGCATATGCATGTCATATTCCAGGGACATTCAAGAGTCTTCATTCCATCAGAAATGGCTGGTCCCCCGTCAGATGAGTTTGATTAAGTTCGCGTTAAAGAGCCCACCAGGCATACTTTCTCTTATCAGATTCCTACTATTGATGTGTCCTAATTGAAGAGGTTGAGTTCTTATCTGGAGGGTGATGTTCTGAATAATTTCAACAAAAATTATGGAAATTTGTTACTAGTCCTTAACACTCCAGTTGACCCAATGGCTTTGATCACTCTCTTCCAGTTCTATGACAAGGAATTACGGTGTTATACTTTTCAAGATTATCAACTGGTTCCCACACTAGAAGAGTACGCATACCTGCTTAATATCAAGTGGTCCAATGAAGTTCCTTTTGTCCAAGTGCCAGAAAAGCTAAAGTTCGAAGTTATTGCTGAAGTTCTTCATTTGAGTTGGAAAGAGGTGAAAGACAATTGGAAATCAAGTGAGGATACTACATGGTTTTATTTGGATTTCTTAGTGAAGAAAGCTGAAGACTGGGCAAAGAAAGGGAATTGGAGTGACTTCAGCACTATGTTTTCTCTCATGATATACGGGATCATCATCTTCCCTCATAAGAGAAATTTTGTGGATTTGGCGGCTATTTGTGTTTTTAGAAATAAGAACCTGTTACCGACACTTTTGGCATATACTCTTTATACCATTCATTCCAGGCATAGAAAAGGAGGTAATGTAAGTTTATGTCATTCGATGTTGTATCAATGGTTTAAATTGCACCTACCGGTAAGTGGTCCTTTCGCGGATACCAGGCATTCTTTCCAATGGTCATCCAGACTTGTCAACCTTACTTCATTAGATATTCGGTGGAATTATGACATGGGGGAAGTGCAAAGTGTTATCACTAGCTGCGGAGATTTTCCTAATGTTCCCCTCATAGGAACTAAGGGGTGTATCAACTATAATCCTGTGCTTGCTTATCGTCAATTGGGATATGCAATGGATGGACCGCCAAAGGATGAAGAGGTGTCTGAATCAGTATATTTTGTTAGAGGAAGTGATCCTGTGACGTTGAAAAGAGTGACAAGTGCTTGGAAGAGAATTCATAAGAGAGATAGAACTACTTTGGGCAAGAAGGTTCCTATTGCTAGGGTTCCTTACTTGGATTGGATCAGAGCCAGGGTTAAGAATTTACGGTTACCATTTGCAAGGTCGGCTCCTCTATGCGAGCAACCTCCTACTGCTCTGAGTAACACGGTGCCTACTGAGATGTTCACCCAGGTTCATGTTGAGAACATTCAACTTCATGCCAAACGCCGTGAGGCCGGAATGAAACTCTATTGGGTAGATCAAGAAAGGGCCGACTTAGCTCGCAAACTCAAAGAAGCTCGAGGGGAACTTCTGATGCAACCGGTTTTAGGAAGAGATCTCATGCTGAAATAGAAGAAGAGTTGAGTAAGACCCAGCAAGAGTGCCAGAAGCTTCAGGTATCTGAGAATAGTTACAGGAAGAAGATTCAGAAATTGGAGAAATAGCTCAAAGACAAAGATGCTCAGCTTAAGAAAGAAGTAGCCCAGAGGCGTGTCGCAGAGGATCGGTTTCAAGAAAGTAAAGTAGTCACATTACAAATTTCTAAGGAGAAAGCCAAACTTGAAGAGTATTGTCAATACCTTGAAGCGTGTCTTGTTCCAAAGATTTAGTTTTTGTTACTTACCTTTGGTGTATTTGGTCACCCCCAGGATTGTTGGAGGGGACCGTCTGTTTGTTTTATTATTTATTTTTTTTGTTAAGTTTACTTTGAAACATGTATTTTGTTGTTTATCGCTACACTCTTAAAATATTCGAGAACACTTGAATATCTTTTATTTTGTTTGTAAATAATTGAAGTGTTTGTTTTGTTGTCCTTTTTCTCATTGATTGTATGTTTTATCTTTGGTCGCACGCCGTGACTGATGAATAAAAGGACTCTTGAATACCTGGAAATGACGAACATATCATGCACATCATGCATTTCATAACATTACAGGTTATCTCGAGACGGTATTCGTATTCTTTTGCTTTTCCTATTCAGAATTCAAGACGACTACTCATCAGTATTCCTCCAGAAACAATTTACCAAGGCAAATGGAACAAGTTCAAGCTGAACTCGCTAAAATGAGGACCCAGATGGCTACTCAGATGACCCAGTTCATGGAGGTCATTACCAATGTGAATCGCCGACAGGAGGAACTGGATGCCATTGTCAACAACCAGCGCTGCTATCTAGGGGATGGTGGAAATCAAGGGCTCTATCAGGACATTTCTGTAGGATTGGGGGATGTGCAAGATCAGCCTGCTGGAAATTTTCACGGGATGCCTGGAAATCCTTTTGCGCGCAACGTAGGGCAGTTTCCCCCGTCTCCGGGACCTCGTCTTATGGGGAACAGAAGAGTTAATCAAGGCGGTGTAAGGAATTATCAGGAGATGGATTATGACTTTGACCAAAATGAAGACCAGTTTTCTGTTCGGCGTTCAGAGCCGGAAATTCAGGTTGAGGATAGGAAGTATCGGTTATTGGAAGAGCGTTTGAAGGATGTGGAAGGGCAAGGAGTCCTTCGTAAGGATGCTAATGATCTCGGGTTGGTGTATGGGGTGAAAGTTCATCCGAAGTTCAAACCTCCAACATTTGAAAAGTACAACGGAACACCGTGCCCTGTTACTTATGCAACTGCTTATTTCCGAAAGATGTCGGTGCATACTGAGGATCAGGGGCTCTTGATTCACTTTTTCCAGGATAGCCTGTCTGGGGCATCCCTAGAGTGGTACATGAACTTGGAGAAAACTCATATTCGTTGCTGGAATGATCTTGCTCGGGATTTTGTCAAACATTATCAGTACAATATGGATATGGCGCCTAATCGCACTCAGTTACAGAATATGTCACAGGGACCAAGAGAATCTTTCAAGGAATATGCTCAGAAGTAGCGTGAGTTGGCTGCGAGGGTTCAACCTCCACTCATGGAGAGAGAACTCATTGATATGTTTATGAGTACCCTGCAAGGGCCATTCTATGAGCACATGATAGGAAGTACTTCGGAAGGATTTGCAGACTTGGTTATGGCTGGTGAAAGAATTGAGGTGGGTTTAAAATTGGGGAAAATTCATATTGGAGGTTCTAGTGGCTCATCAGGGGGCAGTAAGAAACCATTCAACACTTACCCTAATAAGAGGGAAGGCGATGCAAGCACGGTTTACTCTCATAGAGGAAGAAAAGAGGATCGTCAACACCAACAGATTAATGCTATTTCTATTCCTGTTAATGCTCCTCCACAGCAAAGACCGAATACGGTGCAGCAACAACAAAGACAGCAAGATGCTCCCTATCAGTATAATAATCAACAGCAGAGACAACCGATAAAATTTGATCCCTTGCCAGTATCTCTTACTGAAGCACTCCATCATTTGCTTGATTTGAAGTTAATCGGTTTGAGAAATATGCCACCACCACCCGCAAGACTTCCTGTTAACTATGATGCTAACGCAAGATGTGAATTCCATTCAGGAGGAGTTTGTCATTCTACCGACAATTGCTTTGCATTGAAATGCAAAGTACAAGACTTGTTGGATGCTAAGGCAATTGAATTTACTCCAGTGACTGGTCCGAATGTTACACAGAATCCAATGCCTAGACATGGAGGGGGTGTTGTTAATATCATTGATGATAATGGTGAAATGTTTAATTTAATCACGAATGTGGAACAAGTAACTACTCCGTTGTGGTATGTTAAGAGGTATTTGCTTGACAATTCTATTTTCCCGGGTTGTACTTCAGAGTGTGCCAAGTGTAGAGAGCAACCGAAGGGCTGTGATGATTTAAAAGCTGGTATCCAGTTGTTGATAAAAGAGGGTTCCCTGCAGTTCAATAGAAAACCGAGTTACCGTAAGGCTACCAAAGAAGATGTTGCTATGATATCTATTCCTTACACCCCTGTGCGCATTCTTGCCCCGTCTAGGGTGCCTCCTTTGGTGATCACGGTACCTGGTCCCATGCTGTACACCAGTGAGAAGGACATCCCATGGAATTATGGTGCCGATGTTTATTACCATGGGGTGAAGCAGGAGGTTAGTACCCGTGTGTCTGAGGAAGAACGTGCTAAAGGTAATGAAGAGGAAGTTCATAATTTTTCTGGTGTGGGTCGAATGACTAGAAGCGGGAGAGTATTTGGTCCTTCCAATGTGAAAGATGCGACAGATGCTTCTGCAAGAGAAAAAGGAAAACAACAGGCGATGATTGGTAATCCAAGGGTTACGCCAGCCAATGTGACTCAACTAATTCCGATACCAAAAGCTTCTTCAGTTCTCGATGAGGTTGAAGAGTTAATGTGAATTATCAGAAAGAGTGATTATAGCATAATAGATCATCTGAGCCATACTCCTTCTAAGATGTCTATCTTGTCCCTATTGATTTATTCAGAACCTCACAGAAATGCTTTGATGAAGTTGTTAAAGAATGCCTTTGTGCCACATGAGATAACAGTCAATCAGTTCGAGAATGTTTGTGCTAACATATCTGCCGGGAATGGTTTGGGCTTCATAGATTTTGATCTTCCTCCGGAGGGGCCAGACCATAACAAAGCGTTGCATATTTCAATGGAGTGCATGGGCACTACTTTATCCCGGGTTTTGGTGGATACAGGATCGTCTTTGAATGTATTGCCCAAATCAGCATTGATGAAGATTGATTATTCTGGACTAGAGTTGCGCCCTAGTGATTTGATGGTGAAGGCGTTTGATGGGTCTCGAAGGTCAGTGTTTGGGGAGGTGGAACTACCGATCAAGGTTGGTCCTTGCACCTTCACGGATACCTTTATTGTGATGGATATACAGCCAACATATTGTTGTTTGTTGGGGCATCCGTGGATTCATAGAGCAAGGGCAGTCACGTCTACTCTTCATCAGAACTCGAGTATCCCGCGGAGGGAAAGCTGATAACTGTGTGCGGCGAGGAAGAGTACATCGTGAGTCATTTGACATCATTCCGCTATGTTGAAGTTGAAGGCGAGATACATGAAACTCCGTTTCGAGCGTTTGAGACAATTCATGCTGTTAATTTTCCTCCTCCAGAGCAGAAAAGGAAACCTGAAACTGTTATGTCTTCTCTCAAAGATGCGAGAGCTGTGGTGGAAAATGGCAACTCTGGAGGTTGGGGTCAGGTGCTGGACGTTACCCCAAAATTTGATAAATTTGGTCTTGGTTTTAACCCGGGTCAGCAGAGTGCAGCTCCCAGAGCATCTAGTTTATCCACTCCTGTGAAGTTTTCCCGTCCTTGTGCTGCTCAAGAAGGACACATCAGTGCAGTTGGCGATGATAGGGTTGATGGCTACAATATCAAAGATTGGATTCGCCCGAGTATTCCAGGCCAGACACTCAACAATTGGACTTCTGTGGATGTTATCCAAGTTTCAAGCACTGAGGAGTAATATTCTTGTTTTCTTTTATTAATCATATCATAATTCCTACGCTCTTCCAAAAGCATAATGGATCATTTGTGTAGGGCCACCATGTTTATTTTTCAAGTTTATCATGAAATAAAGGACGTTTTTGCATTCAAAACTTTGCTCCATTTTCTTTTTTGTTTTTATTTAGAAATGGAAATGTTTCTCTTTTCACACATTGTCACTAAAAAACGCCAAAATGTCATTCATGCAGATGCACTTCTACCACCGATTATATTGATAACGGCTCTGCTATGGCTCATTATGACTTTAATACTCCTATTTATCAAGCTGAAGAGGAAGCATATGAGGACTGTGATCTTCCTGAGGAATTATCAAGATTGTTAAAACAAGAGGAGAAAGTTATCCATCTGAATCACGATTCGATTGAGGTGGTGAATATTGGCACAGAAGAGGTAAGAAGAGAAGTCAAGATAGGGGCAGATCTCGAAGAAAGTATAAAGGTCAGATTGATTGAGCTACTCCGTGAGTATTCTGATATCTTCGCTTGGTCTTATGAGGATATACATGGGTTGGATACAGACATAGAGGTGCATCGACTACCGCTCAAAGAAGGTTGTTCTCCTGTCAAGCAAAAGCTTCGAAGAACTCATCCTGAGATGTCCAAGAAGATCAAAGAGGAGGTCCATAAGCAGTTGGACGCGAATTTATTAAAGGTCGTCAATCATTCACCATGGATTGCAAATATTGTGCCTGTGCCCAAGAAGGACGGTAAAGTCAGGATGTGCGTGGATTATAGGGATTTGAATAGGGCCAGCCCTAAAGATGATTTCCCTCTCCCGCATATTGATGCGTTGGTTGATAATACTGCTCATTCCAAAGTGTTTTCGTTCATGGATGGTTTTTTGGGTTACAATCAAATTAAGATGGCACTGGAGGATATGGAGAAGACAACCTTCATCATGCCTTAGGGAATTTTTTTCTATAAAGTGATGTCGTTTGGTTTGAAAAATGTTGGGGCAACATATCAGCACGCCATGGTCACTCTCTTTCATGATTTAATTCACAAAGAGATTGAGGTTTATGTAGACGATATGATTGCTAAGTCTGACACGGAGGAGGAACATCTTGTTCATCTGGAAAAGTTGTTCAAAAGACTAAGGCAGTTCCTGCTAAGGTTGAATCCGAATAAGTGCACCTTCGAGGTGATATCGGGCAAGCTGTTGGGTTTTATTGTAAGCGAAAAAGGCATCGAGGTGGACCCGGCCAAAGTCAAAGCGATACAGGAAATGCCTGAACCAAAGACAGAGAAGGAAATATGTGGTTTCTTTGGAAGGTTAAACTACATTTCTAGATTTATTTCTCATCTCACATCAACCTGTGAACCTTTGCTCAAGTTATTGAAGAAAAGTCAGACAGCGAAATGGAATGAGGATTGTCAGAAGTCCTTTGACAAAATAAAAGAATATTTGCAGGAACCTCCGATACTCATGCCGCCAGTGGAAGGAAGGCCACTAATCATGTATCTAACTATGTTGGAGAACTCAATGGGTTGTGTCCTCGGTCAACACGACGAAACTGGGAAGAAAGAGAAGGCTATTTACTACTTGAGTAAGAAGTTTACAGAATGCGAGCCGAGGTACTCATTGCTGGAAAAGACTTGTTGTGCGCTTGCCTGGGCCGCCAAAAGTTTGAGTCAGTACATGTTAACCCACACCACTTACTTGATATCCAAAATGGATCCAATCAAGTATATTTTTGAGAAGCCAGCTCTTACAGGCAGGGTAGCCCGTTGGCAGATGATACTCACCGAATATGATATCCAATACACTACTCAAAAAGCAATTAAGGGTAGTGTACTAGCCGACCATCTTGCTCACCAGCCCATGGACAATTATGAACCGATGAAGTTTGATTTTCCAGATGAGGAAATTGTGTATATTCGGGATTGTAATATACTAGACCCAAACGAAGGACCCGAGCCAGGATCACATTGGACACTTGTTTTTGATGGTGCCTCCAATGCCATGGGCAACGGTGTCGGAGCTATTATCACTTCCCCTGAGGGATACCACATTCCTTTCACGGCTCGTATTTGTTTCGATTGCACTAATAACATGGCTGAATATGAGGCTTGCATTTATGGAATTGAAGCAGCGATCGACCTGCGCATCAAATTCTTGAAAGATTACGGGGATTCCAATCTTGTTATCATCCAGATTAATGGAGATTGGGAGACTCACCATCAGAACCTAATTCCATATCGTGAGCATGTTATGAAGTTGATTCCGTACTTCGAAGAGATCACATTTGAACACATTCCCAGAGAAGAAACAATCTATCTGATGCACTGGCAACTTTGTCCTCTATGTTCAAGGTTAAGTGGGCTAATGAGGCACCTTCCATTACCATCAGAAGTTTGAGTGAGCCAGCTTTATATTTTGAGGCTAGTTTGGAATCAGATGGTAATCCTTGGTTTTATGATGTTAAACGATATCTCGAAACACAAGAGTACCCTGAAGAGGCATCCGTTACAGATAAGAAGTTCTTGAGAAGATTTTCAGCCAAGTACTTTCTCAGTGGCTGTGTGTTGTATAGAAGGCATCATGACGGTTTACTGCTCAGATGTGTTGACAAGAAAGAAGCAGCTAGAATCATTGAAGAGATACATGAAGGTGATTTTGGGACTCACTCCAGTGGGCATACCATGGCCAAAAAGATTTTGCGAGCAGGTTATTATTGGTCCACCATGGAGACTGACTGTTACAATCATGCACGGGTTTGCCACAAATGTCAAGTCTATGCTGATAAAATTCATGTGCCTCCAGTACCTTTGAATGTCTTGACTTCCCCTTGGTCGTTTGTGGTGTGGGGAATTGATATGATCAGCAAAATTGAACCGACTACATCCAACGGGCACCATTTCATTCTGGTTGCCATCGATTATTTTACAAAATGGGTCGAAGATGCATCTTATGCCAATGTCACTAAGCAGGTGGTAACTCGATCCATTAAGCACAATATTATATGTCGCTATGGAGTGCCTGAAAAGATCATTACTGATAATGGGTCTAATTTGAACAACAAGATGATGAAGGAGCTTTGTGAGTCCTTCAAAATCAAGCATCATAACTCTTCCCCATATCGACCAAAGATGAACGGTGTTGTCGAAGCGGCCAATAAGAATATCAAGAAAATCGTGCAGAAGATGGTGGTAACCTATAAAGATTGGCATGGGATGTTGCCTTTCGTGTTGCATGGTTATTGCACCACTGTGCGTACTTCAACTGGGGCAACCCCATTTTTGTTGGTTTACGGCATGGAAGCAGTATTGCCGGTAGAAGTCAAGATTCCTTCTCTTAGGATCATGAGGGATGTTGAGCTGGATGAAAGTGAATGGGTACAGAATCGGCTGGATCAGTTAGAACTTATTGACGAGAAGAGGTTGACGACTGTATGTCATGGTCAGGTATATCAGCAAAGGATGAGAAAAGCTTTTGATAAGAGGGTACGACCTCAATTTTACAAGCCAGGTGACCTTGTGCTAAAAAGGATAATTCTCCCCCAGGGAGATCTCAGGGGCAAGTGGGTTCCGACTTATGAAGGTCCTTTCGTGGTCAGAAAAGTTTTCTCTGGAGGAGCGATGATGCTCACAACTATGGATAGAGAGTACTCCCCTCTCCCTGTGAATGCCGACGTAGTTAAAAAATACTTTGCATAAAAAAAAAACTAAAAAAAACCCGCTAAACTGAAAACCCGAAAGGGCGGTTTAGGCAAAAAATAGGGTGTTCTGGTGAATCGAAAACCCGAAAGGGATATTCAGGCAAAAGTTAGGGACTTAAATCAAATGACTACGCTCGGTATGAGATCCTTTGTTTCTTTCCTTCGTTCCATCACCTGGAATAAGCTCGAAGCTAATCAAAGAATGATTTGTCTGAAAGCAGAAAGATGAAAGAGTGAGAGTCATAAAAGTCATAGCAGAGTCGGGACTTGATGGATATTCATATTCACCTTGCCATTTGTAAACGCTTGTTTGTTTTGATTTTGTAATTACTTGCTTCTAAATGTAAATGCCTTTTTCACAGGCTGATTCCTCAAAATCAATAGAATATTTTCTTTCAAGTATACGAAGACGTTTCTTTTCTCCCTTTTTACTATTTTGTTCGCAAAAACGTCCAATATTTTTGATAAGCATGTGCATATAAACTTCGTGGGCCTTACGAGAAAATGGTAATCTAAATCATGGTTAGTTGATCGCTTGAAATGCGGATAACAAACACAACTACCACTGTGCAAGGGGCATGTTTGGTTCTATGGTTGATGGATTTCTCTTTCACTTTGCTGCTGGATGCCTTGCCCTTTTTTGTTTCACAGCTCCGTGTTGTTGGTAAAGGTTATGGGTCAAGGTAATATTAAGATTAAGGCAGGTCGACGAGATCGGCGAACCTATTTGGAGATATTTTCTTCCCCATAATGGCTTTTATTATGTTTCTTTGCCGCACTTTCACGTGTTATCTTGATTGATTGTTTTAGTATTGTCTGCATATAGGATTTTGTTTATAGCCGAATGTCAGTCTTGATGCGTTACATATTTTTGCCTTGAAAAAAAATTGTTTCATTTTACTTAATCTATCCTATATCACTATTTAATCGATTTTTTGGGCATTATGATACCAACTGTGCCAATTCTTTTGCTTAGCCAAGAGTTTGGAGGAAGGAGTTTAGCTGAAAACGATGACTGTAGTGGTACGCTTTTGAGTAGAACCCAGTTAACAATGTACAGGCATTGTTTCAATCCCCAAACATTGGAGATATAAGGGAGTTAGACCCTCGTTAACCCCTCTGAGCCTTCGAAGTAGGAGTTTCTTTTCCGTTAAAAAAAACCTTTTTAACCAGGGGCAGGGTAGATGTTCAGTCAATTTGACCAAGCATTCAAATTTCAGAAGGAATGTCCCATCTGAGGATCACCATATTTTATCTTTCACATCGTGAGATCAGGAAAAATGTCTAAACCAAGATGTTCATTTCCTCACAAAGTCCTGAGGTCGAGTTCGAACCGATACAATAATGGCTATCCCTCGCCGACCAAGGAATGAGGCATTTGTTTCCGTTCAAAAAAAAGAGAGAGAAAGAAAGAAAAAAGTTCAAAGATCTAAAGTCACATTGACTTGTTCGAGGTGGAAAGCATGAATAAGAAAGAAACAAAAAGCCACGCTAAGTCGAAATTTCAAAACAAGTCGCTTAGGCAAAAGTTAGGGCATCCCGTTGGACTCCCAAAATTAAAAGATTTTGTCCAGGAAAAAGTTAGGGAAAAGAAGAGCCTAAAAGGCCGGAAAAGATTATTCAATAAAATTTTCATCAAAAGAAGAGGAACAATAATATCAAAAACAAAAGCAACAGAAGTTAAGTGACAATCATGTTGGAGAATTTGTCGTGATCACTCAACCATTAAAAATCCTTTTGAAAGATGAATGCTTGTGATAAGTCAACTGAACTTAGGACAGGAGAACATCACGAAGGGGGGTGGGCACCAAATAACTTGAGCCTTGAAAAAACTTTTAAAAAAAAAAACCTCAAACCAGGCCACGTTACAACCTCTGAAAGTCCTAACTGAAACAAGGGCTTAACTCGAAAGCATACTACAACAGGATAACATTTCCTAAACTCCCCAAATATGTGTTGCATATCCGTGTTGGTATCTTATCACCCGCATCTTGACTCATTTTAAAAAAAAAAGAGGAGAAGGGGAAGAAAAGTTTTGAAACTTTTGCACTCTGGCCAGCGATTCATTCACAACAGAGATGCGACACTTTGTTATGGTTTTCGACTTCAAGGCTTAAATAATCATCGCATCAGGTCTATCATTCCCAAAATAAACATCTTCCTGCATGCAAAACATTTGTTTGACATCAAAAAGGGTTTACATGTTGAAAACTTGTAAAGAGAATAATGATTTTCAAGAAGGGAATATTTGGACATAGCCCATGTATGATTGGGACTCTATTTATCCCCGGGGAAATTCCCTATTCCCCAGTGAAGTTTCGTTTCCCCAATAAAGTTTTGATTCTGCAGCAAAGTTTTGTTGCCCCAGGAATCTTCTTTCAAAAGCTTCATTCTGAGACTTCAAGTTTGGATATGTTGCGCATCCCCAGTGGAGTTGTTTGAATGGGAATTCACATTCTGAAGAATTTTTAACTCCCCAACAGAATTGCCAACAGAGATCCCTCGCCTTGACCTCTCATTTCCCAGCCGGTCTGTTGACTGGGGCATCCTTATGATAAGATCTTTTCTTATCTCCAGTAAAAGGCAATACTGTATGACTATCTGCATGATCCATCCAATGGTTGCATTCCAAGGAAAATCTCTCTCCAACAAGAATCTTCAACAGAGTTCTATCTGCCCGGTGAAGTCCCGCCTCCTTAGCAGAGCTTTATTCCCCCAACAAAAGTTTTCACCCCTCACGTCGGGTTTGTTGTCTTGGTGTTATCCTTAACACGGCTGCGCGCTATCTTTTCCAGAGATTACAATGTCGACATGATCTTCTCTAGGAATTAGAAATTTATGTTTGTAGCTCCTCTCAGTGTTTGTGGCCCATTTCTACTAGTTGCTCGGATTTTATTCCCCGCGAAGCTTCATCTCTCCGAGGTTCCATCTCTAGTGGTTCCCCGTGTCTTCTCCTCTTCTTTGGATTTTGCAATTTATTTTTGCAAGTTTCGTCAGATCCTGATTTCTTTGTCATTGGCTTCCCAATTGGCCATTCCCCAGTGGAACTTTTAGACATGCATCATTACATAGCATCTACCAAAACGCGTAGCATTTCCATATTGCGCTATATAAAAGGAATTCAAACATGCATCGAAGCATAAGCCATTTTTGTCTCTGTCATCCCCAGTGATTTTACTAATACTTAGGATCAAATCTCCAGCGAGGTCTTTTGTCCTCATTATCTCAGTTTCCTCCCCATACCAATATCCTTCTGACGTCAATCTTTTGTTTATTAGAGTGTCTACTTTTGACTATAATTTAGTTTTGCCCACTACCCTCTCCGGTTCATTCCAATGTCTATTGATGCACCTTTTGAATACCAGTTTCATCCTGATCTTCATTTTCAGCAGGTTTTTAGGTGTACGCCCTAATCTCCTTGCTTTGGGTCGAGTTTCACCTCGTCGCTTGTGCATGAAATCCAGTTTCGTCCTAGTACTCATCCAGTCTAGTTTCGCCTAACTGGTTTTTGAGTCGAGTTTCATCTCGTCTTTGTTTTCATACCTTGGACCCTTTGACGGTGTTCGTTTACTGATTGTAGTGTTCGTACTGCGTCCCAGGTTTGAAATCAGTCTCTTTTGTCCCTTGGATTCTTCTATCAGTTTTCGTCACTGTTTATCCATTAATCTGAGACCAGCAGGTGCTCTGAGAAACATGCGCTCTCATCACTTTTCTATGGGTCGAGCTTTGCCTCGTTACCCGTGCATTAATTCCAGTTTCATCCTGGTGCTCATCTAGTTTAGTTTCGTCTAACTGGTTATTGAGTCGAGTTTCACCTTGCTTTTGTTCCTCTTTTCTGGTATTCTTTCAGTTCCTTCATATTGTCTATCTTAGTTGAGATCAGCAAGTGCTTCTAGAATCATGCACTCTAGCCACTTTGCTTTGGGTCGAGCTCAGAGTTTCGTCTCCTCACCCGCGTACGTTTTCTGTTCCAAAGCTTAGTTTCGCCTATACTCTGTCGGTTGAGTTTTGTCTCATCCCTTTTGAAGCCCAGTTTTGCCCTGGCACATTTGTCTGAAAGTTTAGTTGCGTCTACTCTTCTTTGTTTTCATTCTGTTTCAACCTGTGTTACAGCTTCATTCTGACACATGTCTTGGGGGTTTTCTGCTTCTATTTTCTTTCTCAATAGTGTAAATTTTCGGGTTCTTTCGTATTCAAACATCTTCAACCTTGTACGCTCGAAAGTTGTCACTTTTCTCACTTATCATGTTGAAAATATTTGAATAGGGGCAGCTGTTGCACCCCAAAATTTACCCTCTTGGTTTTGGCTTATGTTTCATCTTGAATGTCATATTGCATTACATTCATACATTATGATGGGATCAAATTTCTTTAGGTTATCAAGTCCTCCTCAATCTTTGAAGGTTGATTGCATTGGCAAGTTGCTCAAGGAGAATCTTGTCATCTAAACCTCTGGATCTTTCAAGCTTAAAAGTTATTGCATATCTCAAGATGTTTTACCCATCTCTTTGGATCATCAGAGGATTGAAGTTTGTGTTTGATTATAAGAAGAATTTCTCCTTTGATTCACCAGTCAAATTAGGGTTTTGCTTGATCAAGGCTATTGATCAATGTACAAGTCTAAATTTGGGAAGCTACAACATCTCATTGGTATTTGAAGAGTCTTTGTATAAGAAATTGGCCAGGATACCCAGAGGATTTGAAGTTTTAAAGATGACTCATCAGTCTCCTAAGGTGTTAATCAAAACTAGGGTTTGGGATTTCATCAAGATTTCTTGAGAATTTTGAAGTGAAACTTTGCACATGGCCTCTTTATGTTTGGAAGATCATATGCTTGATGTTTTGACCATCAATTTTGAAAGGAAGTGGATCAATTGATTCAGAGGGGCAAAATGGTCATTTTGGTCAAAGTCAAGGTTGACCAAGTGAATTTTTGGCCAACCATCAATTCAAGGATTCAATTTTCATATTTCAAGTCCATTTTGGTCATTGGATCAAAGAGATTGAGGTTTGGGTTGAAACTTGTTCTTGAAGAAACCGTAAAAGTTTTTAATTTTGGAAGATGAGGACTTAATTTCAAAAATTCATATTTTATTCACCTTTGATCAAGAAAATGCAAATGAAATATTCTTGGAAAGCTAAGAGGATGGTCTTTCATCTCCTTTTGGTCTCATGTCCAAATTGGCAAGGAATAAATAATTATGGTCTTTTGAAATCACAAAATTATAGGTCATTTTCCAAAATTAGTGAATTTCAAGCTCAATTTTGAGAAACTTAATGGACTCAATAGCAAAATCTTAAAACTAAAGGATTATAGATCTTTTCAATACCTTTTCAAATTGTACTCATTTGTATCAAAATTCAAAGGTATGAGCAAGTTGTGGGCCTTGGAATTTTGAGGCATTTCATTGAATTCATGCATGCCATGCAAATTGCAAATTCTTGATAACTTGATTTGTGGCCTTTTGTTTCACCTCAAACTTGGCCCATGACTAATATGCAATATACCAAGGCCCATCATGCAAAAGCTTGAGCTGCACATGGGCAAATGCAAGGGGAACTCGTGATTTTTCCAAAAGTGGCATGAAAATGCCTAATCACCAACACTTGCTTAATACAAAGGTTTAAGTATTAATTCTTTTGCTAATCTCTTCCTGAGATAAAATGGACTGAAATGCACGTAAAATGCAAGCCAACACACCAGGGATTTGAGGGCTGCATGTGCATACTTGATTTTGGCAAAAAGAAGATTTCATTCTTTCTAAAGGCTTTTAGTGCAAAAAACCTATCATACCCTCCTCTTGATGCTCTATATATTGAGAAGCAAGCCTCATTGAGGGTGGTTCATGCTTTATTTCATCCCTGAAATCAGAAAACTCCATAGCTACTTGCTCTGCAATTTTCTTCGATTCTTCCATTTCCCTTGTGCGTTTTGGTTAATTTTTCTTGCACTCTCTTCTCCAAGTAAAAAGGATTGTAGATCGAGGCTTGGTTTGCAACTGGAGTGAAGGAGACACCAGATCCGTTTTTTCTCAAGGGTTTGAATTATTAACTTTGGATTTTGATTTCTAGTCGTGCATTGTATGATTTAAGTTTATAATCATGTTATTTGAAGTTCATTAAGTGTTTTTGTAGCTTTAGAGCTTTTAATTTGATGAGATATGCATGAATGATGCATCTGAATTTTTTCTCTTCAGTGAGTTTTTGACATTTTTGCATGATCTGTTCTTGATCCATGGTTAATCATTTGATATGATTCGAGTTGCATGTTGAAATATGAAATGATGGCTTTAATTTGCACGAAATGTCATGAAAAATGGTGTAGAATTGAGCATGTTATGTTGACTGGAAAATGAGAGGATGAACCTGATCATGCGCGCGTTTTTGCCCTAGCCAGAGGTTGAAGATGATTACGTGGCCTTCTCTGGTTGGTTGGCTTGTTTCTTTAATTCATTTGAATTTTGTTTTATAAATTGATTTCCATCATTTTATTTCTTACTCAAAAATGGTTGGAAAATTCTGAAACAATTATCACAAACTCAAAATAATATTCCTGACCTTGTACATTTTTTTGATAATTTTTTAAAATGTTTTGATTGGTTCAAAAATTAATGAGTTTAATTAATTGTTTGTTTAGTGTTTATTTTTGTTTTAATATTTCTTTGATTTGGAAAATTCCACAAAAAATGTGTTGGACTCACAAAATAATGTAGAATTCAATTCTAATTTTGGTTTAGCATTTTTTCCATTTTTTGATTAGAAGTTTAATTTGAAAACTTTATTTGAAATATTTGTTTCATAATTTTGGTTTTAATACTTCCTTTAATCAAAAAAATTCAGAAAAAATCATGTAAGCTTGTTTTAATCATGGATTCTGAATATGATTTCATTTTTGACCTTTTGGTGATTTTTGGATAGGGTTTGCATTTTTGCCATTAAATAATAGTTTAATTGTTAATTGTTTGTTTATTTTTTTTATTTTAATATTTCCATTAATTCAAAAATTCCACAAAAAATCAGGGATGTGTGTTTTTAATTCTAATATTTGAATATAATTTTGATTGGACATTTTTCTGAATTTTTGATTAAAGTTCTATTTTGAGATGTGGTTATTTGTTTAATTGTCTATTAGTTTGAATTTAATTTCATTTTTTACTTTTCTTCAATTCAAAAAATGTGAAAAAATATATTTTCTAACATTTAGGCTTTGTTGGTGACTTGTATGATCTTGGTTTAAATTGTTTGAATTTTGATCTTACTTAATCAATATTTAAGATTAAATGTCAAAATTTAGGGTTTTGTTGCTTATGGTGCAAGTTTTATTTTCAAAACCACTATGCCATGGATTTTCAATAGAATTCAAGTCTTGATTAGGGTTCATGAATGTATTGAGGATTTGAAAACCATCTTTCTTGAATTATTTAACTTGGCTTGACATTGTTTCCACAAATTATTTTGAAAACTTGTCTAGTTTGGTAATTTTGCCAGCTAGTCTTGAACTTTGGGCCTTATTTGATCTTCTCCTCAATCATTCATGAACATAAGATTGTCTTTATGACTTCTAAACACTTCAAAGATGTTAATATATTTTTGGTTTGAATTATGGATCCTTATTTCTAGTTTTGATGTATTTTTGAAGTGAAGGTACCCAATTAATGTTGCATATCTTGTTGCAATTTGTTTGATGGCCAATGAACTTGAGTGAGGCCTATAATTGGGAACCTAATGATCATCTCGATTCTGATTATCCATGATCTCAAGTATTTTCACTTAGTCCCCCTTTGCTTAAAGGTTTGAACCTTCTTGATGCTTTATGTAGGTTTCATCTTCTATTGTGTTTGTGAAGTTGTGATTGAATTAATTGTATATGATTGAAATGTGTTTGCCCATGACCTCCATGAACTTTGATTGTATTCTTTCCAATCTCCCATGATCCTTGATTGATATTCAATTGTCAATTCAATATGGTGATAGAAAGGAGCAGCATCCCTCTGATTCTTTTGGCCAAATTATGCATATGCATGTTTCCTCTTGTCTATCATGTCTAATGTTTGATAATTGTTATCATGTTGTTCTCACTTCATCATTTTGCATCCATCCCTTATGTGAGTCATCATTCACCTTATGGAATATTAACTTGGTTGTTGAATGTGAGAGGTACTTTGAGAAAGTTTCCACTTTTGGCTTGAGGATTTTGTATTTCACTTTATTTGTGAAACACAACTTATTATATTGGCACTGCTATTGTGTTTGGCATGTTTGATATTCCATGCAGGATATATACATTTGATTGTGAATGTTACACATTTCCCATGGGATCTGTTCCTATCTGATAATCTCATTACTTACATCCTTATGGCGTAATTTCTGACTTGATTTGTCTACTGATGCCAGCTTGCTTGAAGTTCTCTAGGTTTCTTTTATTCTTGCTCAATTGCTATGGATATTTATCCGTTTGGTATTGCACTATCTCCTTTCTTCCATTTTCATTTTTCATAGTTCTCTGATTGCATGATGGGACCTCTGTTGTTGATATATGTCAGGAGGCCCTCTGGTTTTTGTCTAATACATGTGTTGTGTTTGCTGTTGATCGATGAGTCACTCAATTTAGAAATTGAGATCACGACTTCACTCTCATTGCATGTTCCCTATAGGATGTTTATTGTTGTTCTTCTTTACTTGTTGATCGATGAGTCACTCAATTTAGAAATTGAGATCACGACTTCGATCTCATTGCATGTTCCCTATAGGATGTTTATTGTTGTTCTTCGTTACTTGTTGATCGATGAGTCACTCAATTTAGAAATTGAGATCACGACTTCGCTCTCATTGCATGTTCCCTATAGGATAGTTTTTTTAAGCTTCCTTTAGCATGGTAATTAAGGTAGGGTTTTCCTTTATCCTCAACCTTAGGGTCAACCACTGTATGATAACACTAAGGATAGTACTAGGTTAGTTTCCCTTAGTTGTTTTCCCTTTCTATGCATTCTGCATCTTAAAAGGAAAACTGTTTTCTTGGCAAATCATAAGACATTTCTAATGAACTCAAACCCTTCTTTAGAGTAAAAGATACAAACCAATATTACTTTGTCTGTGTGCCTCTTGGATATGCTTTTAAACTTGGTTAGCCGATGTTTCGCCATCGTACATTTGTTTGAAGTCGATGTTTCGCCATCGCACATGTTTGATTATCCTACTTTGATTCTCATTATCATTGTTAGGTGTGATGTTTTGTCATCCGATTTGTTGATGTTTTGTCATCTTTGCCATGATATCTTTGTTACCTCTTAGCCGATGTTTCACCATCGTACATTTGTTTGAAGTCGATGTTTCGCCATCGCACATGTTTGATTATCCTACTTTGATTCTCAATATCATTGTTAGGTGTGATGTTTTGTCATCCGATTTGTTGATGTTTTGTCATCTTTGCCATGATATCTTTGTTACCTCTTAGCCGATGTTTCGCCATCGTACATTTGTTTGAAGCCGATGTTTCGCCATCGCACATGTTTGATTATCCTACTTTGATTCTCAATATCATTGTTAGGTGTGATGTTTTGTCATCCGTTTTGTTGATGTTTTGTCATCTTTGCCATGATATCTTTGTTACCTCTTAGCTGATGTTTCGCCAACGTACATTTGTTTGAAGCCGATGTTTCGCCATTGCACATGTTTGATTATCCTACTTTGATTCTCAATATCATTGTCAGGTGTGATTGTTTTGTCATCTGTTTTATTGATGTTTCGTCATCTTTTCCATGATGTCTTTGTTGCCTCTTAGCCGATGTTTCGCCATCGTACATTTGTTTGAAGTTGATGTTCCGCCATCGCACATGTTTGATTATCCAATTTTGACTCTCAATGTCATTGTTAGGTGTGTTATTTTACCATTTGATGTCTCGCCATATTTAACATGTTACTTTGTCATCATTTAGTTGATATTTTACCATCTCATTTGTTTGTTGTTTTATTCGATGTTTTTCCATCTTGACTGTTTTTGTCGTCTTAACTAAAAAACACAAACCAACAAAATATATAAGCCGAACTACGGCTGCTCTAATTCCTTAAAAGGGATACGTAGGCATTGGGGTAGGGCCCGGTCGAGCATAACTTTTTATTTTCCCTACATTGTTTTCTTTTTCTTTCGCATGCATTCCCTTTTCAATTTTATGCCATAGACATAGGATTTTACCACACCCATTAGATTACACAACAAGAGTGGATACCGTAGAGTACTACGGGCGTGTGGGGTGCTAATACCTTCCCCTCGCGTAACAGACTCCCTTACCCGATCTCTCGGTCGAAAGACCGTGATTTCTCCCTTTCCAGGTTTTCTAGATGTTTACCTTTCCCTTTCGGCGGGATAAAAGACGTTCGGTGGCGACTTCATTGATGTTTCACTACATCTAGATGACAGGTTCGGACCGCGCAGGTTTCAAGCACCAAAATCAAAACCTAACTAGTCAGAGTTGAAATTCTCAAGACACGAGCAATGAAAATCAAAACTAAGAGCATGGTCAGTGTTGTACCCCAAAATTTTCCCTCTCATTTCTCAAGTGATCTCTCACAAGATCTCCTTTGATTCAAGACTGCACAAGGGTTGATCAACTCAAGACACCTCCTCAAGCACCGATGACTGAAAATTAGGGTTTGAGTGCGCACAAGGATAAATTTACTTTTAATGCCCCATATGACTTTCATGGATCATTTTGGACCCTCAAGATTGCTCATGTCAAGTTTCAAGTCTTGGATCACATTTTTGCTCAGTCAATTGACTAGTTGACCTAAAATCAATTATGGTCAATTTACAGTCAAACTTCATAATTTTTTATCCATATCAACATCATGAACTCATATATAACATTTTATCAAGTTTTCATCACAATTCCTCAAGAAATTTGATCAGATCATCAAAAGGGCAAAATGGTCAAAAATTAGGGTTTTGACTGAGAAGGTGCAATTTCTGATTTTTAACCTAGCAAATGAATCATTGGTTTGAGACATGATCTCAAGGATTCAAATGATTCATTTTTACCTAATGGCATGGCTCAAAACATCTCTCAAGATTATTTGATTGATAGTTAATTTTCAATCAACTGATGAAAAGTCAAATGTATACTAAAATGTCAAACTTTGACTTTTTGGTCAAAATCAAGTATCAAAGATAACAATTCATCAAAACATGTCAAAATATGAAACTTGTTCATCAAGAAATCAAAAAGTCAAGATTTCATTTTGAAAAGTCAAAATTTCTAAACTTAGAAATTTTTCTAAGTATTGGAAAATTCATATTTTTCATTACTTTGAGCCAAATTTACACCATGATGCAAGATGATTCAAAGAAAACTTCCAACATTAAAGTTGTAGATCTCAATGATATATAAAACATTTTAGAACACAACTTCTTCTATAAATTCATGTATTTCAAGTTATGATTTTAAGAAGACATGTTCATGAAACTTGAAAACTTAGTGAAATTTTACCCTAGTTTAGGCAGGATTTTGACCTAACTTCATGGAAATTTTTCACATAGTTCCAAGATGAATATTAAACAATGTCTAACATATAGGTTGTAGAGGATGTTACAAGATTTCTAAAATGTCCTAGAACTCATTGAGATCATATTTGAGCATGGAGAATCGAAGGCAACAAGTTAGGGTTTCATTCTTGAATTATAAGTCATTTCTTGATGAACACATAATCCAATCTCATTGTTAGGCTGCATAATCTTGCCTTGCATACCTTATAACTTGTGTATATATCCATCATTAATGGATCACACAAACTTTTGAGCTATAATCCAAGTGGTTTAAGCTTTATCCAATTCACATTGCCATTTCGGGAAGAAATTGAAGAATGTCATTCTTGAAAAGCAAGCTTTATGCACAAAGTCAATTCTTGAGCCTCTAACTTGTTCCCTCTGATCACACTCCATCTACAAAGTCAGAAGCAAGTGTGTTTAAAGCATAACCACTCTACATTAGTGTTATACCCCAAAATTTTCCCTCTCATATTATAAAGATTTTTCCTCACAAGACTGCTTGGACTCCAGACAGGATTAGGGTTTGCTCAGCTCAAGACATCTCCTTGCACTGATGACCTGAAATTAGGGTTTGAATTTGCACAAGTATTTTTGGACCATCAATGCTTAATATGACGTTCATACACCATCTTGGATCCCTAATATTTCTCATGAAAAGTTTCAAGCCTTGAATCATATTTTTGCCCAGTCAATTGGACAGTTGACCTAAAAATCAGTTGTATTGGGGAAAAAGTCAACCATGGCCAATTTACAGTCAAACTTCATAATTTTTTATCCACAACAACATTCTAGGCTCCTGTGTACCATTTGATCAAGTTTGGACCACAACTCCTTAAGAAATTTGATCAGATCATCATGCTGGAGTTGTCACCTCCACCTTGCACCAAATGCTCAAGTACCCTGTCAAGGGGAAAATTATAATTGTTCACGGTGAAGAGGAATACATGATTAGTCATCTGAACTCCTTCCGTTATGTGAAATTGGATGGCGAATTCATAGAGACCCCTTTCCAACACTTTGAGGAAGTTTCTCTGGAAATAGCGACAACCAAGACAGTGTCCTTAACTCCTGTGATCACAAGACCACCACCTAGGATGTTGTCTCTCAAGGATGCTAGAGAAGTTGTGGAAGAAGGAGGATCCATAATCTGGGGGCAGCTTCCAGATTTTCCTTTCAAAGCAGACAAATTCGGCTTTGGATTTACTTCGACTAGTCAGAAGGCCGTGTGCCGCTCCCCTGCCGGAGGGCCACCTGTGAAGATCAGCCACCGAGGGGTTAATGCACTAGAGGACAGTGAAGAAGAGGGTAGCTTGGAAGACTGGATTTTCCCTACTGTTGAAGGAGGATTGTGCAACTGGGAAGCAAAAGACTTTGTTCCGATTACTTTCATACCGCAGTAATTTATCTTTTTCCATTTCTGTTGGACTGTAATAATTCACAAACAATTCGTACTTTTTCAACCGTGTGTCTTACCCGAGGCAAATAGGTCCATTTGTAAGGGTTCTTATTTTCATTTCATATGTCATTTTAATGAATCATGGATGCTTTTCATATTTAAACCTTTTATGCACATTGTCTTTCTTTTTACATTTTGTTGTTTTAAGATGTCTATGTCCTTACACACACATACACTTACAAATGCTGGTACCATTCCACTCCGGAACCCATGGGTAACCATACTGCTATAACCTTCAGTGAATCTGAAGATCTGATCAACCAAGCCGAATACGAAGGTGAGGAAGATTGTGAGGTGCCAGGGGAATTGGCCAAATTATTATAGCAAGAAGAAAGAGCAATTCAGCCTCATGAAGAGCTGTTGGACACAATTAACTTGGGAACTGAGGATAATAGAAAGGAAATCAATATAGGTGCCAATCTAGAGCCGAGTGTCAAGGAGCGGCTAATTCAGTTACTGCATAATTATGTTGAGATCTTCGCCTGGTCATACGAAGACATGTCGGGACTTGATACAGACATTGTGGTACACCGTCTCCCCACAAGAGAAGATTGTCGACCAGTTAAACAAAAGGTCTGCCGCATGAGGCCTGACATGTCTGAAAAGATCAAAGCAGAAGTTATGAAGTAGTTCAATGCTGGATTTCTGGCTGTTACTTCCTATCCACAATGGGTTGCTAACATTGTGCCCGTGCCTAAGAAGGACGGAAAAGTCAGAATGTGCATGGATTATAGAGACTTAAACAGGGCCAGCCCTAAAGACGACTTTCCACTTCCGCACATCGACATCCTAGTCGACAACACAGCTCAGCACAAAGTATTTTCTTTCATGGAAGGATTCTCAAGCTATAACCAGATCAAAATGGCACCTGAGGACATGGAGAAAACTACTTTTGTTACACAGTGGGGTACGTTCTGCTACAAAGTGATGCCATTCGGACTTAAGAATGCCGGGGAAACCTATCAATGCGCCATGGTAGCTTTGTTTCATGATATGATACATCATGAGATATAGGTCTACGTAGATGACATGATAGCCCGATCACAAACTGAAGAAGAACACCTTGATCACTTGCAAAAGCTATTTGTTAGGTTGAAGGAGTACAAGCTCAGACTGAACCCAAACAAGTGTACATTCGGAGTCTAGTCCGGTAAGCTTTTAGGCTTCATTGTCAGCAACAAAGGCATCGAGGTTGATCCTGCCAAAGTCAAAGCTATACAAGAAATACCTACTCCTCGCACTGAAAATGAGGTCAGAGGTTTCTTGGGACGCCTAAACTACATTGCAAGGTTCATTTCTCACCTAACATCTACCTGTGAACCAATCTTCAAGCTGTTGAAGAAAGATCAGGTAGTTAAATGGAATGATGACTGTCAAATTGCTTTCGATAAAATCAAGGAGTATTTGCTAGAACCTCCTATCTTGATGCCACCCATCGAGGGAAGACCGTTACTCATGTATCTGACCGTCCTAGAGTATTCAATGGGGTGCGTACTGGGCCAACATGACGAGTCTGGCCAAAAAGATCATGCCATTTATTACCTTAGCAAAAAGTTTACTGAATGTGATACCCGATACTCACTGCTCGAGAAAACTTGTTGCGCTTTGGTATGGGCTGCTCTCTGGCTAAGGCAATGCATGTTGACTCATACCACTTTGCTGGTATCTAAGATGGATCCGATTAAGTACATCTTTGAGAAGCCTGCTCTATCTGGAACGATTTCTAGATGGCAGATGATCCTAACGGAATACGATATACAATACACGACCCAAAAAACTATAAAGGGGAGTGTGCTAGCTGACCATCTAGCTCATCAAGCTGTCGAAGATTACCAATCCAAGAGGTTCGACTTCCCTGACGAAGACATTATGACATTGGACAACATTGAAGAGAACATACCGTATGATGGACCTGAACAAGGATCCCGATGGACCGTGTACTTTGATGGGGCTTCCAATGCACTTGGCAATGGTATTGGCGCGATACTCATTTCCCTAGAAGGTTGTCATACACCTTTCACCGCCAGACTTTGCTTCAATTGTACGAACAACATGGCAGAGTATGAAGCTTGCATCTTTGGACTCAAGGCTGCCATAGACTTTGGAATCAAATCCTTAGATGTGTTTGGGGACTCCGCTTTGGTCGTCAGTCAGATCAAAGGAGAGTGGGATACTAAACATCCAAAACTCATCCCTTACAAAGAACATGTCTTGACATTGTTACCACATTTCGAGCAGATTACCTTCGAGCACTTCCCGCGAGAAGAAAATCAGCTAGCAGATGCTATAGCTACAATGTCATCCATGTTTAAACTTAACTGGGATAATGAGGCTCCCCAAATATCCATTGAGCGGATGGACAAACCTTCACATTGTCACGAGATTAATACCGATGAAGTAGTGGACCAGCCGTGGTTTCATGAAGTCAAAAGGTATCTCGAGGTGCAAGAATACCCTGAAGGAGCTTCAGTCAATGACAAAAAGTTCTTAAGGAGATTCTCAGCAAAATTCTTCCTAAGCAATGGCATCCTGTACAAGCGCAATTATGATCCTGTTCTGCTCCGTTGTGTGGACAAAGCTGAAGCTAAAAATATCATGGCTGAATTGCATGAAGGTACCTTCGGCACTCACTCTAGCGGGCATACGATGGCTAAGAAGATTCTACGGGAAGGCTATTACTGGTCTACCATGGAAGCTGATTGTTATCAACATTCTCGAACATGCCAAAATGTCAAATCTATGCCGACAAGGTACACGTGCCTCCAGTTCCTCTAAATGTCTTAACATCTCCTTGGCCATTCGCTATGTGGGGAATCGACATGATTGGAGAGATCAAGCCTACAACATCCAATGGACACCGCTTCATTCTGGTGGCCATTGACTATTTCACCAAGTGGGTCGAAGCAGCTTCCTTCGCATCTGTTACTAAGAATGTTGTTGCCCGCTTCATCAAGCATAACCTTATTTGCCGGTATGGTATCCCCGAAAGGATCATCACTGATAACGGTACAAACCTTAACAATACTATGATCACCGCTTTATGCGAGCAGTTCAAGATTCAACATCACAATTCATCCCCTATCGACCAAAGATGAATGGTGCAGTTGAAGCTGCTAACAAAAATATCAAGAAGATCATACAAAAGATGACAGTCACCCATAAGGACTGGCACAAAATGCTACCGTTTTCTCTTCACGGGTACCGTACCACGGCATGCACATCAACTGGGGCAACACCCTATTCTTTGGTATATGGCATGTAGGCTGTTTTACCTATCGAGGTTCAAATTCCCTCCTTGAGAATCATGAAGGATGCTGGTTTGAGTAAAGACGATTGGATTCAGACCCGACTTGATCAGTTGAACTTGATTGATGAAAAACAACTTACTGCTGTTTTCCATGGTTAGACGTATCAAAAATGGATGATCAAGGATTTCAACAAGAAAGTCAGACACCAGACATATCAAGTCAGATATCTGGTAATCAAGCGCATTATCTTACCGCAAAATGATCCCAGGGGAAAATGGACTCTTACCTACGAAGGACCATTTGTAATCAAGAACATCTTTTCTGGTGGGGCAATGATCTTAACCACCATGGACGGTGACGACTTGTCGCACCCTGCGAATGCAGACATAGTCAAAAGATACTACGCATAAATGACCCGCTAGGTTGACACACCTAGGCAAAAAAGGGCATCCCGGTGAATCGAAAACCCGAAAGGGCGGTTCAGGCAAAAATTAGGTATAAACAAAAAAATCTGTACACCCGGCACGTTGAAACCCGAAAGGGATACTTGGGCAAAAAAGGGTTTCCCGGTGGACTGAAAACCCGAAAGGGCGGTCCAGGCAAAAGTTAGGGAATTAAAGCGTATGACTATGTCTCGTCGAATCACTTTAAGGACAATCTCTTCACTGACAAACTTTGAGCTTCTGATCAATCTAATCATCTTCGAATGAAGCAGCGAATGGACAAGATATTCAGAGTTACGAAGGCTATAGAAGAATGGGAACCCCATGGGATTTTTACACACATAGTTATCTTCCTTTGTATAAAATTTTTCTTACTTTTATGACATCATCCTCTTACTAGGATGTTTGTCTCCTTTGTACAAAACACTTAATTAAAGTTAATACAAAGATATCTCCTTCAAAGTACAGAAAACTATTTGTCTTTTTCCTTTACACTTGTGTTTTTATTTGCAAAAACGTCCAATGATTCATTGATGAACATATGCATTTGAACATAAGTACTGTTTACAAATAAACAGGATGGAAAAGAACAATTACTGACAGACTGAAAGGATAGGAAAATGTCTTTAGACTATTCCAGAAGCAATCCCCTACAATACATCATCTAGATCTCCAGCGGAGCTAAAACCTTGAAATACATATCCCCAGCGGAGCTAAATTTCAAACCATTAATCCCCATCAGAATTAAAACTTTAAACTCCCAAACCCCAACGGAGCCAAAGCTTTGAGTCACAGATTCCCCAGCGGAGCTGAAACCTTCATCCCCAGTCGAATCAAGACTATCAATCCCCAACAGAAACCATCCAATTTCCCCAGCAAGTTATCTTAAAGCCTGGAAATCAACCAGATAATAGTTAACTTTTGTCTCTCCCAAACCTAGGGAACTCCCCAGTAGAGTGGCAGACGACCGAAACTCTTGAACTTACTCTCCAACAGTAAGCCTTCTTCCCCACAGAGTCTTCATTACTCCCCAGCGTGAATTTGTCAGAGTTTTTACTCCCCTGCAGATTGAAGATTCTCATTCTCATTTCCCCAGTGAAATCACCAAAGTTTTCATTACTCCCCAACAGAATGAAAATTCTCATTCTTAGTTCCCCGCAGAAATCGTCAGAGTTTTCCCTATTCCCCAGCCGAGTAAGGATTTCCATTGTGTAACCCCCAGTAGAAGTCATCAAGTTCTCTGGATTTCCCAAGCAGATTTCTCCAGTAGTTTGGCATTACTCTCACTATAGAATTTTTGTCAATACTCCAACTTTGAGACATGAAGGATCCTCACATCCCCACAGAAGTTGTCAAGGATTTTTTATCTCCAACAGTCACCAAGGATTTCTCATCCTCAACAATTAAAGATTTTGAATCTCCAGCAGGGTCAAGGATTTATTTTCCCGACAGCAGTCAAGGATTTATTTTCCTCCGCAATACAGTAAATCAGCTTACATGCGCATACATTACATTCATATATCATAAACATTGATAAAACACATTTATTGCATCATACATTTCATGCAACATAACTTTGTGTTTCAGCTAACATTTTACCCTTTTCAGGATAAGATTAACAAGCTATCATTAACAATGTTCAAAGATTTCAGATACAATTCATATACGCTCCAGATACGAATGCCATCCTGATACTTATTCAGATATCAACCATCAGATACAGATTAGATACGCTTCAAACACGGAAGCTATTCTATTTCTCATTCAGACTCAACTATCAATTTCAAGTTCAGATACACTCCAGACACAGAAGTCATTCTGTCACTTATTCAGATTCTAGTTCAGATACGCTCCAGACGCGGTACCATTCTGACCCTTATTTAGTTTTCCGATTCAGATACAGTACAGATACACTCCAGACGCAGAAGTCATTTTGTTACTCATTCAGATTCAGACCTCAGATACAGATTATATATGCTCCAGGCACGGAAGCTATTCTATTTCTCATTCAGACTCATATCTCAGGTACAGTCCAGATACGCTCCAAACACGGTTGCCATTCTGTCACTTATTTTGATTCTCCCCAGCTCAGAGACGCTCCAGAAACGGATGCTATTCTATTGCTTATTCAGATTCAACATTCAGATACAGCTCGGATACGCTCCAGACACGAACGCCATTCCTTTGCTCATTCAGATCCAGTCCCCAGATACAGTACAAATACGTTCCAGACACGGACACCATTCTGATACTTATTCTTCTGACTTACAACTTACAACTCAGCAAACATTCCTGGATGGCATCTTTAAGCCCATCTCCAACAAGATTCTATCACATCTCCAAATGGTATTTTTAAGCCCATTTCCTCAACTACACTTTGACGAGTGCAAATTTACGGGCACTCTAGTGTCCAATCATCTTTTACCTTCGAGTCACGAACGACAAATTCTCCAATCTAACTCTTCAGGTTCAAGAAGATTGAACAGGGGAAGCTGTCGTACCCCAAAATTTGCCCTCTCATATTATCAAGATTTTTCCTCACAAGACTGCTTGGACTCCAGACAGGATTAGGGTTTGCTCAACTCAAGACATCTCCTTGCACTGATGACCTGAAATTAGGGTTTGAATTTGCACAAGGATTTTTGGACCATCAATGCTTAATGTGACTTTCATACACCATCTTGGATCCCTAATATTGCTCATGACAAGTTTCAAGCCTTGAATCACATTTTTGCCCAGTCAATTGGACAGTTGACCTAAAAATCAGCTGTATTGGGGAAAAAGTCAACCATGGCCAATTTACAGTCAAACTTCATAATTTTTTATCCACAACAACATTCTAGGCTCCTATGTACCATTTGATCAAGTTTGGACCATAACTCCTTAAGAAATTTGATCAGATCATCAAAACGGCAAAATGGTCAAAATTAGGGATTTGACTAAGAAAGGGCAATTTCTGATGTTTGACCTAGCCAATGACCAATTTGGTTCAAGCATGATTTTAAGGACTCAATAGCATCATCTTTACCTAATCACATAGTTCAAAAGATCTCAAATTCATAGGATTGACAGATGAATTTTGCAGTCTATTGATCAAAAGTCAACTGTACACTGAAAAGTCAAACTTTGACCTTTTGGTCAAAATCAAGTGCCAAGGGTCATAATTCATCAAGATATGTCAAAATATGAAACTTGTTGATCAAGAAAACCAATTTTGCAAATTAGGGTTTCAATTTGAAAAATTTTCATAACTTAGAAATTTTCTAAGTTATAAAAATTTCTTATTTTTTCCCAAATTTCCACAACTTTTTCACCATGATGCATTTGGATTCAAAGAAAACTTCCAACATGAAAGTTGTAGTCCTCCGTGAAATATACAACTTTTATTCACAAAGTTTTCCCAAAGGATTCTTGTATATCAAGTTATGATTTTGTGAATAGGGGTCCATAAACTTTTTAACTTAGTGAAATTTTGCCCTAGTTTAGGCAGATTTTTGACCTAACTTCATGGCAACTTTTCACCTAGTTCCAAGAGGAATATCAAAATGCATTTCAAATATGGATTGTATATCATGTTACAAGCTTTCCAAAATGTCCAAGAACTCTCCAAGATCATTTATGGTTATGGAGAATCGAAGAAATGAAAATGGCAATTTATCACTTTTGTGCAAGGCATTTTCACAATGTTACAAGTTGCAAATCAGTTTCAAACATGCTTGTACTTGGTATTACAGATCCTAATCATTTCTACACTCCATAATTGAATGCTAACACATTGGAAAATGGCTTTATTCTGACCTATGGAGCTTTGCACAAAGAATTATTCCATTTATGGCATAAAGTTCTCAATACCATTTTCATAAAGCATACTTTTGCAAACTTTGCATTTCTTGAGCCATGGACCTGATCTATTGTTGAAAACAAGATCCTCAAACATCGGGCAAAGTATACCAACTCCTTGCAGCCCTAGAGCTAGCCTGTACAGGCCTTTGGTTTTGTCACCTCAAACTTTTCTTCAAATGCAAGAAACTTGCAAAAGTCAATATAACTCATCCATCTGATAAAGGCAAGGTGAAGCATCATTTGAACAAACCTCAGAACCTTGTAACAAGCCAATACACGAATTGCTAACATCTAAAACACTCTCAAACACCAAAATCCCATTTTTATGCCCAAACAGGGCATCTTCTACAAAACTCAAGCCAAATCATATTTTACTCGTGTGTTTTGCTTTGTAACACTTCAAACACATCACATATATCCTACCTAAGTTGTCCAGGCCTTTCTCTTGCAACTGTAACCCCTGTTCAAGGATCACCATTTTCATTTTGAAGGTTTGTCGGTTGACTTCTACAGGGAGTTTCAGCTATCTACAAGACCAGCTAAGCATTGGAAAAGGTTGAGGGAAATTCAAGGAATCTCACAAGATCTTCAGGCCTCACTCAATGATCCCACATTGCCATATCCAAACTCAACTGAACAATGTATTTTTCAAGTTTCTATCTCTCTATTTAGGCATCCTTAGGTCACGATTTGTGAAGCAAAAATATAGTCCCTAACTTGCTTGAGCTGTACATATGCATACTTTCCATTTATATTAACTGAGCTAAGAGTATTTGGATGTTGAACATGCTGAAAAAACTAGGTCTGAAATTAGGGCCATTAAAATTCTCCCTGGTCTTTTAGAGTTAGGTCATGAATTTTATATCATTGGAATCGTGAGTTCACAAGCTACACATTTTATGTTATGAGTCTTTGATTTTATGCAAGCATGAGCAAGAATAGGATTTGAAGCAGAAGCGCGCGCGTTGGTGTTGTCTGGAGGTCAGGGATGAAGGCTAGCTGGGCCTGCTTCTTTTTGCACCCCCTTGTTTCCTATTTACACCCCTCCTTGCATTTTTTTATATTTTGCATTTTTTTCCATTTCTTTTATGTTTATTGACTTTATTATTTTTTCTGAACATTAAAAAATACCCAAAAATATTTTCTTAATTTTTTGCATTTTATTTTATTTTTATCTTATTTTTTTACATAAAATATTGATTAGTTTAAATAGAATAGGAATTATTTTCTTAAAATAAATTGTAAATACTTTAAAATATTATACATTTTTATTTTTTATTATTTAACACATAAAATATTATTTTCCACATATATTTTAATTTTTAATATTTGTAAATATTTTTATTTATTTATTTCTTGTACATAAATGAATAAAATAAATGATATAGAACATATTTTCTTTTAAAACAAAAAGATTAGGGTTTCCCCTTTCAAAAATAATAACATTATTTTTTCCTTATTTTTAGGACTTAGATAATTTTATTTTTGCATACATAAAACAATTACAAAACATTTTTGCATATTTACATTTTATTGCATATTTAAATAATTGTTTATTTATTTATTGTACAATAAATTCAATTGGGTTGTAATAGTGAATTAGGGTTTTATTTTGAGCAATATCCCCCATTCAAAATTTGTATCCCCCTTCCCATAATATTGTTGTAATAGTTTAGATTTACTTTACGCAATTTATCGCATTATATCCATGTTTAGTAAAAACTAAGGTTTGTATGATAAGATAAAATCAAAACAAATAGCATGACCTAACACAAGACAAAAATGCATGAAAAATGACAACACAAATGCAAAACCTCAAGTCAATTCTCCCACCGCATCACAATTAGCAAGTACCCAAGACTTTTAAACTTGGATTTCTCAAAAATCACATGTTGAGCTTAAACATTTGTTTTTGAATTCTGATCAACATAAGTCTCCAAACTTGTTGCTTATAAATAGAGGCACTATTTGTGAGCTAAGACATGAGTATTAACACCCTGAAACTCTCCCAAACTCCCTCAAATCAGAAATTGCCCAAAAACTCCATTGTTGCACAGTTTCTGACCTTGGACTTATAACTCATTTTTCCCTCGTGCGTTCTTTGGCCTTTTAGTTCCTAAAGCTTCCTTACATCAAATACAACTCATCCCTGTCCCTGTTACATGACTACAACACCATTTGCAACAAACTCCATAACCAAAAATAGAGCATTGCAGGTTGAGTTCTCCAAGCCATTCCATTCATCCATTACTCAAGCTAACCATTGCATTAGCTTCCTGGAAACTTGAGGAAGTTAACCTGATCATTGTAGCACCTTGAATCAAGCTCAAACTCATTTCACGATTTCCAGTTTTAAGGTATATATTTTGAACTTCATTCTTCTCATTTAGGCATTGTTAGGCTTGCATTTGTGAAGATAAAATATAGACATCATTTTCCTGAAACTATACATGTCCATAGATTTCATTTATATTGCTTGAGTAGCGAGAATTTTGAGTTTGAACTTCCTGAAATAATTAGGTCAAAATTTGTTACTTTTAGAAATTCTCATTCATCTTTGATTTATAGCTTATGATATTTATATGGTTGGATTCGTATGGGAAAATGGAGCAACTTTCATGTTTGCATATTTCATTTTTGTTGAGAAATGGTGAAGTTACAGGATCCATGGCTGGAGGTTGAAGATGAAGTTACATTCAGGACATAACTTATGTTATGTATTTATTGTTTTGTCAATATTATCGGATGTACAGCCACCCTAGTGGCAAAGGTAGCGCGCGTGTATGTATGAGGTTGGGGGTTCAACACCCAGCGCCACATTTTTTCCTTATTTTTCACATTTTTACTCTTTTTTGTCACAAGCTCCAAGCGTTATGCCTCCCCCTTTGGGCCTTCCATTTTTGCTTTCTCTAACCCCCCTGTTCACTTTTGCAGGCTAGCCCAATTTCTTTTTATTATTTCATTTTATTTTTTTTCTTCTTCTTATTTTTATTTTATTTCAGTCTCTTTTATTATTTTTATTATTATTATTATTATTATTTTTTTTTATTAATGAAAAATATAAAAAATATTTTTATTTATTATTTACACTTATTTATTTAATTTTCTTTATAAAGACAAAAACAGCAAAAACATTTTTCTTAATAATTAATTTCTTTTTCTTAATTAATTAATATTTAGATTTAAGTTTAATTATTATTTTTATCTTTTTCATTTAAAATTAAATTAGAATTTAGGTTTCTTTTAATTAATTAATTTTCATTTTATTTTATTAACTTAAAACCTTCTTTTCATAAAAACCCTAAAAATACTTTTTAACTTAATTTCTTTCTTAATTAGTTTAAATTTAATTTTGTTTATTTTTAACTAATCATTTTCTTAATTAGGTCAAGACCTAACCCTTTCATAAAAAACCAAACAAAAATTATTTCCTTTTCCATTTGCATTTGTATATTATATATTTTTCAATTCTTGTACAATTTTCAATATGGTTGTAATAAATAATTAGATTTAATTTTCTTGCAAAATCCCCATTTGTAAATTTGTATACCCCCTCCCCTAATGATGTAACAGTGTAGTAATTTTAATTTCCGCAATTTATCACTTTATATAAATGCTAGTAATTAGGGTTTGTATGGAAAGACTAAAATCAACAAGTTAGCAAACCCTAATTCAAGATAAACAATGCATGAAAATCAAACACACTTGCACACTTGCACCCCTAAGGGAATTCCACTTTTTTGCCTTACAAAAATGGCCATATTATGCATGTGAGATATCTTAGCAAAAAGTAATCAAAAATACAAGATCACAGACCCTCAATGATGCTATCAAATGTTTACTTTAAAAATGATCTTAGTCCCTCAAAGAGAAAATGGTAAGATATCTCACAACATTGCTATCATGGCTATACGATGACCCACGCTCGTCCCTTTACATCCAAAGATAAGGCTTCTTACCAAATTAATGGTAAGATAGCAATATCAAAGGAAAGGAAGAAATGAACAAAGACTTTTGAGTAGGTATATTGTTCCTAGTTGCTTGCTCATTTTGAAAATCAAACATCCTTGCTTATTTTCAAAACAAACACCAAACACTTTCAAAAACACTTTCAAAACATTTTTCCAAACATGAAACATTTTCAAAAGATCAACACTTTGTATACGTTCTTACGAACGAGAACTATTACAAAGTTTGCCTAAATGAAGGCGCCTTTTCAAAATACTTTCAAAAACCACACAAAGCACATTTTCAAACAAAAACAAGTGATCTAGAAAGCAACTAAGAGCCCATAGATAACTATGGATGAAAAGGGTGCTAACATCTTCCCTTTTCATAATCTACCCCCCAAACTCAAGAAATAATCTCAAAGGTCTTTCCTATTCTTTTCAGCCTTTCCTTTTGGATACAAGAAAAGTCGATGGAGACTCTTGCTAACCGCAATAATTGTGATCAAACACAAAACATTTTAAGTCAGTTCTCCCACCGTATCACAAAACTGGAGACTCTGCTGGGGAATTACTTAAAAGTGGGGTTACCTTAGGGCTAGATCACCTCTATTTGCTTTCATTGTTTGATTTGTTTGCTTTACATTTTTGGTTCCTTGTTTGGGCTTGTTTTAAATCCTCTACTCGGATTTGGGATGCCTTATAGGTAAGTATCAATACATTGTGGAAACTGTGCAGGGTATACCGACTTGGTCTAAGAAATATCTACGTTAGTGTGACACATTTGTGGGTACCGGTAGCCCTTGAATAGTCAAGGAGAATACGAGGCTGCTGAGTGGTGTCATGAAGCACTAACTGACTTTAGAACCTTTACTTGACCAACTTTGGCCATTAGGAAGTAGTGAGATAACCGACTTTGGTGCAGTCTGAAGTTGGTTGATACTCGACACTACATTCATTGAGATCAGACTTCTTGGGATATTTCGGTCGCCATGAAAGAGGCTTGCGCCGAAACCATGCCCAATAAGAAAGATCAGTGATATTGACGTTCCTTAGAACCCGGTTACTATTTCTAGGACAGGTTTGAGCCAACTAAACATCAAGAGGGTACTTACCTATGAGACTCCATTAAAGCCTAAGCCTAAGGACTTGTTTGCCTTGTTTGTATATACTTACTTGTACATAACATCATACTCATTCTCACTAACCATTTCAAGGATTTTTGGGATTTAACTTTGTTTTGTGTTGTAAGACATGGCTTCTATCGCAGGAATACTATCCAAGTAAATCTCGTAAGAATTCCTCCTCAACTCAAAGAGTTAGCATCAAGGGTCCCTGAGAATTCTTCATTCACCGAAATACATGGTCGCCTCCTAAGCTTGGTTACCTCCAACACTGATGAAGATATGATGAAGGTGCTTTTCCAATTCTTTGATCCTCTACACCATTGCTTCACTTTCCCAATTATAAACTTGTGCCTACTCTGGAAGAATTCTCACAACTCTTGGGGATTCCCATTCTCAATCAACTACTCTTCAACGGTACGGAAAGAGATCCAAAACCTGAAGAGGTTGCCCAAGCATTACACTTGCAACAATCTGATATCACAACTAATTGGGAAACAAGGAGTGGTGTCAGAGGTTTATTGGATAAGTTTTTGTTTATCAATGCTAAATATTGTTGGAACTCTTTGGACTTACAAGCTTTTGAAGAAATCTTGGCCCTTCTCATCTATGGGATGGTTTTGTTTCCAAACCCTGACCAACTCATAAATGTAAATTCTGTCAAAATCTTCATTTCTCACAATCCAGTGCCTACTTTGTTGGGAGATATTCTACATTATTTTCACTCTCGCACTATGAGGAAGAGAGGAATCCTCATGTGTTGAACTCCTCTCCTGGTAATATGGTTTATTTCACATCTTCCCCAATCTATGTTGAATAACGAACAAGGTTTGAGGTGGTCCCATAGGCTGATGACGCTCATACATTCAGATGATCATTAGTGTTCTCGATCCTTGGAGAACGTTACTATCATCGACCATTATGGAGAATTACCTAATGTCCCTTTGCTTGGAATTAGGGTAGGTATCACTTACAACCCTTTCTTAGCCTTACGGTAGTTTGGTTACGCTCGAAGAGATGGTCCACATGAGATGCTCATCCAAGGATTGGTATTCGACTATGAGATAAACGATCAAAGCTACTGTCAAAGGTTTATACGAGCTTGGAGGATGGTAAGAAAAATGGATAGTAAGACGCTGGGACACAAGAACTCCATTCCCCTTGAGCCTTACCTTAAGTGGGTACGAACTCGTGCTCAAAAACTTGTGATGCCTTATCTCTCCATCTTACCAGTCATCATGGAACCTGTGGATGAAGGAGGTGTCCCGTACACTGTCCTCCACCCCGACATGCATACCTCTCTTGAAGACTTGTAAAAGGGTTGGATTCAGCTAAAGGAAGAACAAGATACTTTCGAAGCTCAATTCTACGCTAGTGAGAAGAGGGTCTTGGAGCTTACGAAGCAGCTACAAGAAGAGAAAAGTGTGAACGCCTACCTTGCACCGAAAAGAATGCGTTCAGTCTTTTTATCTTAGAGAGTTATCTTGTAATCCCAAGAGGCGTGCTGTAATCTTTTCAAACTAATTAATGAAATTTGACGTTTGTTCATTCTTTTGTCTATACAAATTTAAATTCCATAAATCCTTTAAATCATTTGCATATACATCTTCCATGCATCATAACATGACATGTTTTCACACAACAGGTTTCCTTATCTTTCTGTTGTTTATTTCAGCAAGATGGATCTAGAGAAAACTGTGAAGGACCTTCGGGAACAAAAATCTCAATTCCAAGAGACTCTACTAGCCCTAGCCAAGGGGCAACAAGATATGATGGCATTGCTGGAAGTTAAGAAGAAACCCAAGAAGAGATCACTGGTCAACATGGGCAGAAGGTTCAAAGAGCAAGTCCATCAGATCCTGGTAGTGGAAGACTCATCTGAAGAAGACGAGAATCAGATTGGTGAGGTTAAGATTACCCAGGCTGACTGTATTAATGATCAAGCGTATGATGATGATTATTTTGACGAGCAGTATCCACCTGCCGATGTCAAGTATAAGTAGTTAGAAGACAGATTGAAAGCCGTCAAGATCCAAGTCGTCCCCGGTTTAGATTTTGATGATTTGGGTTTGATCTCTGGGGTGGTTATTCACCACAAATTCAAAATACCAGTCTTTGCAAAGTACGATGGAGTTTCTTGTCCAAAAATTCACCTGAAATCTTATATGCACAAGATACAACCACACACTGCTGATAAGAAACTCTGGGTTTTCTTTTTCTAAGAAAGCTTGGCCATGACGCAACTAGAATGGTTTTATCGGTTAGATGGTTCCCGTATCAACACTTGGGAGGACTTAGCTACCGCTTTGTACCATCAGTATCAATATAACACCGACTTGGCACCAACAAGAGTTCAGTTGCAAGATATGACAATGGGGAAGAATGAAGGATTTAAAGAATATGCACAAAAGTGGAGAGACCTCGCCAGTAGGGTTCAACCACCTTTGAATGATATGGATCACATTGACATGTTTATGGGCATTTTATCTGGTCCATTCTTTAATCTATTGGTTGGCTTCTCTTCTTCTGGCTTCACCGAGCTAATCTTAACCAGTGAGAGAGTTGAAAGCGGCATCAAAAGTGGAAAGATTTCCATGGCATCTGCCTCCACTTCCAATCCTGTGAAGAAACCTTTTTCCGCAATGAAATAAGTCAATGTTTTGTATGTGGCATGGGCCCGTACCAAGAAGAATGATCATCCGTCTATTATTGATGTTTGAATCTCTAACCCAACTCCTACTCAAAGACCATATGCAAATCATCAACATTTTGAAACTCCAAGAAGACAATTCACGAGGTTAGGCGTGTCATTATCTCAAGCCTTACAACATTTGCTCAAGGCTAATTTGGTGACTTTACGCGATCCTCCTGCCAATCCAGATACCTCTTCACCAAAGTATACTCCGAACGCCAAATGTTCTTACCACTCAAGTAGCCCCGGGCATGAGACTGACCAATGTTGGGCCTTGAAGAATAAAATCCAAGATTTGATTGATAACAAGACTATTGAGTTTGATCCTCCTCAAGCTCCGAACGTAATCACCGCGTATATTCCGAAGCATGGTAAGGATGTCAATGAGGTTAACGATGTAGGTGATTCTGATGAAGAAGTTGCATTTGAAGATTGGGTGTATCCAACTACAACGGAGCTAAAGAATTGGCATGCAAAGGACTTCGTGCCTATCTCCTTCATTGAGGATTAATCTAATTGTTTATTGCTTTTCTGTCAATTCAAGAACATTTTTTCTGTAATATTTAACAATAACTTTTAAGCCATGTGCCTATCCCGGGGCACTATGGTCCATTTGTCAAGGGTTTTATTTATGTTCATCTAATCATATGATCATTCAATACATTTGACTCTTTTGCATTCAAATCTTTGTGTTCATTGTCTTTATTTTCTTCAAATACATTTTTGTAAAATAGCCATGTATCTTACATGCACACGCACACACTCTTGCAGGTCCTCATCCACTCTGGATCTTATTGCTAATGACTCTACTATTACCGACTATGACTTAGAATGTCCAATTAACAAAGCCGAAGACGAAGGCGAGTAAGATTGTTATATATCGGAAGAACTAGCCAGACTTCTATTACAAGAGGAAAAAGTTATTCATCTGCACGAAGAGTCAGTTGAAGTCATCAATCTGGGTACTGAGACAGACAAGAAAGAGGTTAAGATCGGAGCTAACTTGGAAAGCAGTGTCAAGAGCAGGTTGGTTCAGATGTTGCATGACTATGTGGAAGTGTTTGCTTGGTTGTATAAAGATATGCCAAGGTTGGATACTGACATCGTAGTTCATCGTCTTCCGACAAAGGAAGATTATCCTCCTGTCAAACAAAAGGTTCGTCGCATGAGGCCTAACATGTCTGAAAAGATAAAAGCTGAAGTGATGAAACAATTTGATGCAGGATTCCTAGCTGTGACATATTATCCCCCAATGGGTTGAAAATGTGGTTCCAGTACCGAAGAAAGACGGAAAAGTGCGTATGTGTGTAGATTATAGGGATTTGAATAGGGTAAGCCCCAAGGATGACTTCCCTCTACCTCACATTGATGTCTTGGTCGATAATACTGCTCAGCATAAAGTCTTATCTTTCATGGACGGCTTCTCCAACTATAATCAGATAAGGATGGCTCCCGAATACATGGAGAAGACAACTTTCTTTACGCAATGGGGCACCTTTTGCTCTAAAGTCATGCCGTTCAGATTGAAGAATGCAGGGGCAATATATCAAAGAGCTATGGTAGCTTTGTTTCATGACATGATTCATCATGAGATAGAGGTATATGTGGATGATATGATTTCCAGATCACAAACTGAAGAGGAACATCTCGATCACCTGTACAAGCTATTCAAAAGGTTGAAAAAGTACAAGTTGAGGTTGAACCCTAACAAGTGCACATTTGGAGTACGATCTAGAAAGCTTCTAGGTTTTGTTGTCGTCAATAAAGGCATTGAAGTTGATCCTGCCAAGGTAAAGGCCATCCAAGAAATGCCAGTCCCCCACTCTGAAAAGGAAGTTAGAGGATTCTTGGGTCACCTCAGTTACATCTCCCGCTTCATATATCACTTGACTACTACTTGTGAGCCGATCTTCAAACTATTGAAGAAAGATCAGGTAGTCAAATAGAATGATGAACGCCAAGATGCCTATGACAAAATTAAAGAATATCTACAAGAACCTCCTATTCTCATGCCTCCAGTTGAAGGAAGACCCTTGATCATGTACTTGACAGTACTAGAGAACTCTATGGGGTGTGTTTTGGGCCAACATGACGAGTCTGGCCAAAAATAGCGTGACATTTATTACCTGAGCAAAAGGTTTACCGACTGTGAAACCAGATATTCACTGCTCGAGAAAACTTGCTGCGCTCTGGCATGGGCTGCTCGCCGGCTAAAACAATATATGTTGACTCATACAACTCTGTTGATTTCTAAGATAGACCCAATCAAGTACATATTTGAGAAACCTGTTCTTTTCGTACGGATAGCCAAATGGCAAATGATCTTGATTGAGTACGACATTCAATACATAACATAAAAGGCCATCAAAGGAAGCATACTAGCAGATCATTTGGCCCATCAAGTTGTTGATGATTGTCAGTCCATGAACTTCGACTTCCCTGATGAGAACACATGCTAGTAACCGACTATGCAAAACCTGGACCATATGACGGACCTGAACAAGGATTATGATGGACTATGGTCTTCGATGGGGCTTCTAACGCCTTGGGTAATGGAATTGGTGTTGTGATTATCTCTCCTGAAGGTTGCCACACTCCTTTCACTACCATACTTTGCTTCGATTGCACGAACAATATGGCTGAGTACGAAGCGTGCATTTTGGGTCTGAAAGCTGCCATTGACTTGAGGATCAAGCATTTGAATGTGTTTGGGGATTACACTCTAGTTATTTTCCAAGTAAAAGGAGATTGGGACACTAAACACCCTAATCTCATCCCTTACAAGGAACTTGTGCTATCTCTGATTCCCTATTTCGAAGAGATCGTCTTTGAGCACTTCCCTAGGGAAGAAAATCAGTTGGCTGACGCCTTGGAAACCATGTCTTCAATGTTTAGGGTCAGATGGGACAACGAAGCTCCCATGATTACAATTGAAATATTCGACGAGCCCGCACACTTCTGTGAGATTGACACTGACGCTGAAAAGCCATAGTACCATGAGGTGATATGATATCTTGAAGCACAAGAGTATCCCGAGGGATCATCCATCAATGACAGAAAGTTTTTACGAAGATTTTCATCCAAATTATTCCTAAGCAACAAAATTTTGTACAAGCGCAACCATGACTCTACTATACTCCGATGTGTGGACAAGAAGGAAACAGAGGAAATTATGGAAGATATGCACGATGGTCTCTTTGGTACTCACTCAAGCGGACATATGATGGCTAAGAAAATCTTGAGGGATGGCTACTATTGGTCAACAATGGATATTGATTACCATCAACACTCTAGAACTTGTCACAAATGCCAAATCTATGCTGACAAGGTCCATGTGCCTCATATCCCTTTGAACTTCATGACCGCTCCATGGCCATTTGCAATGTGGGGCATTGACATGATTGGAGAATCAAGCGCACCGCTTCCAATGGACATCGCTTCATTTTGGTCGTTATTGATCATTTCACCAAATGGGTCGAAGCCGCCTCGTTTGCCTCAGTCACCAAGAATGTGGTAGCCAGATCCATCAAGCACAACCTCATTTGCCGCTATGGTATCCTTGAAAGGATCATCACCTACAATGGGACTAACCTCAACAATGCCATGATTACTGAACTTTGCACTCAGTTTAAGATCAAGTATCACAACTCTTCTCCATATAGACCTAAAATGAATGGCGCAGTCGAAGTGGCCAACAAAAACATTAAGAAGATTGTGTAGAAGATGATAGTGACCTATAAGGACTGGCATGAGATGTTACCATTTGCTCGTCACGACTACCACACTTCAGCTAGAACATCAACTGGGGAAACTCCCTTTCTCTAGTCTATGGCATGGAAGCTATTTTGCCAGTGGAAGTTCAGATTCCCTCACTAAGGATTATGAATGAAGCAGGCTTAGGCGAAGACGAGTGGATTCAGACAGTATTGGATCAGTTGAACTTGATCGAAGAAAAATGACTGGCTGTTGTTTGTCATGGTCAGACGTGCCAAAAACGTATGACCAAGGCTTTCAACAAAAAGATCAAGCCTCGAGTATATCAAGCTAGTGACTTGGTGAAAAAGTGAATCATTTTTCCACAAGGCGACCCTAGAGGCAAATGGACTCCCACCTACGAAGGGCCATTTGTTGTCAAGAGAGTTTTCTCTGGCGGTGCCATGATGCTGACTACCATGGATGGTTAAGACATCCCACATCCTATAAACGCAAACATAGTTAAAAAATACTACGCATAAAGGATCCTCTAGGTTGACACACCTAGGAAAAAATAAGGGAATCCCGGAAAACCAAAAGGTTTGGGCAAAAACTAGGGATATATGCAAAATATTGTACACCCGGCAAGTAGAAAACCCGAAAGGGCGACTTGGGAAAAAATGGGTATCCTGGTGGGCTGAAAATCCGAAAGGGCAATCCAGGCAAAAATTAAGGATTGAAAGCGTATGACTATGTTCCGTGGAATCACCACAGTCAACTTTATCACCGAGGTCCAAGTTCAAACGGTCCAAGATCAATCCAATCAATTTCTGTCAATGACAAGGGGCATTCGAAGACATTGGGGCAATAGTAGAGTTGGAATGCATTGAGATCATTTCCACATGGCTATTTTGTTTTGTTTTCAAAAGATTTGTTTTCCTTTTGACGATTTCCTCTTACTAGGATCTCCGTCTCTTTGTACAAAAAATTCCTATTCATGGGCAAAATATCAATACAAATATACTTTGAAGTGCAAAATTTATGTTTTTTGTTTTGAATGCAAATTTGTCCAATGACTAAAATTGAACGAACATATGCATTTGAACATAATTAAAACTATTTGTCACACGTGTCCTGCTAAGAAGTAACAAGCATCTCTTTAATGTATATGGAATATCCCCACAAGACAATTACAATAAACCAATCTCCAGCCAGAGTCTCAATCTCTTGGCAGCTCTCTCCCAACTAAGTTGATCCCATAAGAAGAAGCCTTATAGATCTCTTCCTCAAAGAACTCACCTCATCAGCAGTTCATCAAGTACTCATCAACGAGGTTTATTTCCCCAACAGGGTTTATTTCCCCAACAAACAATGAGTAGCATAACTCCCCAGCTGAGTTTATATTCCCCCGGCATAGTCTATCCTCCCAAGCTAAGCCTGTCTTCCCCAGCCGAGTCTACACTCTCCAGCTTGAGTTTGCCTTTCAGACTATTGCAAATCATAGGGCCACAACCCCTAATCCTCACTAAAGTCGTCAACAAAACTTTTACTATCTCCAAAAGATACTATGAAGCCTGGACCCGACAAGGTTTTAGTATAATATTCAAGTTACTATGAATCCTGGATCCGACCAGATATTAGTCAACTACTCAAGTCACTATAGATCTTGGACCCGACCAGATAACAAGTGTAACCTTTCAGAAACTATGAAACCTGGACTCGACCAGATAATAGTTCAACTCTTCGAGATATAGAAGAACCTGGACTCAACCAGACCAGGGCTTAAATTCTTTTCCCCAGTAGAGTTTTCCTCTACCCCAACAAATTACTGTGAAGCCTGGACCCGACCAGATATCAGTTTTCAACTTCATCTTTTCAAGAAAGTTATTGTGAAGCCTGGGTCCGACCTGATAACAATTCCCCTCAGAAGTTTGTTATGAAACCTGGAATCCGACCAGAAAACAACTAATTCCTAAGCAAGCTACTATAAATCCTGGACCCGACCAGATATTAATTCAACCATATCTCTTCAAACAAGTTTATTGTGAAACCTGGACCCGACCAGATAGCAACTAACTTCATCCACCTCAAAATTTGTGAAGCCTGGATCCGACCAGATATCGGTTTTAAAGCAAGTTATTGTGAAGCCTGGAGTCCGACAAGATAACAACTAGCTATAATGTTGGCAAAAACCTGTAAAGCCTGGACCCAACTAGATAATGGTATAACTTTTCAAAATCTATGAAGCTTGGACCCAACCAGATAATAGTTACTACTTCAAGTTACTTCAGAGCCTACAATCCGACCAGATAACAGTTAACTTCCTTATCCCCAGCAGGTTGTTGTGAAGCTAAGAATCCAACCAGATAACAACCTAACTGTTGTACCCCAATTTTCTCCCCTAAGATTCCTCTATCATATCATATCAACTCGATCATAACAAGATCACATTAGGGTTGGTTCTTCCTCTTTTTTCCTATCTTTAAGTTTGCTCTTGAGGAATCTCCAGGCACCTTGGTTGTGTATTTTGTATATGTGTTGTTGACTAACTTCTAATCAAAATACAAAAAATATTTGTCTTTGTCTTTGTATATTTTTGTTTTGTAGGTACCAAGTCGAAGCATCTGACAAATAAGGATTTCTGGTATTATTTTCCTAAAATCTCTATTTGCAAAGAAAAATAATTAAAATTTTTCATTTTTTTTCACTGATGCAATCGATTGCTCTTAAAGTGCAATCGATTGCACATAGTGTATTTTGCGCCATTTTTGAAAAAAATACATTGTGCAATCAATTTGCACTGTAGTGCAATCGATTGCACAGCGTGAAAATTAAAAAAAAAATCAGCATTTTAAACTTGTCAAATTTTGGCTCCAATTTTCCTTCACTTTTGAAAGATGTATCATTAACTCAAATTTGAGTGCCAATCTTTCATTTTTAAAAATAATTATCATTAATTCAAATTTTGGCTCTAATATTTGAAAGAATTATCATTAATTCAAATTTTGGCTCTAATTTTTGAAAGAGTTATCATTAATTCAAATTTTGGCTCCAAGAATCAATTACCAAATTACCACTAATCCCAATCCTAAAACTCTAGAAATAGAGCTCTCATTTCATTCAAATTTCAAGCTTTTGATAGCCAAATCCACCTTGCTAAAAAATCTCTCAATTCTCTTCATCTACCAAATTCACTCAAAGCTCCATTTTCAAAAAGTTAGTAAGCTTTGCATTGAAGCTTACTAATCTTTGAGCTAAACCTTTATCCAAACACTTTTTCTCCATCAATTCTCTACATCCAAGCTTGGTCAATTGATTCTTGTGGTTGAATTGAAGCAAATTCTTGAAGTTGTTTTGATAATTCTCTAGATCTACCTTTGGTAAGTTGGATAATTCATCTTTCACAATGTGATCTCTTGGTGATCTTTGGGATTGATTCTTTGAGCATTATTTTGTGATTTCAATGGTGTTATTTTCTCATTATTTGATGGAATTTTCGTGCTCAAGTGGATCCATGATCATAAGGTGTTTGATAGAAAGTTTGAACAAGAAATTGCCCTTTTAAAATGTTGTTTTTGCTATTGTAACTGTGTGCAATCGATTTGCACTGTAGTGCAATCGATTGCACAGAAGCAATTTTGCATAATTTTTAGAAACTGTACTGTGTAAATCGATTTACACAATAGTGCAATCGATTTACACAGGGACAAATTGCACTTTTTGCCTTGTTTTGGGGCAGCTTTGATCCAAAATGCTTTTTCTAGTCACTCCTTTTGATTTTTGGTTTGGATTGCAATTTTAAATGTCCAATTTATCTTTAAACTCAATGGACTTTGTGATGTAGATGAAGTTGGATAAATGTTCATCAATTCAAATCTACCTAAGAGTGAATTATTTAATTCATTTTTGGTGCTTTGGATTAATGATATGTTTAGTGCTTTAATCCATCTAGAGGAGTGGTTGAATTTAAAGATGAAAGAATTTTGAAATGTTGATCCAAATTAGCTTATCATTTCCCTCCCTCTTCATCTTATCCCTTTCTTTTTTTAATTGTGCTACATGTTAAAGGATGGTGATCTTTATATCATTTATCCAAACATGAAGTACATAGATTGCTATTGACCGGCCTCAAAATAGGTGTGACTTCTACATAAGTCCACTTACGATTGCTTAACATAGCGCTAAATTTTGTCCCGATTCGAATAAATGATCATTCGTGGCCCAAACTTATGATTGCAAGCCCAAGTATGTTAATTTGATCTCTTTGATCCAATAACCTTGAGATTCATTATGTGGAGGCTTTGGTTCTACCAATCCTCTAATGGATCTACAACACCTTTGGTCAACGCGGATCACTTAAGCATCGTTGATCATTACATGTTGCCTTGTGAGAATTCCAAAATGGATGATATACTTGACAAAAAGCAAATGCAACTTGTTGTGTGGAGGCTTTGGTTCTACCAATCCTCTAATGAGTTCCAAATGCAAGTTTCGAGATGGTCATCCAACTAACCACTAATTACTAACAATTAACTTTACTTTACGCTTTTATTTTCATGCTTTATGTACCATTTACTTTTAGCATTTTACATTTCATGCTATTTTCATCTTTTGCTCACTTGAGCATTTACTTTTATGTCATTTTTATTTTGCTCACTTGAGCTTTTCTTTCTTTTTAAAGACACCTAATAATCAACATGAACCATAAAAATCATTAATGATACTTGGACTACATGGTTACTATCCTTTGCATTATGGAGTGATGGACTTCTTGGAATTAGGATTAGAGACCTTGGCCTATCTTGGAGACTTTGTGACTTTATTTGATATTTTGTCTAGAGTTCTTGAGGTTTACCTCAAGACATTGGGTTGTTTGTTTGTTTTGTGTGCGTGTTATTTGAGATTATGATCTTTGTTTGTAATCTGGAATTCACCCGTATACAGCCGTTACTCTGCCCAATTTTTGCGAAGACTTAAAACACTTGAAGTTTGGTTCTCTCAAGAGGTCTAGTATCTTTGCTTGCTTGGTTTCAATCCGAAGAATGGGAATTCTATATTGACTCATAATGTCAAGTATTGGCTTCTTGTTGGTTAGATGGTTCTTATCCCTAGATTTTACCTTATGCTTTAGGATAGCCTCTTCTTCTCCTCCCATCTTCTTTAATTTCAAAAATCTTCTCCCTCCTTAAAAAAAACTCTTCTTGTTTTGAAACTTGAAACATTTTCATAATAAACTTGGACTTAGGTCCATGCATCTTCGAAACATTTTCATAAATAAATTTAAATCAATTTAATAATACCTTGACCTTTTTTTTGTGAGAAGACTAAAAGTCAATCAATCTCATTTCAAACCATTTTGCCACTTTGGCTTTTATCTTTAAACTTTTCTCAAAAGATTAGACTCTTGTCAATCCTTGTAGTAATGCAAACAACTATACTTCTACAATATGTAGTGAAGTGAGATATTTTCCACTTGGGTGTTGAGTGAGGCATTGTTGATTTTAAAATCCAAGCCATATCCTCCACTTTGAGATGATGCAAATTCTCCTTTCTCATGATTGTGGGTAGTAAGTATGTTTTTCACACGAACAATTGCGATGATGTCTTATCTCATAAAATTAACCAACACACTTGTGTTTCAAATTTTTAAAAGAGGAACTACGTGTACCCTGATCCCCTATTGCACGAAAGGTGGTACGTAGGCACTAAAGGTTCGCAACCGCGGTGGATGCAAAAATCATAAAAATATTTCTTTTCTCACCTCCACCATCCATTTTATATACAACACATTTTTATAGCCAAAATATACAGATTTTCAAAGAGGTTCCTGCGGAGTACCGTAGATGTTTAGGGTGCTAATACCTTCCCTTTGCATAACCAACCCCCTTACCTTGAATCTTTCCCCCTCTTTTTGGATTATTCGCTCTTTTCCCATTCCTTTGGAAACAATAAAGCGAGGTGGTGATTTTTATTTTGATTTGTATAAAGTCTAGTCAATCCAATGGCTTAGTCTTGCACATTTCTACCGCTACAGAAAAATGGCGACTTAACTGGGGAGAGATTGACCTCTTGCTGGTCCATCCCTAAGTGGGTTAAACCTATCTTTGTTTATATATGTATATGTGCTATTGTTGTTTATGTGTTATATTTTGTATATATGTTTGTCTGGATTTTCCTGGTTTACAGGGTGCTTGGTGATTACTCATAAGTCCTATACCCGGACTTGGGCAAACTTTAAGATAGGACGGGAGGTATAGTCATGTTAACTTTGAGGGAGTAATCCCAAAAAAGGAGGCATGAGATCCCCCACTCAGTGGAGGCCCCTTTGATTGTAGTATCGTTTACCGAGTAATCGGGAAGACGTACTGCTTTCGACCTGGGAGCCTGCCGAAGCTGAGGACCGTAGATTACCTAACCCCTCTTGGCCTTTTAGGTGTAGTGCGGAAGCTATAACGGAGTAATCCGGAAGTAGTTGTCACGCGATACTACGCTCGGACGAGTCTTTCTTGAGAATATTACTAATTACCGAGTTAATCGGGTAGTTGGTAATATCCGAAGGAAGGATGTAGACTCTGAGAACCTCTAGAACCTTGTTCGACAGGTGATAACTTTTTAGACCAATACCTTATGGGTAGTACCTTCGACCTCATGCTCGTGACGTTGAACCTATGAACCCTATATGTGTGATCTTGTGTGTGATTGTTGCATCATGCATCCATGCACTCATAAGCATCTTTTGAAAAAAAAAACAATATTTCAAGGGATTTAAAGGTGACTATTTGTGAATATCTCAGGTACTTTTAAACCATGGATTCTGGAAAGAGAAAGACCGGGAAATACAGTTTCAAGGATTCTAAGATAGATGAGTTGATCATTCTAATTCCCGAGATCAAGTGTTCTGCAGACTTTCGGAAGAAGTATGGATCCATTATTCCTCTCATGAAGTTGAAGATGAAGGAGGGTTTTCTCTCAACTTTGGTCCAGTTCTATGATCCGGTGTATCACTGCTTTACTTTTCCCGATTATCAGTTGATGCCAACACTGGAAGAGTATTCCTATCTATTGGATTTACCTGTTACCGATCACGTTCCTTTTACTGGTTTGGAGGGTGAGCCAAAACCATATGAGATTGCTGCTTTGATTCATCTGGGGAAGTCTGAGGTGGAAGCTCATATGACTACCAAAGGATGGATTAGAGGATTACCAGCTCAGTTCTTATTGGAGAAAGCTCGTTACTTTACCAGGATGAAGAGTACGGTTGCTTTTGAGGCCATCTTTGCTTTACTCGCCTATGGATTATTCTTATTTCCTAATGTGGACAAGTTTGTCGACATTAACGCTATCAAGATTTTCATGATTCGAAACCCGGTTCCTACACTATTGGGTGATGCTTATTACTCTGTTCATCTTTGGAATTCTTATCATGGGGGAATGATTACCTGTTGCACGCCTTTGTTGTACCGGTGGTTTACCTCTCATATGCCTCAGTCTGACGCTTTTTGGGATGTCAAGAAGGAACCCCGTTGGGCTCCTAAGATCATGGCACTTACTCACTCGGATATTGATTGGTATCATCGAGCTTACCAGGATGTGGAGATTATTGACAGTTGTGGTAGTTTCCCCAATGTGCCTCTTCTTGGTACAAAGGTAGGAATTAACTATAACCCTGTTCTTGCACGGCGACAGCTTGGTTATCCGATGAGGGATAAACCGAACAATATTCATCTGAGTAGTTTCTTTCTGAAGGAAGGAGAATACCACAGGGAAGCTAGGGAGCAGATTGCGAAGGCCTGGCGTCACATTCATAAGAAGAGTAGGAAGGATTTGGGACCTAGGGGTGTTGTTTCTTTGGAGCCATATCTTCAGTGGGTCCGATCAAGAGCCATTCAGTTGAAGATGCCGTATACTCAGGAGACACCCATGCCTGATTTGTTTGTGAAGACCACTTCTCCCTTATTAGATGATCTAGAAGAGCTGCAGCTTGCTTTGGTTAGGATGCAACAGGAAAGGGATGCTTGGAAGAACAAGTTCTAGACTTTAGAGAGTTCCTACAGAGCAGACCTGAAGGAGAGAGATGATTTGATCGAGATCCTTGAGAGTCGAGCAGTAGAGCCTATGGAGAGGCAAGGGGAATTATTTTCTCCTAAGCCTAAAACAGGTGTTGATTACTCACTTCCTACTTCAGATGATTGGAAGGAGGTTGCCATCAGACATGTGGAAGAAAACCAGAGGTTGAGAGCTCAGATTGCCAGGCTCACAGGGAAGCGCCAGCGTACAGATTGATCTCTATTAGTTCCTCTTCTCAGGGTTTTAGATTGTATTTTCATCTTGTACTTGGGATCATTGAAACTTGTAATCCATTTTGAAATTATTATAATGAAAATTTTCAGTATTTCAAAAGCTTTATTACTTGGATGTTTGCAATGTGTCTATAAATCATAAATCCCTTGAAATATTAAATGATAAAGTAAAAATAATCATATGCATTGCATATCATGCATCATATTAAACATATTTCTTGAATTTGTTATGCATATCCAGGTGTCTTACCCAGCTTCTTTGCTTCACTCAGCAAGCTGACTCATCACTACAACACTCGGGCTAATTTCAAAAAGAAGATGGACAACTTAGAACAGGAGAATTGCGAGCTGCGCGAAGAAATTTCCGCTTTGAAGGCTGGCTTGGACAACTTGACTACTCTGATGGAAGCTCTGGTGGTTGCTCAGAATCAGCCATCGAGTGTTCAACCTCAACCAACAAGGGAAAGTACTGAAGTTATGACTGTTCCTGTATCCGCTACTCCGGCTGTTGTTCAAAACCGTATGCCTCAGGGTTATCCGTGGGGAATGCCAGAGAATTTTGCACCTGAAGGTTTCAATCTGGGTCCTCAAGATGCTCCAATTGTTCCAAATGTTGTTACTCCTGCACCTCATGTGGTGCATACTGTTCCTATTGCACCTCCTTCGGTGAATTTGGTTCCGTTTGTTAATGAAGATGTGTGTCGTCCTTTCCCTCCGCCGAGTGAAGACTTGGGTCTTTATGACAGAATGGATGATTTCCAAGAGTAGTTTGATAGAATGCAAAGAGAGATGAAGGATCTTAGGGGAAAAGAGTTGTTCGGGCAGAATGTGAATGAGCTGTGTTTGGTCCCGAATGTTAAAGTGCCTGCTAAGTTCAAGGTCCCGGAATTTGAGAAGTACAAGGGAAACACTTGCCCTCGTGCTCATTTGGTGATGTATGTGAGAAGGATGTCTACCCATACTGATGATCAGCGTCTGCTGATTCATTTTTTCCAGGATAATCTGACCGATGCTGCGTTGAAATGGTACATGAGTTTAGACAGCGTCAACATCCATACTTTTAATGATCTGGGAGAACCATTCATTAAACAATACAAGTACAATGTGGACATGGCGCCTGACCGTGACCAGCTTAGGGCCATGGTTCAGAAAGACAGAGAATAATTCAAAGAGTATGCACAGAGATGGCGCGAAGTGGCTGCACAAGTGATTCCGCCCATGGAAGAGAAAGAAATGACCAAGATTTTTCTAAAGACGCTAGGAGCTTTCTACTACGAAAGAATGGTAGCAAGTGCCCTAAGTGATTTTATAGAGATGGTAGGAATGGGTGTCCGCCTAGAAGAGGCAGTAAGAGAAGGCCGTTTGACAAAGGGTGAAGGATCTGGAGGTGTGAAGAAGCCATCTTACGGGTTTACAAAGAAGAAAGAGGGGGATACAAATGCGGTTATGCAAGAGAGAAAGGTAAACGCTCCTAGAAGGAATTATCAGCATCATCAGCAAGTCGCCTCAATTACTCCTGTTATGAATGTCGCTCCAACTACCGTTGCTTATCAGAGACCATCCCAGCAGGGGAATCAAGGGTATAATCAGAGAAGGAAGAACTATGATCCTATTCCCATGAGCTATGCAGAGCTATTACCAGCATTGGTTCAGAAGAAGTTGGTCCAGACACGTCCACCTCCCATTGTACCATCACCATTGTCGTGGTATTACAAAGCAGACCAGACATGTGCCTTTCATCAGGGAGCACCATGGCATAATATTGAGAATTGTTATCCTTTGAGGACTGAAGTGCAAAGGTTGTTGAAGTCTGGAATTTTATCTTTCAAAGACGTGGGACCTAATGTGAAAGACAATCCTCTACCCAAGCACGGGGGAGTGAATGCTGTGAATATGGTGGCCGGTTGTCCAGGTGACTTTCGAATTTTTGACATTAATCTGGTTAGAGGGGATTTGGTGAAGATGCACGCAGATCTCTGTAAATTCAGTTATTATACGCATGACCATACCGGTTGTGCTGTTTGCAGTACAGATATACAGGGTTGCGAGAAGATAAATGCTGATTTGCAGGAGATAATGGATGAAGGTTTAATCCATATAATCAGGCCTAGGGCAGAATATGAAGAGGAAGTGAATATGGTTTCTAGATGTCCGGGTGAATTCAGAATTTTTGATGTGGATCATTTGAATGAGGATCTAATGCAGTTACATGCTACCTTCTGCCATACTGTTGGTCAGGTGGAACACCAATATGGATCTTGCATAATTTGTTGTCAAAATCCACGAGGATATTCTGTTGTGAGGGAAGGTGTTCAGTTGCTGTTAGACAATGGAACCATCAAGATCACAGGTCAGAGAGATGATTATCATGAGATTGATATGGTTGAAGTCTGTTTGATGGAAGAGTCAGAGGAAGAGTATGCCTCTGCAGATGAGTATTTCTCTTTAGACGAAGATTTGTTTGCCGGAAATGAATTTTTGATGGCTGATTGTGTTGAGGAAGGGGTGAATGTAATTGTACCTTGTTTTGGTGCACCCACTCATCTTGAGGTGGAGTACCATAGCAAACCAGTTGTTGCCCCATTGGTAATTAGTCTTCCAGGTCTTGTTCCCTATGAATCAGATAAGGTTGTGCCTTACAAATACAATGCTACGATCTTAGAAGATGGGGTGGAGATTCCCATCCAGCTGATGCCAGATGTTGGAAATATAGATGATGATAGCAGAGTGACCTGTAGTGGTCGTGTATTTGCGCCAGTCATTCGAAGAGATGTTGTTGCTGGAAAGAAGATTGCTGAGAATGATGAGCCTAAGAAGTCTGCAGGAGGGACTAGTGGAGCTACATTAGAGAAAGAAGTGGATGATATCTTGAAGATAATTAAGATGAGCGATTACAGAATTGTAGATCATCTATTGCAGACTCCTTCAAAGATATCTATTCTAGCCTTATTGATGAATTCCTCTACTCATAGAGAATCGCTGATGAGAGTACTAGACCAAGCTTTTGTAGAGAATGGAATGCCATTAGATCAATTCAGCAGCATAATTGGAAACATTACGTCATGTAACAATTTGAGCTTCTGCGATTATGAGTTACCAGATGAAGGGAGGAATCACAACCTGGCCCTTCACATATCCATGAACTGTAAGAATGATTCGTTGTCCAATGTGATAATTGATAACGGATCCACGCTGAATGTCATACCGAGAAGTACCCTCTTTAAGTTAAAGTATCAAGGAACATCTATGCGCCCGAGTGGCATCATTGTGAAGGCTTTTGATGGGTCGAGGAAATCTGTCATCGGTGAAGTGGACCTGCCCATCCATATAGGACCACATTTGTTCTTGATAACCTTCCAGGTTATGGATATTATTCCCGCATATAGTTGTTTGCTTGGACGACCATGGATACACGAAGCAGGGGCTGTCACTTCAACTCTGCATCAGAAGCTAAAATTTGTGAGTGAAGGGAAGGTAGTGATCATAAATGGGGAGCAGGCGTTATTGATATCCCATCTATCCTCTTTCAGTATTGTAGAAGCGGATGAGGTTGCTATTGGAACCCAGTTCCAAGCCCTATCCATTGACAACATAAAGAGGAATGAGAATTCTGTAGTTTCCCTGAAGGACGCGCAACAGGTTGTGCACAATGGTTATAATGCAGTTTGGGGACGACTGGTGGATCCACTCGTGAACAAGAACAGAATTGGTTTGGGTTTTTCTTCGAAGAATGGCAAAGGCGAAAGTTTGAAGTCAAAGTCTCCTGTGAACAGTTATCATGATGTTTTCCGCAGCGGAGGCTACCTCCATCCAATTGGTTCTGGAATCAATGTTGTTGAAGAAGATGAAGCAGAGCAGGAAGTACCGAATTTTGTGACGCATGGAGTCCGAGTTCAGAACTGGGTCACCATTGATGTTCCTTCTTGAATACATATTTCAAAGTAATTTGTTTTGTTAATCTGTTTCTTTCTTTGAAAAGCTTTCACTCAGCCCAAGGTGAAAATATTGTATGGGCTTATCCGTTTGCTTTGATTTTTAAGATCATTAATAAAAGTTGTCTTTGCTTCCAAAAATATGTCTTTATTTTCTACTTTTTCTTGGGTAATGGTAATCAAATAAAAAAACCCTTTCAAAATAAATGATAACTGAAAATTAATTTGCATGATCACTTGTTATATGTGTCAGTTTCTAAAAGCAATCATAAATCATATATGCAGATTAATTAAAAAACTCGTTGAATACAATGACCCTGCACCCTCTCCCAACTTTGAATGTCCTATGTTTGGGGCTGAAGAAGAAGATTATGATGAGATTCCATAAGAGGTCTCACGGTTGCTTGAGCACGAGGATAATACCATTCGGCCATATAAGGAGCCTTTGGAAGTGATTAATTTGGGTTCAGAAGAAGATCCGAAAGAGATTAAGATTGGAGCATCGTTGCATCTTGATGTAAAGAGTGGGTTGATTGAGCTGTTGAAAGAGTATGTGGATATTTTTGCTTGGTCTTATCAAGACATGCCTGGTCTAGATACAGACATTGTTGAGCATCATTTTCCATTGAAGCCAGAGTGTCCGCTAGTTAAACAAAAGTTGAGAAGAAGCCACCCAGATATGGCAGTAAAGATCAAAGAGGAGGTCCTAAAGAAGATTAATGTTGGTTTTCTTGTGACGTCAGTGTATCCTCAATGGATTGCCAATATTGTCCCAGTACCGAAAAAAGACGGAAAAGTCTGCATGTGCGTAGATTACAGAGATCTAAATAAAGCTAGTCCAAAAGATGATTTTCCATTGCCTCACATTGATATGTTAGTGGATAGCACAGCAAAATTCAAAGTATTCTCGTTCATGGACGGATTTTCCGGGTATAATCAAATAATAATGGCTCTAGAGGACATGGAAAAAACAACGTTTATCACACCCTGGGGAACATTCTGTTACAGAGTGATGCCCTTCGGGTTGAAGAACGCTGGTGCAACGTACCAGAGGGCTATGACAACCCTATTCCATGATCTGATGCACAAGGAAATTGAAGTATATGTTGATGATATGATTGCGAAATCCCAAACTGAAGAAGGGCATATAAAATATTTGTTGAAGTTGTTTCAGCATTTGAGGAAGTTTCGTCTCCGCTTGAATCCAAATAAATGCACCTTCGGAGTTAGATCGGGGAAATTGTTGGGTTTTATTGTTAGCCAGAAAGGAATTGAAGTTGATCCTGATAAAGTCAGAGCAATTCAAGAAATGCCAGCACCAAGAACTGAAAAGAAAGTCAAGGGTTTCCTTGGGCGTTTGAATTATATTTCCATATTCATTTCCCACATGACTGCAAAGTGTGAACCGATATTTAAGTTGTTAAAGAAAGATCAAGGTTGTGTGTGGACGGATGACTGCCAAAGGGAATTTGAGAGTATTAAAGAGTATCTACGTGAACCTCCTATCTTGCTCCCTCCCGTAGAAGGAAGACCCCTGATTATGTATCTAACGGTGTTAGATAAATCCATGGGTTGTATTCTGGGACAACAGGATGAAACGGGAAAGAAAGAGTTCGCCATTTATTATCTCAGCAAAAAGTTCACTGATTGTAAGTTGCGGTATTCCATGCTAGAAAAGACATGTTGTGCTTTGGCCTGGGCGACAAAGCGTTTACGGCAGTATATGTTGAATCATACCACTTGGTTGATCTCCAAAATGGATCCAATCAAGTATATTTTTGAGAAGCCTGCTCTTACGGGGAGAATTGCCCGCTGGCAGATGTTGTTGTCTGAATATGATATTGAGTACCGCACTCAAAAAGCTATTAAAAGTAGTGTGTTGGCAGATTACCTTGCTCACTAACCGGTGGAAGATCATCAGTTTGCAGAATTTGAATTCCCTGATGAGGATGTGATGTTCTTGAAAGTGAAAGATTATGATGAACCATTGCCTGAGGAAGGCCCTGACCCTGAATCTCATTGGAGTATGATTTTTGATGGAGCGGTGAATTCTTATGGTAAAGGAATTGGTGTTGTGATTGTCACTCCTCATGTATCGCACATTCCTTTTACTGCGAGGCTAACATTTGATTGCACTAATAATATGGCAGAATATGAGGCTTGCATCATGGGTCTTGAGGAAGCTATTGATCTCAGAATCAAAATTCTAGATGTGTATGGTGATTCAGCTTTGGTAATAAATCAGATTAAAGGAGAATGGGATACTCGTCACCCTGGCTTGATCCCTTACAAAGATTATGCTAGAATATTGCTACCCTTCTTCAATAAAGTTAAATTCCATCACATCCCTAGAGATGAAAATCAAATGGCGGATGCTCTGGCAACTTTGGCTTCCATGTATCAAGTGAATTCTTGGAATGATATACCCCGTATTACAGTTCGACGGTTGGATATGCCCGCTCATGTGTTTACGACAGAGGAGGTAGCAGATGAAAAAACCTTGGTATTATGATATCAAGCATTTTCTTCAGACTCAGGAATACCCGATTGGTGCATCGAGGAAAGATAGAAAGACATTGAGAAGATTGGCAGGCAGTTTCTTCCTCTGTGAAAATGTGCTATACAAGAGAAATTACGACATGGTCTTGCTCAGATGCGTGGATAGACACGAAGCAGACATGTTGATGCATGAGATTCATGAAGGTTCATTTGGCACTCATGCTAATGGACATTCGATGGCTAAAACGATGCTAAGGGCAGGTTACAATTGGTTGATAATGGAATCTGATTGTTGCAAATTTGCAAAGAAGTGCCATAAATGCCAGATTTATGCAGATAAGATCCATGTGCCTCTGACACTTCTCAATGAAATTTCCTCCCCATGGCCTTTCTCTATGTGGGGTATTGACATGATCGGGATGATAGAACCCAAAGCTTCGAATGGACACCGTTTCATCTTGGTAGCAATTGACTACTTTACCAAATGGGTAGAGGCTTCTTCTTATGCCAATGTTACCAAACAGGTGGTTGTGTGTTTCATCAAAAACAATCTGATATGCCGGTATGGTGTGCCGAGTAGAATCATCACTGACAATGGCTCAAATTTGAACAACAAAATGATGACAGAACTGTGTGAAGAATTCAAGATTGTCCATCACAATTCGTCTCCATACAGGCCAAAGATGAATGGGGCTGTTGAGGCTGCTAATAAGAATATCAAGAGAATAATCCAGAAAATGGTTATTACTTATAAGGATTGGCATGAAATGCTCCCTTTTGCTCTGCATGGATATCGAACATCTGTCCGTACTTCAACAGGAGCAACCCCGTTCTCCCTGGTATATGGAATGGAAGCTGTACTCCCTGTTGAGTTAGAGATTCCCTCGTTGCGTGTGATAATGGAAGCCAAGTTGACAGAGGCTGAATGGGTCCATAACAGGTTTGACTAATTGAATTTGATTGAAGAGAAGAGAATGACAGCTTTGTGTCATGGGCAGTTATATCAGAAAAGAATGAAGAAAGCATTTGATAAAAAGGTCAGACCTCGTGAATTCAGAGAAGGCGACCTCGTGCTCAGGAAGATCATGTCTTTTAACACTGATTCTAAGGGCAAGTGGACTCACAATTTTGAAGGCCCGTATGTTGTCAAGAAAGCCTTCTCTGGTGGTGCATTAATTCTTGAAACTATGGATGGCGAGGAGTTCCCACGTCCCATGAATGCTGACACAATCAAGAAATACTTCGCCTAAAGAAATAAAAGAACATCTCGCTAAGTCGAAAACCCGAAAGGGCGGCTTAGGCAAAAATGAGCGTCTCGGTAGGCTGAAAACCCGAAAGGGCGGTCTAGGCAAAAATTAGAGACATAAACAGAATAAATTTCCCGTTAAGTTGAAAACCCGCAAGGGCAGCTTAGGCAAAAGTTAGGGATTTTTTCTTGGCAAGTAACTACGTCAGACAAGACTTGATCATTGAAGCAACAATCTTCTCGGATCCTCACCATAATTCAACAAAAGCTGCTGCTCAGGACTTCAAAAGTTGTTAGGGGAATGGTGGTCATTGTATCTCAATGTATCTTTTCCATTATATATTACCATTTCCCAAACTTTGTAATCATCCATGAAGTCTCGCCATTCGCAGACTATCATTATATTAATAAAATTCGAGCTTTTTCCCAATTCTTTGTGTTCTTATTTTTATTTAGCTTGCAAAGACTTCATTTATTACTGATAATAACTTTCAAAGCAAAAAGATTAAAAAAACAAAATTGACTTTTCAAAAAGAAAGACATCTTTACAATTCAATTTGCTTTGGGATTTGTGATGAAACAATGACAAAAAAAATGGCGATCCCTAGAATGAACAAACTCCGGTTGTTTTAAGAATATTTACTTCCTTCGTGAAGGTTTTTCTCAGGTCATCTTGTTGGTATATGCGCAATCTTTGTGTGTTTCTCAGATAATTAAAGACAATACCAGTTGGCGTAAGGTACAATATTAGGTTTGTGATCCCATGATCCTCGACCAAGTCTTGGTTCACTTTTGATTCTGGGTTTGCATGGTCAGAAGCCTCTGTCCCAGGTTCCCCAGCGAAGTTTTCCCTCATATGATGGAAGGTTTTATTCCCTTGGTGTGCTAAGATATCGCTCTTTTTGCAGTATTGGCATTAGTGTTGACTTCTTGATTTCCCAGGAAGACTACACCAGGGCATCTTTTGTTGGAATGGGTTTGGTTGATATGAAGACTCAATCCAGTATTTTCCAGTGAAGGCCTATGACGTCAAGACGGAATTTTGGCCACCGGAACGGGTTCAAAACGAGCCACGATCTCCAAGTTATGAATTTTTTAGCGCGTAAAAACTGCACTTTCAGCACACTTTTTCACCATATTTCTTCGAGAAAACTCACACATTCGGATACCTTCTTTAAAGAATTGACTCTTGAGCCGAACCTGAATTTGAGAATACATTATCAGAGATATCTTGGCGAAAGAACACTTGAATATGACGCGCCGGGTTGGACTTGTGAATCTTTCTTGAAATGTTTTGAGAAATATGGGAGGGCAAATTTTGGGTTACAACAAGGACCCATGGAAAGCATGTGTGAAATGCATGATAATGAAAGTCAATGACCAAATGAAATGGTCATGATGCAATGATACAGATGATTTTAAAAAATGGAACAGTATGCAATGGACTAAGCAGATGAAACTTAAAGCAACTGGACCTAATGATATGAATAGAGTGAGCGAAAAAATTAAGGTATGACACACCCCTAATATTTTAACTTTTTTTCTGTATCCTTAGGTGACGTTATCATTTGCTTTGTGATCAAACTTGATTAACAATGAAGCTTCTTACGTCACGTGTCTTGAGCATCTACTATCTAGGAACCATAGTCTTTTTTGCAGAAAAGATTTTCCTACAAACAGTCAAACAGATAATTTAGGTGCCCAACTAGTGGGCTTGGAGGGTTAGTTACATAACACTCAGATATCCAATCCATGGTACCATTAGGAACTTTGACATTCCTAATATGGAAAATAGGCCTAATGTGACCTCTATCACCATAATAATTACATGTTAATTTAGATGAAATACTATTTCTATATCTTTTAGCAAAGTGAGGGTTTTTCTAAAAATCGATCCCTCATTCACTTGAAGAAGTAGAAATAGTAGTAGATAGAGAAATGGTGTGGGATAATAGTCCTTTAATATTTTCATTTTCAAGTTTTATAATTGGACAAGTAACGCAATCCATTTTTACTACATTTTTAGCGAAAGTATCAGAAACATTAAAGTGCTCATCAAAGATCATTGCTATCCTTTTCAAGTTTTGAAATAATATTTCTTTGGAAAGAAATTTCTTAAAATCACTAATGCGCCCCTGCGTGCATTTTAAAAAATGCTTTAGACAAATGTTTATAAAAAAATTTAACTTCGGGATCAAAAGTATATACATCTGAGTCTTCACTTTTCTAGTGTGCCATTAAGCATAGGTTGGCATATTCATCATCTGAACGTGAATTGGAAGATGAAGAGAAGCTTTCATCTTCTTCATTCCAAGCAATATAGGATATATAACCTTTGGTATTTTTTTCCTTCAACTTGTAGAATTCCTTATCATTTTTCTTATGATGTTTATTGAGACTCGGACATGTCGTTCGGTAATGGTCTGACTTTCCGCATTCAAATCATGTAACATCTTTTTCCTTTTACGTATGTTTCTTATTGTGTGGATGCAAATTCTTGAAATTAATCATATTTTTGTCAGAATGTTTAAGCTTATGTTTCCTCATATATCGATTGTAGCATTTGACGAATAAATGCATTTCTTCTTCTTTAGAAGAGTCTTCACAAGAACTATCACTTACATCCTTGGTTTTCTTTGTCCTTGACAATGAAGTTTTAAAGGAAAGATCCCGCTTTTCTTATTTGACTTTCTCTTTATTTTTCGACTTTACTTCGCTTTCAATGACCTGTTTCAATTCATTCTCATGTTAGGTTAGCATTTCTAACAATTTTTTTATATCTAAATTACTAAGATCATTTGATTCTTTCATGGACGTAATCTTTGATTATCCTTCCCTACACATTGATATTAAAAATGTATTAGCACAATCTTTGTTAGAAAAGGACATTCCCAAGTTGTATAACTTGTTGAATAAATGGAGAAGACGGTATGCATGGATTCAAAGGATTCATCGGGTACAGAAAAGTTCATACTTGTGATACGGTGGGAGAGAACTGACTGTTTTTGGAATGCTGATTCGCGTTTTGCATTTGTTTTCGCAAAATGTTGCGGTAAGCAAGAGTCGCCACCGTCTTTTATTTTATCCAACAAGGAAAGGAAAAAAGCACAGAAAAATTCCTTTTTCGAGATGTTTCTCGGGTTCGGAGGGTAGATTATAGAAAGGGAAAGTGTTAGCACCCTTTCTATCTGTGGTTATCCACGGGCTCTTAGGTACTTGCTCAAAGTGTTTTCAAAATTTTCTTTTCTTTGTGTTTGTGGGTTTGAAAGAAGTTTTTGTTTTGAAAAGGAGTGTAAGTGAGAAAAGTTTTGTTTTTAGAGAGCAAGTACTTAAGAACCATCTACCTACTCGAAAAAGGAATCAATATGTGCTAATTTCCTTTAGACAATGCTATCCCACTATTGATGAGTAGGTAACATCGTCATTGGAGTTTTAAGGGTCAATTCGATTAAGGGACGTGTGGTCACTAAAGCAATGTTAGGACGCCTTAGCGGTAACCCTAATGTCTTAGATCATTTTTCCGAGGCAACCGTTTCGAGGCAACTATGATCTTTGGACAAGAGGGCAACCTCTAAACTTCCTATACTCAATGACCACGTTCGAAGGCAACCAAGCGAGGTGTACCCTAAGAGTGCGCACGTGCGAGTGTGTTGTTTCGGTTAATTTTATCTTTGTACATGTCAATGGTTATCTATGTTGATTTTAGGTTAATACATTCGATCTTGTCATGCATTCCCTATTACCAAACATCTAACAGTTTATAAGTTGCGGAAATTAAATTTGCGGAAATTAAATCTAAACTATTACAAGGCGTTAGGTATTTACATCGCCAAAGACAACCCTTGAAATTAAAATGCGGAAAATAAAATAAAGCGATAAAATAAAGTCCTAATTAAAATCTATTACATTCCGGGAAACAATTACATCAATGGTAAAATGGATTGCGCGCGAAAAATTAAATCGAATGCATTTTTTAGGGTTTTGACCCTTTTTTGAAAGAAAGCATTTTTTGGTTTATTTTGGATTAAAAAGGAATTAAGTTAAGTTAATTAAATAAATTAATTAATTAAAAAAAGATATTTTTGGATTTTTTGATATTTAAAGAAATAAAATAAATTTGATTTAAAGTTAGTAAAACCTAATTATCTACATTGATTTTAAATATTGCAAAAATATTAAAAGTTAAACCTAATTAAAACTAGATTAATTGAATTAATATTTATTTACAAAAATAAAATGCTGAATTTAATTATAATAAATAAAATATATTTTTTTGGTTTTGATTTTATGAGGAAAAGATTTTAATTGGTTAGTTTAAATAATAAAAATAATTAATCAAACAATTAAATAAAATAAATAAAAGAAATATAAAGAAAAAAGAAATAACCAAGGGGGTTTGGGCCCAGATCAAGGGTGAGAATTGCAATTTTCCAGGCCCAATAACGTGCAAGCCTGTGTTGACTTTCTGATTCCACGCGTGCACATTGACTTTGGAGCATGGTGAGCATCTCCTTTGGACCACCAGATCTGGCCTGGGGCCATCTGGCAGGCGACTAGATGAGAGACCATGGTGCACTGCAAGGCATGAGACGCGCTAGAATACCTGAAAGAAAATAATAGCAAATATGTGGGGGACCTGGGATTCGAACCCAGGTCCCATTGGATTTTGTACTAGCGCCCTTACCAACTCAACCAGTTGTTGGCTGAAGATTTTGATAATATTATTAGAAGCCAAGTGAATTGGACGTTTCGATTGAAATGAAACAAAGCGTCATGTTTCGAAATAGCAGAAGCAGTGTTTCGATTGAAATGAAACAAAGCGTCATGTTTCGAAATAGCAGAAGCAGTGTTTCGAATGAGCATATCAAAGCTTGGAGCTTCGAGTGGCAATTATGGGAACATATCTAAAGAAGTCTCGAAATGATAATAAGGTTGTGTCTAAGAAGTGCGTTCGAAGCGGAGAAGTACCAAAACATTTGAAATTCAAATGCAAGCGGGACATTCGAAGTTTGAAATTTATGTGCTGGAGCATTTGAAGACACGTGGAAACAAGAGAGAGGCATTGTTCTGCATGTTCTGAACGTGGCAGAATCTTATAGCAGGACCGTTATGGTTGAAGTAGTATAAATAGAAGTTTTAGTATTAGGATTTCGGGTGTCATATCTATTGTACAAAAATACTCAGTAAACATTCAAATTACCACATGGCTAGGGAAACGAATGCAAGAGCAATGTACGTATGATAGCACCACATGTTTATGATTTAATGAAAACCCTTTATCATTTCCAGTACTTTCCTTTATCTTTCTGCCAAATACCATTTACAAGTTTTCTCATTTAAAGTCTTTTTATTCGAAATCTTTTCATTGATGCCTTACATTTAAATGCTTTCTTTCCATTTCAAACACTTTACATTTCAGAAAACTGTCATACTTTTCATGCCTTTATCTTCAAGTTTTATCCTTCGAACGCCTATTTTTACTTAAAGTCATTTTACAGATTTCTTGCATTAAACGCTTTCTTCGCATTTCGAATCTTTTACATTAACTGTTTTGTTTTACGTTTTGAAGCCATTTACTTATCTTTTATGCAATTTTATATGTCTTTACAATTAACATTTATTCATGCAATTTAGTTTCGCGCACATATATTTTGATTACACCTTTAGATCTTCAAGAGAGAAATCAAAATAAGTCAAACACCTACACAACACTCTAAATACCAGCCATGAATACCTGTTCGATCATGAGAGTTACCCTAATGACCAACAAGTCCTAGGATCAATCTAGTCGATCCTGCGAGTTACCAGAGAAATTGAATAACAGTCAGTAAGTTTATTCGATAGTTTGGAAGACTAGCGGTTGTTTACCAGAAATCACTGGAAACAAATTGGCACACCCGGTGGGACAAATAATTGGACATTAGAAATAAAGATTGTTGAGACATAACCATTATAAAAACGTTGGAGCCTAAGAAGTTTGTTGTTTTATGAACCTAAGAAGTGGTAAAATAACCAACAGCAACCAACCCTTATCCAGAAGAAAACGTTTGAACAAGATGTCTAATTCTGACAATCAACAAGGGGAACAAAATGCCCCACATACAACAGGCACTAATGTGTCCGCTTCGATGGGAACGTCTAATGTGATTCCTTCGAATGCACAGTCTATTGCATCTTCTACCAGTAATATAGCCACTAATGGAGCAAGTGGCGTATCAACTAATAGTTCGATCTTAGGAAATACTGGAACCATTGGTTATCCTGGGGGATTTGTTCCACCATCAGGGACACAAACCCATTTCGCCACTCCACTAACTAGACCACCCGGTTTCGATGGTAATAGAACCAGAAATTCCTCTTACGGAATGCCAACATCTTTTATGGCAGGTTTACACAATTCCACATCGAATTCATCACCACAATTAGGGTCTGGGTCTGGGGCGAATCAGTTTATGACAAATAACCAAGGGTCAGTGGGTTATAGCACAATGCCTATTTTAACCACAGAAAACCAGTTGGCTTTTAGGCAATTGATGGATGACAGTGACCATAATATGATAGGGGTATTAGCACAAACTATGCAGGAAATATTTGCCCCAATAGTACAGAATGTGACTGTGACAAACAGAGAAAACGCTGATAACATGAGTCGAATAGCAGATTTCTTTGCTCCCCCAGAAAGGCGTAGGCAGAATCAGGAAGGAGTTCGAGCAAACATGCCTGTTATGGAACAAATTGCTAACGACCCAAACTATAGACCACCTAGAGAAGAAGTTAACTTGGGGGCAAGGGCACAAAGGCTAGAAGCTCCAATGATCCCAGGCCCACAAAGAGAAATTATGGAATCAGGGGTAAGGGTCGAAAGGCTAGAAGTCCCAGAGTTTCGAGAAGAACAACCTAGGGGGGTTGTCATGGTAGGTCGAAATCAAGATGCTGATGCTGTCGTTCATAGAATTCGAAACGATAACATCTTGGCAGAAAACAATCTAACCACCATGATAGAGAGAGTCATGGCCCATAATGGCCTCAACACTGGAATTAGAAGGCCAAATTATGCTTCTCCTATATTAGATTGCATAATGCATACTGATTTACCAAGGGGATATAAGTCCCTAAATTTACAAAGTTCGCTGGGGATACCAATGAGTCAACAGTCGAACACAAAGCCAGATATCTAACCGAAGCGGGAGATATAGCCAATAATGAAGATCTCAGGATCAAATACTTCCCAAGTTCCCTGACTAAAAACGCCTTCACGTGGTTTACCACTTTGCCTCCTGGGTCCATTGATACTTGGGCTCTTTTGGAGAGATTATTCCATGAACAGTTTTACATGGGACAGTCGAAAATAAGCTTGAAGGAATTAGCCAGTGTCAAGAGAAAGTTCACTGAACCCATAGATGATTATCTGAATAGATTTAGGCTTTTGAAATCCAGATGTTACACAGTAGTGCCTGAACATGAGTTAGTCGAAATGGCCGCTGGTGGCTTGGATTACTCTATTCGAAAGAAACTAGACACTCAATATTTGAGGGACATGGCTCAGTTAGCCGATAGGGTTCGACAGGTCGAAAGGTTAAAAGCCGAAAAGGCCAGAGTCTTTAAAAATAACAAGAAAGAAAGGATCTCCTATGTTGGAACTGAGGAAGCAGAAGATTATCCTGAATTCGAATTCGAAGAGGTCGAAATCGACCTCGCTGAATTAAAACAGGCTCCACCTTACTCCTGCAAATTATTGGTTCCCACAAAAGGGAAAGAGATTGTTGAAAATGAGAAAAGTGACAAATTCCCAAAGAAGGTTTATACCTTCGATGTCACTAAATGTAACGAGATTTTTGATTTACTTGTCAAAGATGGCCAACTCATTGTGCCATCAAATGTCAAAATACCTCCTTTAGATCAAAGAAAGAAGAGAGGATTTTGCAAATATCATAGTTTCCTAGGCCACAAAACCTCACAGTGTTTTCTTTTCAGGGACCTAATTCAGAATGCAATCAAAGATGGCAGACTGAAGTTTGTTGATAAGGCAAAGATGAAAGTGGACGAAGATCCCTTGGACGTCGCAGACACCAACTACTCCGAGCCTGCATGCATTGGAGAGATTAACATGGTGGAAGCTGACCAAAGTGATGTCCCAACAGGAGAGAAAGGTATTGAAAATGAAAGCTGGGTGATGGTCGAAGTCGATAAGGAGGTCACTGAAGACGTCCAGAAGCTACCAGAGACTTCGATTGAAGAAGCACATGTAGCTGTTGCAAAAGAAACCCAGGCTACTGAAGGCCAGGAAAATCAAAACCAAGAACTAACACAGGTCACCGAAGGCCTGAGGCTGGAATTGGAGAAAGTCCAAATCACGAAGCCAACTTCCCCTCAGAAGGAAATATGGGACACTCTAGGGGAACCCAGTGGAAAATTTGACTATTTGGTCAAATATTCTGCCCCAGAGAGTTCGAAGGTCCACATTGAAGATATAAAACCCACTGGATGGGGAAATGATGAAGCTGAAGGGGAGGATGTTGAGGTAAACATGGTGGACATGGAAAGACCTCACTCTGAGATGGAGGAGGTAGAAAAATACTTAGAAAAAAAGAAGTATAAAATGGAGGATAATCACGCTGGAGATGCTAGTCTCAAGGATTACCTCATGGCATGCCACAAAGGAGATACAAGCATGATACTGTGCCCTAGGTGCAGCATCCTCTGCAATCAGAGAATCGCTGCGAATTTCGAGAGGGTACGGAGGGCTCGAACTGGCAACGATTGGCGCCAGGATAACCAGCTGTTCAGGTGTTATCCCAAGGCTGGAGAAAGTTTGCTGGAATTTGTGTTTCGCTGCTACAAAGGGGCAACCAAGTGCTTGATATGCCCAAGGTGTTCTGCTGTGTATGACCAAAGCATGGCCAGAGCCTTCGAAACAATTCCCTTCGCCCCTTGCTGGAACCATCAAGAAACTGTGAAGATGGGCCCACGTTTCGATGGCAGACACAAACAACGAAGGCCTGATAGCCCTCACCCCAAGGCTGCTCGAAGAGTGACTTTCAAACTCCCTGCTGAAGTGCCAACCGACATATGGTTGCAAGTCAGAAATGACAAAGGCAAAGACAGATGGAGAAACACCGAACGAAATGCATGCCATACTATGACGTACAGAAGGCAATTCAACATAGCAAAAAGGGAAGAGGTAAGATTAGAAAACTACAAAGGAAGGAACCCCATGTCGAGATCCCAGTGGCGTAGGCAACAGAGGATTCGAAAGGCTGAGAGAGAAGCTGTGGCAAATAAAGGGGTAACTTCGACAAAGAACCAAGGTGAATCTAGCACCAATAAACCCACACCAAAAAATTAAACTGAAGACAAACCTCCAGTTAATAGGAGGCTTTTCTCTGAAGTACAACTGGATGAACCAAAGGAATACACTCCAGGCCCAGAAGAAGACGAAGATATGATAACAGATAACTTCGAATCGGAGGGGGAGTCTTCATTCAACCTAAACTGTAACGTGGTATATGTGCTTCCCTGTGAATTTGGGCAGGAAACCGAAATTGATGAATATGAGGAAGAAGATACCACAGATTTGATGAAGCATAGGCCTGTGTGCTACTATGTGATGGACAATGGGGCTGTCGAGGAGCAAAATGCGTTCTTCGAACGTCCAGAACCTGCTATGAAGAACCATCTTAAGCCACTATTTATTCGGGCAAAAGTTGGTGCCCATGGTGTGAACAAGGTTCTAGTGGATGGGGGTGCTGCAGTCAATTTGATACCCCACTTCATGCTGAAAAGATTAGAGATCCGCGAAGGAGACATCAAGCCCCATAATATGGTTCTGTCCAATTATGAGGGGAAAGTGGGCAAAACACTGGGAGTGGTCCAGTTGGAATTGACAATAGGCTCAAGCTGTAGGCCCACCATGTTTATGGTGATCGAAGCCAAGGCCAACTATAACTTATTGCTGGGAAGGGAGTGGATCCATGGCGTAGGGGCGGTTCCTTCGTCAATGCATCAGCGACTAGTTCTATGGAGAGATGATGGAATCGTGGAAAACATCGAAGCAGACCAGAGTTACTTTATGTCAACAGTCAATTTAGTTGACAAGAGGGATTATGATAAACATCTGGCAAAGATTGCTCCGTGTGTTCCAAATGATGAGATTAACGAAACCAGAAACGCCCACTACTACATGACCCTTCGCCATGATGGCCTATACTGTGATAGAACAATAATCAGTGAAGACGAGGGAGTCGAAAGTACTATACAAAGACGGCCAGCAGGTTGGGACTTCGACAACCTTATCCATGACTGAGTCCACCTTTTTCGAAAGGATTTCGGCCTATATGGCTGAGAACGAATCAAAAGCGGCCTTAGAGGCTGAAATAAACAAATTAACTGTAAAGATGAACGAAGTAAGTGGGGATGGCTCGAAATGCTCACCCTTCAAAGAATTTGAGATGGATAAAAGGTTGGATGCCATCTACGATAAAGAACCCTTAGGCTTCGAAAGGGACCCCATAGACTCAAGTGCCAAAATGTTGGCACAGGATCCACTCGAAGAAGTCAACTTAGGGGATGAAAAAATGAAAAGAATAACCTACATAAGTGCAAAACTTAGCCCAGGCCTCAAGAAGGAAGTACTTGAAGTCCTCAAGAAAAACAAAGATTGCTTCGCATGGGATTATGACGAGATGCCTGGTTTAAAGAGGGAGTTCGTCGAACACAGACTGCCAATCAAAGATGGCAAGAAGCCCATCAAACAAACTCCCAGAAGATTCGCACCAGCGGTTCTCACAAAGATTAAAGCTGAGATCGAAAGGTTGCTGCGTTGCAAATTCATCAGAACAACAAGGTACGTTGAATGGTTAGCAAATATAGTACCTGTTATTAAGAAAAATGGTTCTTTAAGAATTTGCATAGATTTTAGGGATTTAAACACTGCAACCCCTAAAGATGAATATTCCATGCTTGTGGCAGAAATGCTAGTAGACTCTGTTGCAGGGTTCGAATACTTGAGTATGTTAGATGGATACTCTGGGTATAATCAGATTTTCATTGCTGAAGAAGATGTTGCAAAGACAACATTTCGTTTCCCAGGAGCCTTAGGCACCTACGAATGGGTGGTGATGCCTTTTGGTTTAAAGAACGCTAGGGCAACTTATCAAAGGGCAATGAATTCGATTTTTCATGATTTCATTGAAACCTTTATGCAGGTGTATATTGATGATATAGTCATCAAATCTATATCTGCAGAAACACATTTGCATCATTTGAGCCAATCATTCGAACGAATGAGAAAACATGGCTTAAAGATGAATCCCCTTAAATGTGAATTTTTTGTGCAGGATGGAGATTTCCTTGGTTTTGTGGTTCACAAGAAAGGGATTGAGATCAACCAGAACAAAACCAAAGCCATAATGGAGACGAAAGCACCTACGTCAAAAAGGGAGTTGCGATCTCTGCTAGGGAAGATTAATTTCCTCAGAAGATTCATTTCGAATCTGAGTGGAAGAACCCAAGCTTTCTCTCCATTGCTTCGTCTAAAGCAAGGCCAAGCCTTCGAATGGAACGAAGCCCATCAGGAGGCATTTGACAGGATAAAAAGATAGCTCTCTCAGCCTCCTATCTTGTCTCCACCTTCATGGGGGAAGCCCATGAGATTGTACATATCTGCCTCTGAAGTTAGTATAGGTAGTATGTTAGCACAAGAAGATAGCAATGGTATCGAAAGAGCCATATACTATTTAAGTAGAGTACTAAATGATGCAGAGACCAGATATAGCAATTTAGAAAAGCTATGTCTCTGTTTGTATTTCTCTTGTATGAAACTCAAGTATTATATAAAGCCTGTTGATGTTTATGTTTCATCTCATTTCGATGTCATTAAACACATGCTTTCAAAACCAATAATGCATAGCAGAGTTGGTAAATGGGCTTTAGCCTTAACAGAATATTCTTTGACTTTCATGCCTTTAAAAGCTGTGAAAGGTCAAGTGATTTCTGACTTCATTGTGGACCATTCATTGGTTGAGCAGACTGTCATGAGTTACGTCGAAATATAACCATGGAAATTGTACTTTGATGGTTCAACCCACAGGATTGGAAGTGGTGTTGGAGTCCTTCTAATTTCTCCTGAAGGAATTCCAACAAAATTCAAGTATAAATTAGATGGTCCTCGTTGCTCGAACAACGAAGCTGAGTATGAAGCGCTCATTGTTGGACTTGAAGCTTTGTTGGAATTGGGGGCAACTAGAGTCGAAATTAAAGGAGACTCAGAATTAGTGGTCAAACAAATTACAAAGGAATATAAATGCATAAAGGAAAACTTGATGATATACTTCGTCATAGTCAACGGGCTACTAAGGAAATTTGAATACATGGATATTCAACACATACCAAGAATAGAGAACCAAGAAGCAAATGACTTAGCACAGTTGGCTTCGGGTTACAAAGTTTCTACCAGGAACTTTAAGGATTTAGTTGAATTAAGGGGTAGAGTTATGGCTACTAGATTCACACCATCAGATCTAGAAAGTATGAAATTGGGATATGCTGAGAAACAGGGATTCGAAATATTAGCCATAAACACTTTATCAGATGCAGATTGGCGAAGTCCACTGATGAGTTATTTAGCAAACCCAACTCTGAATGTGGATAGAAAGACAAAATACAGAGCATTGTCATATCTCCTCTTGAGGAACGAATTGTTCAAAAAGACCCAAGAGGGCGTATTATTGAAATGCCTAGGAGAAAGTGAGGCATACTTAGCATTGTCAGAAGTCCACAATGGGGCATGTGGGGCACATCAAGCAGGCCATAAAATGAAATGGCTGTTATTTCGATACGGCTTGTATTGGCCTAGCATGCTCAAAGATTGCATAGACTTTGCTAAAGGATGTGAGGAATGTCAGAAACATGCAGGGATTCAACATGCCCCTGCAAGTGAGTTGCATTCGATCATCAAACCATGGCCATTTAGAGGATTGGCATTGGATTTGATAGGAGAAATAAATCCTGCTTCGTCCAAAGGACAGAAATATATCTTGGTAGGAATAGATTATTTTACCAAGTGGATCAAAGCTATACCATTAATAGTTGCTGATCAAGAGGCTATTATTGAGTTTATACAGAAACACATTATCTATAGGTTCGGATTGCCAGAGAGCATAACCACAGACCAAGGCTCTGTGTTTACTAGTAGAAAGATGCAAGAATTTGCCCAAGAAATGGGGTTTAGATTGCTAACATCAACGCCATAGTATGCTCAAGCAAACGGTCAAGTCAAAGCAGCCAATAAAGTGATAATAGGATTAATCAAGAAATATATTGGTAAAAAGCCAAGAAACTGGCACAAAACTTTGGACCAAATACTATGGGCCTGTAGAACATCTCCTAAGGAAGCTACTAACACTACGCCTTTCCAACTCACATTTGGTCATGATGCAGTGCTGCCAGTAGAAATTAATCTACAATCAGTTCGAATTCAGAGACAAAACGAAATCCCAGCTGCATTATATTGGGAAATGATGATGAATGAATTAGTTGAGTTGGACGAAGTTAGATTACATGCATTGGAAATTTTGATGAGACAAAAAGAAAGAGTGGCCAGGACATACAACAAAAGGGTGAAGAAAAAAGTATTCATTATTAATGACTTAGTCTGGAAAGTCATATTGCCCATGGACAAGAAAAATAAAGCATTAGGTAAATGGTCACCTCATTGGGAAGGACCTTTTCAAATATTAAAAGTATTCTCAAACAATGCATATGAAATCGAAGAACTGGTGGATGATAAGCGTATCCTAAAGGTTAATGGGAAATATTTAAAGAAATATAAGTCACGCCTGCAGGAGATTCGAATAGTAACAACGTAACCAAGATATTATAAAAATGCCAAAATGGCAAGATGAGATGCCAAAATGGCGTTGTTCGAATATTACATATAAAAAACCAAATTGTAATCAAATAAACACTGAAATTTAGAAATAAGAATTATTTTTCAATCTGTTGAAAGTGCTTCGAAAAGATTCAACTCTCTGCTGAGCGAAACGCCTGGCTCCTTCCAAGGTTTCCACTTCTCCCTTGAGTTGTTCTGCAGTTTCCATTTCTGCAAGCCCCTGGTTGAGAAGCTCTTCGAATTGGTTACCAGCAGTATTGATTTCGAAGGCTATTTGTTGTTCTTTAGCCTCCTTAACCTTCTGTTGAAGTTCCAGAATCTGCCTTTCCCAAAGAAGGATGGACTCAGCTCGAGCCTCATAATCAGTTTTTGCTTGCTTTAGATGCATAGCTTGATCCTCAGCTTCTTGAGAGAGTTTCGAAGCTTGTTCATAAGCAGCATCCATTGCAATGCGTTTTTATTGAACCTTCTTGGCAGCAGATTCATCTTGGAGAAGGTAACCAGTTACGTTGTCCAGCAAAGACTGAAGATCGAACAAGATAGTACTAACTGGCAAGGAGCAGGTAGCAATATTGACCTTTGTAAGAAACTCCTTCATAGTGTAGCAAGCAGTGCTATCTTGTTTGAGCACTTCGAATATATCCACATTGAGAATTGTTTTCCTGATCTTATTAAGAAGTACAATTCTTTCATCTGTGGGAAGAGGATAGCTAGTCGAACTTGTGCCAGCCCTAGCAAGTGGAATGTCCCTTTGAGCCAGCTTCGCCTTCATGTACCCAATAGGGTCATTTCGTCTCAGGAGTGCAAGCTCCTCGTCAGTCATTCGAGACAAAGAGGATTGAGGGAGTTCCACACATAGGGGAGTCACGTCCATCTCAACCTCCATGGGTTTGTTGGTTGTGTCACCATCCCCTTCATTCGTTTCGTGCTCATGATCTTCTTCATCGTCATCCAAGTCCACCACTTCGATGTCTTCCTTTTCGCTGCTATTTGCATTGGACTCTGTCCCAGCAGTCGAACCATCGTTCGCATCCTCCTCCTCAGACTCTTCTTCTGCAGATTCTTCGTCTCTTTGGCCAGAATCAGCTTTCTCTCCTTCAGCTTGAGTATCCTTTGGGTCCTCTTGAAGGGTTTCAAGAGGGGACTTTTGAAGAGAAGCTCTTTGAAAATCCTCTGCAGATGCTTGAAGTGGTGTTTCAGTTGTCTCTTTTACAGGAGGAGAAGTACTCTGATCATCCAGCTGCTCAGAAGTTCCAGCCAGAACCACCATATTGGAGGAACCTTTGTTCTGTACAAGGTTACTGGAATCTCCTTGAGGAGAGGAGTTGAGTGGAGCAGCAGCTTTTGATGGTGAGGTCGAAGTAGTGGAAGCTGGATTTAAGATGTTCTGCAAGGAGAAAAAGAATGTTAAAAGCATGCACCAAGGTAATAAGAAATTATTATTTTCAAAGAGATTTAAAGTTCAATTTACCTGTGGACTCTTGGAGGAGAGGTTGCTAGCTATGCGTTCCAACATTACGTTGGAGGTCGAAGGTGGAATTTTGGATTTGGGTGAGGGAGCAGCATCCCTGGAATCGAGTCCAGAGACACTAGTTGGTACGGTACTTTTCGAAATATCCTTCTTCTGCTTCTTCTTCGAAGCAGTTGGTAAGTTTCGTCCAGCCTTGGGGTCTTCCCCAGTGGTGTTTGATTTTCGCTTCTTTGGAGTAGTAGGAGGAAGTTTGTTGGTCTGAAAAGATTTAAACAAAGAGTTAGATGCAAACCATAAAACATTAGTGAATTCGAAACATCAAGGCTAAATGATTACCTGTGGAGTTGGAACTCTGGTTGTTGTTGATATTGTTGTTGTTGTTGTTGCAGCAATGGTTGTTGTTTCAGATGGAGTCACATTGTCAGTGGTTTCGATAGAGGCTTGAGAGGCACTCCCTTCTTTCGACTTTGAGGCAGCTGTCTTTATCCTGATGGCTGAAAATCGAAACAATTAAGGCAAAAGTTAAAGATATGGAAAATGAAAAACGTTTGGGATTTTCCCAAGCATTCGCACCTGTGCCTTGATCAGATTTAATCGACATGGCAGAAAGGTCGTAACGAAGGTGTTCTGGGAAATCGTGGAGCCAGTGTCGAGCCCATGTCACAGTCTCAAATGGCTTTGGTTTCTTTTGAAGATGTTTGAACATCTCTTTGCAAGTGAACCACCAAGGGTATGGGGGAAACCAAGCCAGAGCCAGTTCTGAGGTAGGTAATCTAGGGAATTTAGGTGGATGCATTTCGAATGCCAACCTATACCTATCCTCAGGTGACAACCCTGAAGGAAGTTTTAACTTAGAAACTTTTTGTTTGAATTTTTCCTTCAAGGTCTCAGCCGCTTGATGCACAGTGGATTCCAAGCATGTGGGGTCATAAGTAGTTTCAAAACTAATTTTGAAAAGCTTTAATCTCTTTGGCATGAGTAAACATACCTTTCTTGGCTGGTACCTGCACATCGAAGGCATAAATTAGTTTCTGCTGAATTGTAAGAGTATCGAACATATAAGTTTGATAAAACTTGGTCCACCATTCCAGAAACCCCTTAGCTGTAAGATGGGTAGGTTCGAAAGATATTAGCTCAAACTGGGCAAAGCCTTGGTATTGTTCTTGCTGTAATTTGGCTTCCCGTGCCTTGAAGGTTCGCCCAGAGGTAATGGCACTCTCAGTTTGAAATAAGGGTTCAGGAATTAGTTGGCATAAGCCAAACTGTCTCGAAACAAAATTTGGCTGGTAAGCGAAAAGGAAAATCTAATTCTTGGCAGGAGTTATTCTTGAAGAAATGAGTCTAGGTAGCAAAAAGGCTCTCCATACATCTTGAATCTCCTTGCTCTTGACAGCTTCTGAAAGAGCCATGGTGAACCATGAAGGTCCATGAGCCCTCGAAGCAAAAGGCGCCATGGTCTCTTCGAACTTATGCCTCTTAGAGAATATCATGATGTACTTCGAGAATAGGACTTTGAAGTCGTCTTTGTCGTCATTCGGAGTTAATCTTCGCAGCCTAGTGCCTTCAACTATTCTATCAGTTATTTCAGGGTCTTGTTCATCAATGGTGTTGGCAGTTGACAAGGAAGGTTCGAACATGGCATTTAGCCATAGCTGAAGTAACCAAAAAGGGCCAGCCAACAGGATATTCTTGGAGGTATGAAATTTTAGGCTCGAAACAGCTGACCTTAGGCTTTCATAAAGGTCAACTAAGAGCAGTTCACTTAAGCACACTCTTCGATTCTCGTGCAAATCCCTAGCTAGAGGAATAAACCTACTGGCTACCTGTAGGGATCTACTGCAAAAGACGTATCTTGACAACCATAGGGTAAGGAAAGCAATGTGTTCTACATCAGACACACTGTCTCCTTCAGCATGGTAATGGCTGATAAACTTGGAAAAACTTGCTAGTTTGACTTCGAAGTCGATTATACTCGAATGTTCTTCGTTGTCAGGGATATATGTTTTTCCTACTGGTGATAGCCTAGTGATGGCCGCTATGTCAAAGAAGGTAGGGGTAATCATTCCACCAGGGAGATGGAAAGTATTATAAGTACTGTCCCAGAAATAGAGGGACGCGAATAACAAAGGGTGGCTGTAAGTGAAACCAGGCTTCGACAGCTTAATCAAGTTGTAGATACCTAATTCTTCCCATTGCTGGGATTTCTTAGCTTCTACCTTATTGAACCAATTTTGGTAAGCAGTGTCGGAGGTGGGGCAAGATCGAAACGGTTTAAAATTACTCTTTACATAGTCTAATACAAAAGGGTCCTTAGGAGGAACAATTGGATTTTCCATGGTGTTTGAGCCAGAAGATTCTATTGCCTTAGGGGCGTCCATTTTGTTAAACAAGGGTTTGAAACTATAGCAAACTGGGAAAATTTTCCTGGTATCTTTTAAAATTTACAAAAACCGTAAGAGGGCCCATCAAAGCTAACCTCTTACCAGCAGCGTTGGTAGGAATGAGTACCTGAGATGCATAAAGCATTTCTTTCTCCTTTGAGATCATCTGGGGAACAAGAACAGATTGACCTTGGTGAGTGACAACCTTACTTTCCATGGTAGTTCCTGCGGTCTTTCCTTTCTTCTTGGAAACCTTTTTTAGTTGGGATGAAGTAGAAGAAGACATTTTTGGAAGAATGTTGAAAGCTTAGGGTTTTCGGTGAGAAAAGAAGGATAAAAGATTTAGAATGTGGAAAGAAAAGAAAAAGACTAAGTTGATGATGTTTTATAATGTGGAAGTTTAAGCATCCACTGAATAAGGTTGTGATACGTGGTACTCATGGGTTGGTGTGATGAAGAGGTTGCGTAAAGTTAACATTGGTAGTAAGCGTGATTAAAGATAATCATTGTTTTGTAATTGCACTATACTATGAAGTGGTTCCAGGCGGTTAAGGAATCTAAAAAGTGTTATGATTGACGTGACTGGAGTCAAATGCATTAAATGTTACGATGATTCGAAGGTCGCATCAAAATCTTGTGTAGATGTTTAAAATAAGTATTTCTCAAAGAAATCAAAATACATATTTTAAAGGGGCATTGTGTTGGCTGAAGATTTTGATAATATTATTAGAAGCCAAGTGAATTGGACGTTTCGATTGAAATGAAGCAAAGCGTCATGTTTCGAAATAGCAGAAGCAGTGTTTCGAATGAGCATATCAAAGCTTGGAGCTTCGAGTGGCAATTATGGGAACATATCTAAAGAAGTCTCGAAATGACAATAAGGTTGTGTCTAAGAAGTGCGTTCGAAGCGGAGAAGTACCAAAACATTTGAAATTCAAATGCAAGCGGGACATTCGAAGTTTGAAATTTATGTGCTGGAGCATTTGAAGACACGTGGAAACAAGAGAGAGGCATTGTTCTGCATGTTCTGAATGTGGCAGAATCTTATAGCAGGACCGTTATGGTCGAAGTAGTATAAATAGAAGTCTTAGTATTAGGATTTAGGGTGTCATATCTATTGTACAAAAATACTCAGTAAACATTCAAATTACCACATGGCTAGGGAAACGAATGCAAGAGCAATGTACGTATGATAGCACCACATGTTTATGATTTAATGAAAACCCTTTATCATTTCCAATACTTTCCTTTATCTTTCTGCCAAATACCATTTACAAGTTTTCTCATTTAAAGTCTTTTTATTCGAAATCTTTTCATTGATGCCTTACATTTAAATGCTTTCTTTCCATTTCAAACACTTTACATTTCAGAAAACTGTCATACTTTTCATGCCTTTATCTTCAAGTTTTATCCTTCGAACGCCTATTTTTACTTAAAGTCATTTTACAGATTTCTTGCATTAAACGCTTTCTTTACATTTCGAATCTTTTACATTAACTGTTTTGTTTTACGTTTCGAAGCCATTTACTTATATTTTATGCAATTTTACATGTCTTTACAATTAACATTTATTCATGCAATTTAGTTTCGCGCACATATATTTTGATTACACCTTTAGATCTTCAAGAGAGAAATCGAAATAAGTCAAACACCTACACAACACTCTAAATACCAGCCATGAATACCTGTTCGATCATGAGAGTTACCCTAATGACCAATAAGTCCTAGGATCAATCTAGTCGATCCTACGAGTTACCAGAGAAATTGAATAACAGTCAGTAAGTTTATTCAATAGTTTGGAAGACTAGCGGTTGTTTACCAGAAATCACTGGAAACACCAGCGTGTTTAATTGTTAGTGGAATAAGTAAAGAATATTATATGTGAAACAACAATAATATGCCAGAAAAAATAAAAAGAAGCGTGAATATTTGAATGGCTCAATGGGATGGGGACACGTTGTCGTCCCTGTCCTCAGAATTATACAGGGATTACCTGCGGATTTAAATCTGCAGCAAAAGGTGCAGGTTGATTCAATAATCCTCCACAGGCCATATAAATGAAAGATGATGCCATGGATGAACTCGTCTCTTCATCCTGGTCTCAACCATGTCCATGAATAAGCCTAATTTCACCTGCATCAAAAACCCCTAAAACAAACTTAGGAAACCCTACAATGGCGTTTTGGATTATAGAACTGATAAATGCAATCGAATAATATGGAAAGCATGGAAATTGTTTGGTGATTGTAAATATATCATTAGTTTCTTGAAATGATGCGTAAATCTTGAGACACGAAAGCAAGTTCACAGGGAGGTCGTGTGTCACTTACAGCGCGTTTTAGGAGGTGAATAGCCTTACTTTTGATTGCTACTCACTCAGTGATTGACCAGCAATGGAATAATGTGGAGATTTTGTGTTGAAACTGCCTCTAAGCACGATTTCAGATTCAAGCTTTTTCAAGTTTTTTTCAAGTTTGGATTTTCTGATTTTGCAGCCTCTAGGTATCCATTTCGTGCCTCCTCCCTCGTATATGTATAATGCATTGTATTAGGTCAAGTTTTGGACTTTGAATCTTTGTAAATCAATGCTTGAAGATATGGCTTGATCCTCCATTAAAATATTTCCAATTTTGTCCAAAAATCCAATGTTGGTTCATGATATGGTGAGATACGAGTTTGATCATGTCCATGATGACAATTAAGGCATGTATCAATCAAAAAGATACCAAGTGATCAATATTTGGATTTTATTTGGATTTAAATTGATTTAAAATGAATTAATTTAATAAACATCAAATAAAATAGAAAAATTAATAAATGGACACAAGCTGAAGCTAGGACACGTGTGTAGTGTGACAAGACCAAATCAAGTGGAAAAAAGTGGGCCCATTTGACAAAATTTGAAGTTTTGGGGATAGTTGACTTTTGGCAATTTTGGAAAAATGATCAACTTCAACAATGCATAACTTCTTCAATTGTGAACTTTTGGAGGTGTTCTTGGACTTTTTAGAAACCTTGATGTGTCATATAACCAAAACATTTGGTCTCATCTCATTTTGATTTTCCATGCTCAATTTATAAGCTTTGACAAAAAAGGTGTTTTTGTTGACTTTCAAAAATGACCTATAATGTCCAAATTTGTAACTTTTTGTGAGTGCATTTATTGATCTTGGGGTGTGAATATGGATAGTAGGAAATTGCATCCTCTTTAAAATGAGCTTTTGATGGGTCATTTCTCATAAGGTATGAGAAAGTTATGCTTGGTCAAAGTTGAAATGACTTTTCTTGCAAAACCCTAATTTAGCAACTTTTGAGTCTTGATGAATTTTGAGCAATCCTTGATGAATCATGATCAACCCTTGATCAAATGATGAAATATCCTTCAAAATGATAATGTTGACAAAAAATCTTGAGGTTTGACTATATTTGGGTCACAGTTGACTTTTGCCCTAGCACAGTCGATTTTTGGACCTCTTGAGCAATTGACTGACCAAACTTCCTCTGCAAGGCTTGAAATTTGACATGGATGACCTTGAGGACATATTAGTACATTGGGTAGAACTTGAGGTCATTTGGATGCAAGGACCTTGATGCAATACAAAACCCTAATTTGAGATTGACTGCCTTAGGAGATAACTTGATTGTCCAACCCTTGAGCAATCTTGAGCCACTTGGAGATTATTCTTGCAATGTCTTGGGAAATATGAGAGGGCAAATTTTTGGGTACAACAACTGCCCCTGTTCAATCTTCTTAAACCTGAGGATATAGATTGGCTTTCGGGCCTTTCGTGATCCGAAGGTGGAAGATGATTGAACACTAGAGTGCCCATAAATTTGCACTCGCATGAAGTGGTATCATCACTTGTGATGTTGGGAATAGGCTTACAGATTCCATTTGGAGACTGTTGGTAGGTGGTCTGAACTTCGACTGGATCGGCATCAGAAAAATCTTTAGGAATCGATTTAACTGTACCAGAGAAGGTCTTGAATGAACTTTGACTGGATCGGCATCAGAAAATTCTTTAGGAGTCGATTTAAATGGGCCAGACGAGGTATTGGAATAACTTTAACTGGATCGGCATCAGAAAAAATCTTTAGGAATCGACTTTACTGGACCAGAGAAGGCCTTTGACTGGATCGGCATCAGAAAAATATTTAGGAATCGATTTAACTGGACCAGGCAAGGTCTTGGAATAACTTCAACTGGATCGGCATCAGGAAAATCTTTAGGAATCGACTTTACTGGACCAGAGAAGGCCTTTGAATGGATCGACATCAGAAAAATCTTTAGGAATCGATTTAACTGGACCAGGCAAGGTCTTGGAATAACTTCAACTGGATCGGCATCAGAAAAATCTTTAGGAATCGATTTGACTGGACCAGAGAAGGCCTTTGACTGGATCGACATCAGAAAAATCTTTAGGAATTGATTTAACTGGACCAGGCAAGGTCTTGGAATAACTTCAACTAGATCGGCATCAGGAAAATCTTTAGGAATCGACTTTACTGGACCAGAGAAGGTCTTTGACTGGATCGGCATCAGAAAAATCTTTAAGAATCGATTTAACTGGACCAGGCAAGGTCTTGGAATAACTTCAACTGGATCAGCATCACAAAAATCTTAAGGAATTGATTTAACTGGACCAGAGAAGGCCTTTGATTGGATCCGCATCAGAAAAATCTTTAGGAATCGATTTAACTGGACCAGACAAGGTCTTGGAATAACTTCAAATGGATCGACATCAGGAAAATCTTTAGGAATCGACTTTACTGGACCAGAGAAGGCCTTTGACTGGATCGGCATCAGAAAAATATTTAGGAATAACTGGACCAGGAAAGGTCTTGGAATAACTTCAACTGGATCGACATCAGGAAAATATTTAGGAATCGACTTTACTGGACCAGATAAGGCCTTGGGATATCTTCAACTGGATCGGCATCAGAAAAATCTTTAGGAATCGATTTAACTGGACCAGAGAAGGCCTTTGACTGGATCAGCATCAGAAAAATCTTTAGGAATCGATTTAACTGGACCAGACAAGGTCTTGGGATAACTTCAAATGGGTCGGCATCAGAAAAATATTTAGGAATCGATTTAACTGGACCAGAAAAGGCCTTTGACTGGATCGACATTAGAAAAATCTTTAGGAATCGATTTAACTGGACCAGACAAGGTCTTGGAATAACTTTGACTGGATCGACATCAAAAAAATCTTTAGGAATCGATTTAACTGGACCAGACAAGGTCTTGGAATAACTTCAACTGGATCGGCATCAGCAAAATATTTAGGAATCGATTTAATTGGACCAGAGAAGGCCTTTGACTGGATCAGCATCAGAAAAATCTTTAGGAATTGATTTAACTGGACCAGACAAGGTCTTGGGATAACTTCAACTGGATCGGCATCAGAAAAATATTTAGGAATTGATTTAACTGGACCGGAGAAGGCCTTTGACTGGATCGGCATCAAAAAAATCTTTAGGAATCGATTTAACTAGACCGGACAAGGTCTTGGGATAACTTCAACTGGATCGGCATCAGAAAAATCTTTAGGAATCGATTTAACTGGACCAGAGAAGGCCTTTGACTGGATCTGCATCACAAAAATCTTTAGGAATCGATTTAACTGGACCAGACAAGGTCTTGGAACAACTTCAACTGGATCGGCATCAGAGAAATCTTTAGGAATCGATTTAACTGGACCAAAGAAGGCCTTGGAATAACTTCAACTGGAATACGAATCAGGGAGATCTTATCGGCGATATACTAAACCAAAGGAGGTCTTCCACATAGTTGAGAATTTAACTGCATCTTTCCTGAAAGGTAAAGGTCAGTCATATGCAATGCATGATATGGATCAAGCAATGATGTTCTCAACATAAATGAGATTGTATGGTATGATGCGTATATGCATGTATCGTGATGTATGGAGCTGTAATGTTTTAGCTGGGGAAAATAAATCCCGGATAGCTGATGGAGAATAAGAGTTGAATTCTTCGCTTCCGCTAGGGATGGTGAACGAAGGTGATTGCGAGAATAAACTTGTAGGAGAAGAGAGTTCCATTGGGGAATAAACTGATGAGGAGATTACTCTGTGGGGAAGAGATGACCTACTGAGGATTCCATTGATAAACTCTGCTGGGGATGGATTACCGTTGCTGGTGATATTGAATCTATTGAGGATTGAATTCCTGCTTGTGAAAGGAAAGAACTTCGCTGGGGGATGATCTTTCAGTTGTGATTTGCTGGGGATAACCTTGTTAGACTTTTGTGGGGAGAATCCTCTGAATTATGCTGGGAATGATCCTTTGAACTTGGATGGGGAGATTTATTTTTGTACTCTGCTGGGGATAAACTTCCAGAGTCTACTGGGGATGATTCTTCAACTCCACTGGGGAAGCTTTTTCAGGCTGTGCTGGGGAAATTTTGACTCCACTGGGGGTATCTTGTGGTCTGCCGGGGAGCATTCTTATATTTCGTTGGGGAATATTAAGACTGCCGGGGGTATCAAGCCTTTTTAGTGCTGATGGTAGATAAACTCTGCTTGGGGAGAATATTACCGACTCATTCATTCACAGTTGCAAGTCTCAGTTGGAGAGAGCTATCATTACTGCCTTACTCTGCGGGGAGTGAAAGTATCTTAGCCATATTCTTTAGCTGAATTTCCTTTGTACCTGGTGGATAGAGCAACTGTACAGCTTGGACAATTCTTATTGCCCCTATTTCTGCGGGAGAAGGTGCCTGCGGAGGCCCTGTGGATCGAGTATTATCCCCACCTATGAGGTGCTTGGTATCTTTCGGTCAAAATGACAAGTCTTCTTCTGGTAGGCCAGTGACCAGATGACGAGACATAGTCGTACGCTTTGATCCCTAATTTTTTCCTGGATCGCCCTTTCGGTTTTTCAGTTCACCGGGATACCCTTTTTTGCCCAAGCCGCCTTTTCAAGTTTTCGACTTGCCGGGTGTGCAGATTTTTTCATTTTCATCCCTTATTTTTGCCCGAACCCTTTTGGTTCGCCGGGAAGCCCTTATTTTTTCCTAGGCCAGTCAACCTAGCGGGTCTTTTATTATGCGTAGTACTTTTTGACTATATCCACGCTCTCAGGATGTAGGGAGGTGTCATTGTCGGTAGTGTTGTGTTGCCATACTACCAGAAGATCTTCGTTTGATCATGCAAGATTCGTTGCTGGAATTCATGTCCAATGCCCCAATTGATTCAGATGGAAATTTTCCCCTGGCTATTTGGCATTTTGAGAGATTGCTTGAATCTTGACTTAACTGCCCCAGATGATGGACAATGCTCATGCCGTACCCCTTGGTTGGAGGTGTTTTTTCCACTTGAGGTGACCCTTTTTATTGAGAAGGTTTTTTGTTCACTAGATATTCGTCGTGCGAATTTCTCTGCTGTTGAACAAATAGTCATATGCAAACAATATTATTTTAAGAATGCAAAGCTTATGTCTGTTTTGAAATTTTTGAAAATGTATTTTTCCAGTAAAACAGGCAATTTTTTTTGTAAAATGTGATGTCAACTCAGGATTTACAGCAAGCCCTACAGGAGTCAGGATACCTTTTGTAACAATATGCTTTCGGACTAACCCATGCTTCAACTAGGACTTTTAAGGGTTATAACGTGGTCTGGTTCACGGTTTAAGAAACAAAGGATAAAGGCTCAAATTTTATTTGTACCCACCCATTCTTCGTGATGTTCTTCGATCCTAAACTCAGCTAATCGTGCATTAGATCCCGTTTGAGTCTTTGCTCTGATATTCCAGTGATGGTTCGGATACTGACAATTTATTTTGAACAGGCTGCCATTTTTGTTGAGAGTTTTTAGGACCTCTTTTTGATTTTATTATCCCTGTCTTTTGCCTGAACTATTTCTTTTTGTATTTACAGTCAGCGGGATGCCCCAATTTTTCTTAAGTCTTCTTCATAGGTTTTGACTTATTGGGCTTTTATTTTGAGAGATAATGACTTCCTGTCTGGACGCTTATGGGGATCCATCACCGTCTTTATTTTGGAAGGACTTCTTTGATGTCATTCATTGTGCACCTGGATTAACTGAGAAAACTACCCTGCCCCATGTTATAATTACGGGTTTTAATTTGTGAAACGAAAAACTCCAACTTCTTTGGCTCAAAGGGGTTGACTAGGGATTGTCTTCCTTATAACTCCACTGTTTAGGATTTGAAACAATGCTTGTACCTCATCAGCGGGGTCTGTTCAAAAGCATATTGTAGAGATTTTGATATCATTTTCGTCATCCTCCCTCTAAAGGCTTAGAATTTTTTTTCTGAGAGTTGATCATCAAAAAAAATGAAAGCAATTTGAATATATTGAATACAAATGGATTGATTCAAAACAGACATATGCAATGCATTGATAAAGTAATAAAGTTTGACATGAATAAATGTTCGAACAATCAAAAGAAAATTACAACTTGAAAATTCTAATGAACAAAAAGTCTTCTCGTCTCAGTACTTGTCACTTCAAATGGTGAACCTTGGGGGGATGGCAAAAGAATTCAATCTAACCGTCTTGTGTGAGTTCCAATGCTCCTTCATCAATCAGGTCTTAAATTTTGTTTCTCAACGCCCAACAGATGTTAGTATCATGCCCCGGGCTGTTGGAGTGATATGCACACCATGCATCAGGATTGTACCTTGGGAAGGCTATGTTGGGATTCTTAGGAGGGTCCCTTAACGTCACCAGATTTAATCTCAACAGGTGTTGTAAAGCTTGAGACAGCGGCATGTTGAGCTTGGTAAACTGCCTCTTGGGTGTATCTGGCTTACTCTGATTAACCCGTTGTTTATGGCAAGGTTGTTGTTGGACCTGTGAGGTAGTAGCAACTTGGAGAGGTCTTTTCTTCATCAAACCAAACCTTTGACTTCTCGGAAGTTGATTAATGACTTGGTCCCCGACCTTGACTGTTTGCTTCATGTTGTTGTATATGTCTTGATGAAGCTGGTTGATAATGGTTCTCAGCTCTTCTTGTTCCCGAGCTAAGCCTTGGATAAGAGCCATCTTCCCTAGCATCTGGGTTTTCATGGCACTGAACTCAACTTGTAGTTGTTCCATCCATTCGTCCTTATTGTCTTCAGGACTTTTCTTGACCAAGTTCCCAACGAGGAGTGTTTTCAACTCTTCCTACCCCTTGGATAGGTTTAGGAATACGTCCCTGAACTGAGCTTCTCGAGTTTGAAGATCTTGGTTATCTGGTTGGAAAGCCATTGCTGAAATAAACAGCGAGAACATGAAAGACCTGTATTGGGAGACCTGTTATACAATGATATGTATGTATGCAATGTTTTCAAGGATCCCGCAGGGTAAACAAGAAACTTGTTAGAATTTGAATTTTGCAGCTTTGATTGAAGGAACTTCGTATCGTTGAGAATCTTTCTTCAAGAGTCAAGCTCACCATATCGAGTGGGTCATAGCCCCTGACTCAAGTTATCGTATTTTGATTTCTAGACAACCTTGGCTAGAGGAAAATAAATCCCCTTTGCCCCTTGCTAGACATTTGATTTACCATAACCTGCATCACAAACCCTTGAGATCCTTGAAATGGTTAAGGAAATGTTAAGGCATGATGTTATGATGTGTATGTTATGCGTTTAAGCAAAAGTGTGAAGTGATGTAAGTAAACCCTGCAATAAATCCAAATTATTGGATAAGGACTGTAAACAAAACCTGCAAGGAACTCATGTTGTCAGATAACAAGAATGTGCAAGTAGTTCAAGTTTAAAGGCACACAAGTCACACAAACAGCCTTAAGTTGAGGCTGGCATAGAGTTTAGGTATTACCCTCTTTCAGTTTAGTTGGTTCAACCTATCCAAAAAATAGTAACTGGGTTCTAGAGGATCTCAATATCACTAACCACCCTCGATCGGTCATATTTCCAGTTTAGCAACCTTTTCTTGCGGCCGGAATCATCGCGAGAGTTTGGTCTCAATGAGTGTAGAATACTGCTACTGTTCTATGGCCAAGTTGGTCAATTTAAAGGTTCTAAGGTCAGTTGGTGCTTAATGACCCATTAGAAGACCCATATTCTCCTCGTTGCGCCACAAGGGATATCGGTACATACTAAAGTGCCACACCAACGTAGCTACTGCTTCAACCGTATCGGTCTACGCTGTACAGTTCCCTCACAGTTTATTGCTACTTACCTAAAGGGTATCCCCCAGATCCGGGTTAGGATCTATAGTAACTCTGATACAACCCACAAAGATAAAGCATACAAGTCAAGCAATTGAAAACACAATGATCTAATCCTAAGGTACACCCCACTTTTTAAGCATCCCCAGCAGAGTCGCCAGTTCTGTGATACGGTGGGAGAGAACTGACTGTTTTTGGAATGCTGGTTCGTGTTTTGCGTTTTGTTGTACCCCAAAATTTGCCCTCCCATATTCTCCAAAGATTTGTCAAGAATCAGTCAAACAGATTTTTTCTTGTCAGTCTAGCCAAATTAGGGTTCATGGACATTTGATACAGTTCCAACAAATTATTAGGGTTTGGTTGATTTTGGCTCAGGTTTTGATCAGGCGGACGTTTCTTTGACATTTAACCAAGAACTAGGGTTTTTGTGCGCTCAGAAAGAATTAATTTTGCATTCCTTTTCAAATTACTCCGAGATATGGACTGAGGCTGTTGATTGAGAATTTGCAGTGTTTGGATTTAATCAGTGAAAAAAAAGGACATATGGACGTTTGTTGTTTAGCTGTGCAATGCTTCGATTATTCGGAACGCCAGTTGTTTATTGATTATTTATTTGTTCTAAATTAGAATAGTTGGGATAAATTCCAGTTATTATAATTTAAGAAAATATGAATAATTAAATAAATAATGGAAGAAGAATTAAAAGGAACATCAACAAAAAGACTTTTATTCATTTTAATTATTTGTACAATTGTTATTTAAATACAGTAAGTATTTACAAGTATTTAATAATAATGGTTACAATGATTAAAATTGAAATAAAATTGAATCCTAAATTTCCTAAATCTTCATTCTTCTACTGCTATCCCTCTTTTGCTCCATTGATTTTTATCTGCAAAACAAAGAAAAAGAAGAAGTCAATGCAGATAAAATAATTAAAAGGTAGACATTTAAAAAGATCATCATTAAAAGCAACTGGCCGAAATCAGTTTGCCCTCTCTGTAAATCACAAGATTTCTCTTGGTTCACAAAGAGGGATGGAAGTTTGCTTGCAATTAAAGTATGAAATGCACAAATTTACAAATTGCACAATTTCAAAGTTTGTCAAACATACTGCATAATTCCAAAAATTCTAAACATAGTCAAAGGTAAACTGAATAGCAAACCAAACTGTCCAGAATTGCAACACCATGCCTAATCAAAGTCCAAACTAGACAGCAAAACTGTCCAAAACTGTCCAAAGGTGTCAAGAGATAAAAAGCTGTCCAAAGAAGATATGGAAAGATATCAAGAAGTACACAATATGCAGGAAGCATGGAAAGTATGCAGAGGAAAGGCTAACATACAAGCAAGGTTCAAATCATCACTTTCCAGCCAAGTTGCATTTTCAGAATAGTACATCATAAGCAATAAAAAATGCTTAAAACTGTAGAGAGAGAAGAGAAAAAGAAAAGGAGGCTTACAGGCTTTAGGCTTGAGGAATATAAAAACAAAAACTGTAATAGAACAGTGGAGAGGCAGAGATATAAAAAAAAGCAAAGAACACAAACTTTATCAACAAATATACAGAGCTGCCTCCAAACCTCAAAAGGCCTTCACCTGCATAACTCACATAACATCAAGCCTTAAACTAGACCTGTTTCAAACCTAAAGCTTCAAACCTGTGACAAACATAAGCTCACAACCTGCTAAGCCACATAAACCTTAAGCCTGGCCAAGCATCAAAAGCCTGCTGAAGCCCAAGCCTCCAGCCTTTCAAACCAAAACCTGCATAAGGTATAAACACAAGCCTATGCCCTGTTTCAACAGCCTGCCTCCTTTGTCAAAAACAAACTGATATCAAACCTCAAATAGTAAGCCAAAGTATAGCCTGTTGAAACCAGAAGCTCACAAGCTTCCAGCCTTACCTGTTGCAAACCCAACCTGTCAAAAGCCCAAAAAGCCATCTAAACTGATACAAATCTATATCAGAAAACATAAGCCAGCCTGTAACCATTCAAAGCCATCAACCTGCATAAGCCTTGAACCAAACACTGTCTAGAAGCAAACAGCTTTCAAACCAACACACGCCCTCAGAGCAGCCTCATCATTGGGCTACCAATATCATCAATACTCAGAACCCAAGCATACAAAGCAATATTCAAGATCAATACCAACAAGCATACAGAGGCAAGCACTCAAGCTCTCAGAACATCAAAGGGTTCATCACTGAGCAAATCAACCACAAAAATTCGTCCAAAGCCAAAATCATCAAAGCATCTCAGCAATACCATCAATCAGAGGCAAACATTCAAGTGGACAGAAGAGGAAAAGAAATTATACTAGGCATTTTCAGATTTCCAGGCATCATCATAAAACAACCCTAAAAGGCAAAGAAAGAATACAGAGTACTAGGGAAAACTTCTAAAGCGCACATCATCACCAAGCCTCCGCCTTCAGCCGCCTGAAGCACCTCCGGTCCACTTCTCCTCCATCTCCAAAAGCCTCTCCAAAAGGTTCCTTTCTTTAAAACACCTCACGAGACAAATAACAAAAATAATAATCAGAACATGCACGAACTAAAGCAAGAGATGTAAATGGGAAATTTCCTACCTTTGCTTGTCACTACTTGAACAACCCATGGAGGGAGAAGAAGTGGAAGTTGCGCTTGACGGCCATAGACGGAGAGGCGTTCAGAGGCTAGGGCGTGAGAAGGATGAAGACGAAGCAAACACGAAGTAAACGGCGTCGCTCTCAAACTCTGAAACCCTAGAATCCCAAATGAACAATTACTTCAAACCCTTACAAACATTATGAAACCCATCTGGGCCTTGCCCTTTCCTAATCAGCCTAAGCCCAACGAAATATGGAGCACACCCCCTTTTTTTTTCCTTTTTTCTACAAATTCTGTTTGGGCCAAATTCCCCTAAAGCCCATGTTAAATCTCTTTTTGTTTTGTTTAGAAATCAATTCTTTTTTTATCACATAATACCTTTTTTACATATACATCATATCATACTAATTTTCATGTTAAATTTAATTAACAATACTCTTTTTATTTTCTTTTTCATAATTTAATTCATTTTTGTATATAAAATAGTACATTAAGTCTTTTATACAAATTTTTCTTTTATTTTATTACATTTATGAAAAATACATAAATATTAAAATATAATTAGGTTAATAGATTTTATCCTAAAACTCTTTTGATAAATCTTTTCTTCATACATAAAACCTTAATTTTCTTAAAACATTTTTCTTTTAATTAAAACCCTTGTATAAAATATTCATAAAAATACTAATTAAAAAAACATTAATATGTAGATACATAAATAGAACTTAAAACATTTTCTTTTCTTTTATTAAATTTTCTTGTTTGTACATCTTAACAAAAATACAAGAATACAAAATAAATAAACAATACTTAATTTTTCATTAAGTTAAACATTTTTTACCTTGTAAATAATTACATGCACTTACACAAATACACTTACATTGCTTTATTGCTATACAGTACATATTACATTTGAGATTGCAATTCGATTTGGTTGTAAATTATTTGGACATTACTCTCCTATTAAGTCTCATCCCCATTTGTAAATATTTGTACCCCCACTCCCGGATACTTATTTGTAATAGCGTAGACTTTAAATTCTCGCAATTTATCGCTTTCAAATATACCATGGTTAGACCTAGGGTTTGTATGTACATAAAATCAAACGCTAGATAACCTAATACAAGACAAATGCATGACAACCAATACACCATTCACACTTGCACCCCTAGGGTAATCCCACTCGTTGCCTTCCAAAATGGGCCATGCTTGCATGTTGAGTTTCTTTGGAAAAACAATTCAAATGATCATAGTCCCTCGATGACGCTTTCGAAAGTTGCCTAATCAAAATGATCATAGTCCCTTCAAGCAAATTGCCAAAGATACTTGGCACCATTGCATTCATGGTCCATACGATGACCCGCGCCTGTCCCGTTAACATCCTAACACAAGATTGCCCACCAAATACAATGGTGGAACAATACTGTTAAAAGGGTTAAAACATGAGAAAAACCTTTGAGTAATTTTAGGGGTAGACAACTCTTAGTTACTTGATCAAACTTGCAAAACACACTTGCCTACTTTTCAAAACCACACTCCACAAACACTTTCAAAACAAACTTCCAAAAACATTTTGAAACATCTTTTCAAAAAGACAAACACCTTTGCATATACTCAAACAAGAGTCATTTCAATGGTTGCCTAGACAAGGCATCTTTTTCAAAACATTTTCAAAACACACACACACACACATCACAATTTCCAGCAATTGAAAATCAAGGCAAGTGATCTAAAACAAGTAACTAAGAGCCCATGGATAACCATGGATGAAAAGGGTGCTAATACCTTCCCTTTTCATAATCTACCCCCCGAACCCACGAAACATCTCAAAAGGTTTTTCCTGTGCTTTTTAACCTTTCCTTAGGATAAAATAAAAAGTCGGTGGCGACTCTTGCTAAACCGAACAAGTGCAAAAACAAACGCAAAACTCAAGTCAGTTCTCCCACCGTATCACAGAACTGGCGACTCTGCTGGGGACAAATTCAAAAGTGGGGTTACCTTAGGGTTTAGATCACCTTTACATTCTTGCTTTGATTGCCTTGATTGCTTTACTTTTTTGGTTCCTTGTTTGGGTTTGTTGAAAATCCTACACCCGGATTTGGGGCACCTTTTTAGGTAAATAGAAATAAAACTGTGAGGGAACTGTGCGGGGTATACCGACATGGTTGAAGCAGTAAGCTATGTTAGTGTGACATATTTGTGAGTACTGGTAACCCTTGAGTTCAATCAAGGAGAGTACGGGGCCGCTGAGTGATGTCGTGAAGCACTAACGAACTCTTAGAACCTTAATTGACCATCTTAGCCTTTTTAGGGGTAGTGAGATGACCGACTTTGGTGCAGTCCGAAGTTGGTAGATACTCGATATTACACTCATTGAGGGTTGTTTTCTTGGAATATTTTGGTCGCCAGTTAAGTGGCTAAACCAAAACGATGAACACAGAAAATAATCCAATGATATTGAGCTCCTTAGAACCCGGTTTCTATTATAGGACAGGATGAGCCAACTAACTTTAAGAGGGTACTTACCTACAACCCCACGCAAGCCTAAACCTAAGGACTTGTTTGCTTTGTGTGAATATGATTACCTGTATATACACTCACTTGCCTTTTGCATACATGTACATAACATCATAACATCATACCATAGCATTTTCACTAATCATTTCAAGGATCTCGAGGATTCTTTTGATGCAGGGTTACGTTGAACCAAACGTCTACCAAAAGGCAAGAGGTTTTCTCCTCTAAACAAATGCCAATCAAAGATCAAGTACAATAACTTCAATCAGGGGCTATGACCCACTTGACATGGTGAGCTTGATTCTCGTGGAAAGACATCCACCGGTGCAGAGTTCTCCAATCAAAGATCAAGTACAACAACTTGAATCAGGGGCTATGACCCACTTGACATGGTGAGCTTGATTCTCGTGGAAAGACATCCACCGGTGCAGAGTTCTCCAATCAAAGATCAAGTACAACAACTTGAATCAGGGGCTATGACCCACTTGACATGGTGAGCTTGATTCTCGTGGAAAGACATCCACCGGTGCAGAGTTCTCCAATCAAAGATCAAGTGCAACAACTTGAATCAGGGGCTATGGCCCACTTGACATGGTGAGCTTGATTCTCGTGGAAAGACATCCACCAGTGCAAAGTTCTCCGATCCAAGAGCAAAGTTCAACCTCTAACATTCTCTTGTGTTTACCCCAAGAGATCCTTGAAAGCATGCATCCACATATCATGCATTGCATCATGACAGTTTTTTTCCTTTTTCAGGTTTCCTTACTCTCATACTGTTTATTTCAGTAAGAGATGGCTCTAGAGAGGACTGTCAAGGATATCCAGGACCAGACTGCTCAACTGCAGGAAATATTCTTGAACCTGTCCTTGGGGCAAGAAGAAGTGAAATCTCTCCTCACAAAGGGCTTGGTCCAGGAGACTTCAAACAATGCCAGGAGTGATCAGTTGGAAGCACTGCAGTCTGAGCTGACAATAATGAGGATCCAAATGACGGGGCAACTGGTGGGCCAGATGGCTCTCATCCAGGACTTGGCTCAAAGACAAGAGGAACTCAGAGTTCTCGTCAACCAATTGCTTCGGAACAACCAACTAGGGCAAACATCTGAGGTTGAAGAGCAAGTCACCACTCAACCCCCATCCAGACAAGAAGACAAGGGGAAGGCTCCTTTGCTTGATTCAGGGTCACAACCCCATCAACAACCTCGTCAGCATCAACGGGGTAATCAGCGTAAGCAAAATACGCCGGGAAGACAGTTCACTGAGACTGACATACCGTCATCTCTAATACTGGAATGTTTGTTGGAGGTCAATCTGATTGCTTTGAGGGATCCTATCCGGAAGCCCAATACCTCTGCTCCTAACTATCATCCCGATGCATTTTGTGTATACCACTCCTACAGCCTAGGGCATGACACCGACGACTGTTGGGCCTTGAAGAACAAGATTCAAGATCTGATTGACATTGGAGTGCTGAGGTTCATGCCAGACGGAGAGATGAAAATCTTCCGTTAAGGAGTTCTCCACCTGGAGTGACAAAGCTCAAGCTGAGAGACTTTTGCTTCATTTGAATTTTCAAAGTTGTAATTTCTTTTGTTCTCAAACAATTAACTGTTGATGTCAAAACTGTTTTCATTAATGCATTGCATATGTTTGTCTTGAATTCATCCATTCGTTTTCACTACTCTTATGCTTTCTTTATGATATTTAACTCTTGATAAAAAGCTGCAAGCCTTTAGAGGGAGGATGACGAAACAATACCATAATCTCATACAGTATGCTTTTGAACAGACCTTGCTGATGATGTACAGGCATTTCTTTCAATTCCCAAACACTGGAGTTATAAGGAAGATAATCCCTAGTCAACCCCTTCGAGCCAAAAAAGCGGGAGTTTTCTGTTCTAAACAATCAAACCTTTGATATAAACCTGGGGCAGGGTAGTCTCTCAGTTAATTCAAAAAAAAAAGTGCGCATTGAAGTCGCAAACTCTCAGTTCGTAATACAACGAACGACATCAAAAAAAAACATTCCTCTGGAATCAAAAGACAAGGGTGGTTCCCTATCACATAGGCAGTCAATCTCTCAAAAAAGAAAAGCCCACTGAGCCAAAACCTGTAAAGGAGGCTTAAGAAAGCTGGGGCATCCCGCTGACTGTGATCTCGAAAACAGAGACAGTCAGGCAAAAATTAGGGATAACAAATCAAAATCAAAATAGAGAGGTCATTACAAATCCTCAACAACATGAAAAATGTTGCAAAAGAAAAAAGGAGATGATGACTGTCTTCCAAAATTCAACTGGTGAACCATCACCCAAAAAGTCGTTCCAAATTCGAATAGAGTGCGACGCACAATTAACTGAGCTTAGGATTGAAGAACATCACGAAGAGCAGGTGGGTACAAATACACTTTGAGCCTTTATCCTTTGTTTCTTAAACCGTGAACCAAGCCACTTACAACCCTTCAAAAGTCCTAATTGAAGCATGGGTTAGTTCGAAAGCATACTGTTACAAAAGGTATCCGGACTCCTGTAAGGCTTTGCTCTAAAATCTTGTGTTGACTTGTCTTATAAAAAGTTTTCTGCTAAAAAACGCATTTTTTAAAAACTTCGAGACAAACATAAACTTTGCATTGTTTGAATATCACTGTTCGCATTTGGCTATTTGTTTGACAGCGAAGAAATTCATACAGCGAATGTTCGGAGGAACAAAAAACTCTCTCAGTGAGTAAAATCACTTCAAAAGGATGACACTTCCAACGACGAGTCCCCTATCAACAAGGGGCATGACATGTCACCATCCAATTAACCTGGGGCAGTCCAGTCAAGGTTTCAACAGATCTTTCAAAGTTCAGTTAACCTGGGGCAGTCCAGTCAAGATTTTAACAAATCTCGCAAAAGTTCAATGAACTTGGGGCAAGTCTCCTTCATCACCACTTGGGGCATTCAAATGTAAAAAGTGTTCAACAATTCCTTCATCACCTGTTGGAAGATACGGTCCAGATGTGCTCCAGACACAGTTTCCATTTTGTCACCTTTCTTAAGTTCCAGATCAACACCTGTAACAAGCCAGGAAAATATCTGTGGACGACTGATTGTGGATTAATACCTGTAACAAGCCAGGAAATTATCTACATGAAGAGATTGAAGATCAACACCTGTAACAAGCCAGGAAAACTATCTTTCTTTCTTAGGTCAGAGATCAACACCTGAAACAAGCCAGGACAGTATCTCCTCGACCAACATTTCTTAAGTTCCAGATCAACACCTGTAACAAGCCAGGAAAATATCTGTGGACGACTGATTGTGGATTAATACCTGTAACAAGCCAGGAAATTATCTACATGAAGAGATTGAAGATCAACACCTGTAACAAGCCAGGGAACCATCTTTCTTTCTCAGGTCAGAGATCAACACCTGAAACAAGCTAGGACAGTATCTCCTCGACCAACATTTCTTAAGTTCCAGCTCAACACCTGTAACAAGCCAGGAAAATATCTGTGGACGACTGATTGTGGATTAACACCTGTAACAAGCCAGGAAATCATCTACATGAAGAGATTGAAGATCAATACCTGAAACAAGCCAGGAAAACTATCTTTCTTTCTTAGGTCAGAGATCAACACCTGAAACAAGCCAGGACAGTATCTCCTCGACCAACATTTCTTAAGTTCCAGATCAACACCTGGAACAAGCTAGGAAAATATATGTGGACGACTGATTATGGATTAACACCTGTAACAAGCCAGGAAATTATCTACATGAAGAGATTGAAGATCAACACCTGTAACAAGCCAGGGAACCATCTTTCTTTCTCAAGTCAGAGATCAACACCTGAAACAAGCCAGGACAGTATTTCCTTGACCAACCTGATCAATACCTGCAACGATCAAAAGATTCTCGACTTCCCCAGCCAGAGAGCCTTCCAGAAGCTAACTCCCCTCAGAGTCAAGTTTCAAAATCCCCAGTGGAGCCAAAACTGTCAATCCCCAGTGGAGCTAAAACTTCCAACTATCAATCCCCAAGCAGAATGAAGACTCTCATTTTCAGGTCCCCACAGAATATTCGAATATTCTCCAATGAAGATCTCCTCAAGACAAGAATCCCCAGTAGATCGGCATACAACCCAAGCTCCGGATTCCCCAACAGCAGTCCCAGGATTTCTCACTTTCAACAATCAAAAGATTCTTGCCTTCCCCTGCAGCAGTCAAGAGTTCACTTTCCCCGACAGCAGTCAAGATTCTCCTATCCCCAGCGGAGTTCATCAAATTCCCCAACATAACTTATCAGTGGAATCCCCAGCGGAGTTCTCATCAAAACCTCAGCAAAGTATCTCTTCCCACAGAGTAATTCCCCACAGAGTAATTTCTCCAACAAGTTTATTCCCCAACGGAGTCATCTTCTCCTACCGGTTTATTCTTGCAACCATCATCCCCAGCGGAAGCGAAGAACTCTACTCTTCAACATCAGCCCAAGATTTAAGTTCCCGGCATTCGTCAAGGATTTATTTTCCTAGTCGAAAACACATTCATAGACATTTCACATTTTATACATCATGACGCATGCATATACGCATCATATCACACAATCTCATTTATTCTTGAAAACATCATGACCTCATGCATTTCATACATCATGGCATTGCATACAACTGATGTCTTGCCTTTTCAGGAAAAAGGACAATCCAAAGATGATTACTATCAACTGTCACAATTCCATATTCGATACCTGTATCCAGCCAGGGAATATCTGTGAGTATTTGATTGTAGATTTGATACCTGTATCCAACCAGGGCATGTCTGCATGAAGAGTTTAGAGATTTGATTCCTGTACCCAGCCAGGGCATATCTGTAGACGACCAATTCCAGATTCGATACCTGTATCCAGCCAGGGCACATCTGTAAGCAACCTTTTGAAGTTCCGGATTCGATTCCTGTATCTAGCCAGGGCATATCTGTGAGCGTTTGATTGTGGATTCGACTCCTGTATCTAGCCAGGGCATATCTGCATGAAGAAACTGAAGATCAACACCTGTAGCAAGCCAGGAAACCATCTTTCTTTCTCAGGTACGCAAGTTCTCGCTAAGGAATCTCTTACGCGGTCGACACCTCGGATGGCATCGTTAAGCCCATCTCCACAATTATCCATTACACTTCCAAATGGCATCTATAAGCCCATTCCCGACAAGGTTCTGTCACATCTCCAAATGGCATCTATAAGCCCATCCTCCTATCCATCATCTCTCCAAATGGCATCTATAAGCCCATTCCCGACATCACATTGCTGATACTCCACTATGCGAGTGCAAATTTCTGGGCACTTTAGTGTTCAATCATCTTCCACCTTCGGATCACGAAAGGCACGCAAGCCAATCTACATCCTCAGGTCTAAGAAGATTGAACAGGGGCAACTGTTGTACCCCAAAATTTTCCCTCCCATATTCTCCAAAGATTTGTCAAGAATCAGTCAAACAGATTTTTTCTTGTCAGTCTAGCCAAATTAGGGTTCATGGACTTTTGATACAGTTCCAACAAATTATTAGGGTTTGGTTGATTTTGGCTCAGGTTTTGATCAGGCGGACGTTTCTTTGACATTTAACCAAGAACTAGGGTTTTTGTGCGCTCAGAAAGAATTAATTTTGCATTCCTTTTCAAATTACTCCGAGATATGGACTGAGGCTGTTGATTGAGAATTTGCAGTGTTTGGATTTAATCAGTGAAAAAAAAGGACATATGGACGTTTATTGTTTAGCTGTGCAATGCTTTGATTATTCAGAACGCCAGTTGTTTATTGATTATTTATTTGTTCTAAATTAGAATAGTTGGGATAAATTCCAGTTATTATAATTTAAGAAAATATGAATAATTAAATAAATAATGGAAGAAGAATTAAAAGGAACATCAACAAAAAGACTTTTATTCATTTTAATTATTTGTACAATTGTTATTTAAATACAGTAAGTATTTACAAGTATTTAATAATAATGGTTACAATAATTAAAATTGAAATAAAATTGAATCCTAAATTTCCTAAATCTTCATTCTTCTACTGCTATCCCTCTTTTGCTCCATTGATTTTTATCTGCAAAACAAAGAAAAAGAAGAAGTCAATGCAGATAAAATAATTAAAAGGTAGACAGTTAAAAAGATCATCATTAAAAGCAACTGGCCGGAATCAGTTTGCCCTCTCTACAAATCACAAGATTTCTCTTGGTTCACAAAGAGGGATGGAAGTTTGCTTGCAATTAAAGTATGAAATGCACAAGTTTACAAATTGCACAATTTCAAAGTTTTTCAAACATACTGCATAATTCCAAAAATTCTAAACATAGTCAAAGGCAAACTGAATAGCAAACTAAACTGTCCAGAATTGGAACACCATGCCTAATCAAAGTCCAAACTAGACAGCAAAACTGTCCAAAACTGTCCAAAGGTGTCAAGAGACAAAAAGCTGTCCAAAGAAGATATGGAAAGATATCAAGAAGTACACAATATGCAGGAAGTATGGAAAGTATGTAGAGGAAAGGCTAACATACAAGCAAGGTTCAAATCATCACTTTCCAGCCAAGTTGCTTTTTCAGAATAGTACATCATAAGCAATAAAAAATGCTTAAAACTGTAGAGAGAGAAGAGAAAAAGAAAAGGAGGCTTACATGCTTTAGGCTTGAGGAATATAAAAACAAAAACTGTAATAGAACAGTGGAGAGGCAGAGATATCAAAAAAAGCAAAGAACACAAACTGTATCAACAAATATACAGAGCTGCCTCCAAACCTCAAAAGGCCTTCACCTGCATAACTCACATAACATCAAGCCTTAAACTAGACCTGTTTCAAACCTAAAGCTTCAAACCTGTGACAAACACAAGCTCACAACCTGCTAAGCCACATAAACCTTAAGCCTGGCCAAGCATCAAAAGCCTGCTGAAGCCCAAGCCTCTAGCCTTTCAAACCAAAACCTGCATAAGGTATAAACACAAGCCTATGCCCTGTTTCAACAGCCTGCCTCCTTTGTCAAAAACAAACTGATATCAAACCTCAAACAACAAGCCAAAGTCTAGCCTGTTGAAACCAGAAGCTTACAAGCTTCCAGCCTTACCTGTTGCAAACCCAACCTGTCAAAAGCCCAAAAAGCCATCCAAACTGATACAAATCTATATCAGAAAACATAAGTCAGCCTGTAACCATTCAAAGCCATCAACCTGCATAAGCCTTGAACCAAACATTGTCTAGAAGCAAACAGCTTTCAAACCAACACACGCCCTCAGAGCAGCCTCATCATTGGGCTACCAATATCATCAATACTCAGAACCCAAGCATACAAAGTAATATTCAAGATCAATACCAACAAGCATACAGAGGCAAGCACTCAAGCTCTCAGAACATCAAAGGGTTCATCACTGAGCAAATCAACTACAAAAATTCGTCCAAAGCCAAAATCATCAAAGCATCTCAGCAATACCATCAATCAGAGGCAAACATTCAAGTGGACAGAAGAGGAAAAGAAATTATACTAGGCATTTTCAGATTTCCAGGCATCATCATAAAACAACCCTAAAAGGCAAAGAAAGAATACAGAGTACCAGGGAAAACTTCCAAAGCGCACATCATCACCAAGCCTCCGCCTTCAGCCGCCTGAAGCACCTCCGGTCCACTTCTCCTCCATCTCCAAAAGCCTCCGTCTCCAAAAGGTTCCATTCTTTAAAACACCTCACGAGACAAATAACAAAAATAATAATCAGAACATGCATGAACTAAAGCAAGAGATGTAAATGGGAAATTTCCTACCTTTGCTTGTCACTACTTGAACAACCCATGGAGGGAGAAGAAGTGGAAGTTGCGCTTGACAGCCATAGACGGAGAGGCGTTCAGAGGCTAGGGCGTGAGAAGGATGAAGACGAAGCAAACACGAAGTAAACGGCGCCGCTCTCAAACTCTGAAACCCTAGAATCCCAAATGAACAATTACTTCAAACCCTTCCAAACATTGTGAAACCCATCTGGGCCTTGCCCTTTCCTAATCAGCCTAAGCCCAACGAAATATGGAGCACACCCCCTTTTTTTTCCTTTTTTCTACAAATTCTGTTTGGGCCAAATTCCCCTAAAGCCCATGTTAAATCTCTTTTTGTTTTGTTTAGAAATCAATTCTTTTTTTTTATCACATAATACCTTTTTTTCATATACATCATATCATACTAATTTTTCATGTTAAATTTAATTAACAATACTCTTTTTATTTTCTTTTTCATAATTTAATTCATTTTTGTATATAAAATAGTACATTAAGTCTTTTATACAAATTTTTCTTTTATTTTATTACATTTATGAAAAATACATAAATATTAAAATATAATTAGGTTAATAGATTTTATCCTAAAACTCTTTTGATAAATCTTTTCTTCATACATAAAACCTTAATTTTCTTAAAACATTTTTCTTTTAATTAAAACCCTTGTATAAAATATTCATAAAACTACTAATTAAAAAAACATTAATATGTAGATACAAAATAGAACTTAAAACATTTTCTTTTCTTTTATTAAACTTTCTTGTTTGTACATCTTAACAAAAATACAAGAATACAAAATAAACAAACAATACTTAATTTTTCATTAAGTTAAACATTTTTTACCTTGTAAATAATTACATGCACTTACACAAATACACTTACATTGCTTTATTGCTATACATTACATATTACATTTGAGATTGCAATTAGATTTGGTTGTAAATTATTTGGACACTACTCTCCTATTAAGTCTCATCCCCATTTGTAAATATTTGTACCCCCACTCCCGGATACTTATTTGTAATAGCGTAGATTTTAAATTCTCGCAATTTATCGCTTTCAAATATACCATGGTTAGACCTAGGGTTTGTATGTACATAAAATAAAACGCTAGATAACCTAATACAAGACAAATGCATGACAACCAATACACCATTCACACTTGCACCCCTAGGGTAATCCCACTCGTTGCCTTCCAAAATGGGCCATGCTTGCATGTTGAGTTTCTTTGGCAAAACAATTCAAATGATCATAGTCCCTCGATGACGCTTTCGAAAGTTGCCTAATCAAAATGATCATAGTCCCTTAAAGCAAATTTCCAAAGATACTTGGCACTATTGCATTCATGGTCCATACGATGACCCGCGCCTGTCCCGTTAACATCCTAACACAAGATTGCCCACCAAATACAATGGTGGAACAATACTGTTAAAAGGGTTAAAACATGAGAAAAACCTTTGAGTAATTTTAGGGGTAGACATCTCTTAGTTACTTGATCAAACTTGCAAAAGATGCTTGCCTACTTTTCAAAACCACACTCCACAAACACTTTCAAAACAAACTTCCAAAAACATTTTGAAACATCTTTTCAAAAAGACAAACACCTTTGCATATACTCAAACAAGAGTCATTTCAATGGTTGCCTAGACAAGGCATCTTTTTCAAAACATTTTCAAAACACACACACACATCACAATTTCCAGCAATTGAAAATCAAGGCAAGTGATCTAAAACAAGTAACTAAGAGCTCATTGATAACCATGGATGAAAAGGGTGCTAATACCTTCCCTTTTCATAATCTACCCCCCGAACCCACAAAACATCTCAAAAGGTTTTTCCTGTGCTTTTTAACCTTTCCTTAGGATAAAATAAAAAGTCGGTGGCGACTCTTGCTAAACCGAACAAGTGCGAAAACAAACGCAAAACTCAATTCAGTTCTCCCACTGTATCACACGTTTGTTTTTGCAAAATGTCGTGGTAAGCAAGAGTCGCCACCGTCTTTTATTTTATCCAATAAGGAAAGGAAAAAAGCACAGAAAAATTCCTTTTTCGAGATGTTTCTCAGGTTCGGGGGTAGATTATAGAAAGGGAAAGTGTTATCACCCTTTCTATCCGTGGTTATCCACGGGCTCTTAGGTACTTGCTCAAAGTGTTTTCAAAATTTTCTTTTCTTTGTATTTGTGGGTTTGAAAGAAGTTTTTGTTTTGAAAAGGAGTGTAAGTGCGAAAAGTTTTGTTTTGAGAGAGCAAGTACTTAAGAACCATCTACCTACTCGAAAAAGGAATCAATCTGTGCTAATGTCCTTTAGACAATGCTATCCCACTATTGATGAGTAGGTAACATCGTCATTGGAGTTTTAAGGGTCAATTCGATTAAGGGACGTGTGGTCACTAAAGCAATGTTAGGACGCCTTAGCGGTAACCCTAATGTCTTAGATCATTTTTCCAAGGCAACCGTTTCGAGGCAACTATGATCTTTGGACAAGAGGGCGACCTCTAAAACTTCCTATACTCAATGACCACGTTCGAAGGCAACCAAGCGAGGTGTACCCTAAGAGTGCGCACGTGCGAGTGTGTTGTTTCGGTTAATTTTATCTTTGTACATGTCAATGGTTATCTATGTTGATTTTAGGTTAATACATTCGATCTTGTCATACATTCCCTATTACCAAACATCTAACAGTTTATAAGTTGCGGAAATTAAATTTGCGGAAATTAAATCTAAACTATTATAAGGCGTCGGGTATTTACATCGCCAAAGACAACTCTTGAAATTAAAATGCGGAAAATAAAATAAAGCGATAAAATAAAGTCCTAATTAAAAGCTATTACATTCTGGGAAACAATTACATCAATGGTAAAATGGATCGCGCGCGAAAAATTAAATCGAATGCATTTTTTAGGGTTTTGACCCTTTTTTGAAAGAAAGCATTTTTTGGTTTATTTTGGATTAAAAAGGAATTAAGTTAAGTTAATTAAATAAATTAATTAATTAAAAAAAGATATTTTTGGATTTTTTGATATTTAAAGAAATAAAATAAATTTAATTTAAAGTTAGTAAAACCTAATTATCTACATTGATTTTAAATATTGCAAAAATATTAAAAGTTAAACCTAATTAAAACTAGATTAATTGAATTAATATTTATTTACAAAAATAAAATGCTGAATTTTATTATAATAAATAAGATATATTTTTTTGGTTTTGATTTTATGAGGAAAATATTTTAATTGGTTAGTTTAAATAATAAAAATAATTAATCAAACAATTAAATAAAATAAATAAAAGAAATAGAAAGAAAAAAGAAATAACCAAGGGGGTTTGGGCCCAGATCAGGGGTGAGAATTGCAATTTTCCAGGCCCAATAACGTGCAAGCCTGTATTGACTTTCTGATTCCACGCGTGCACATTGACTTTGGAGCATGGTGAGCATCTCCTTTGGACCACCAGATCTGACTTGGGGCCATCTGGCAAGCGATTAGATGAGAGACCATGGTGCACTGCAAGGCATGAGACACGCTAGAATACCTGAAAGAAAATTATAGCAAATATGTGGGGGACCTGGGATTCGAACCCAGGTCCCATTGGATTTTGTACTAGCGCCCTTACCAACTCAACCAGCGTGTTTAATTGTTAGTGGAATAAGTAAAGAATATTACATGTGAAACAACAACAATGTACCAAAAAAAATAAAAAGAAGCGCGAATATTTAAATGGCTCAATGGGATGGGGACACGTTGTCGTCCTTGTCCTCATAATTATACAGGGATTACCTGCGGATTTAAATCTGCAGCAAAAGGCGCAGGTTGATTCAATAATCCTCCATAGGCCATATAAATGAAAGATGATGCCATGGATGAACTCGTCTCTTCATCCCGGTCTCAACCATGTCCATGAATAAGCCTAATTTCACCTGCATCAAAAACCCCTAAAACAAACCTAGGAAACCCTACAATGGAGTTTTGGATTATAGAACAGATAAATGCAATCAAATAATATGGAAAGCATGGAAATTGTTTGGTGATTGTAAATATATCATTAGTTTCTTGAAATGATGCGTAAATCTTGAGACACGAAAGCAAGTTCACAGGGAGGTCGTGTGTCACTTACAGCGCGTTTTAGGAGGTGAATGGCCTTGCTTTTGATTGCTACTCACTCAGTGATTGACCATCAATGGAATAGTGTGGAAATTTTGTGCTGAAACTGCCTCTAAGCACGATTTCAGATTCAAGCTTTTTCAAGTTTTTTTTTAAGTTTGGCTTTTCTGATTTTGCAGCCTCTAGGTATCCAATTCGTGCCTCCTGCCTTGTATATGTATAATGCATTGTATTAGGTCAAGTTTTGGACTTTGAATCTTTGTAAATCAATGCTTGAAGATATGGCTTGATCCTCCATTAAAATCTTTCCAATTTTGTCCAAAAATCCAACATTTATTCATGATATGGTGAGATACGAGTTTGATCATGTCCATGATGACAATTAAGGCCTGTATCAATCAAAAAGATACCAAGTGATCAATATTTGGATTTTATTTGGATTTAAATTGATTTAAAATGAATTAATTTAATAAAAATCAAATAAAATAGAAAAATTAATAAATGGACACAAGGCTGAAGCTAGGACACGTGTGTAGTGTGACAAGACCAAATCAAGTGGAAAAAAGTGGGCCCATTTGACAAAATTTGAAGTTTTGGGGATAGTTGACTTTTGGCAATTTTGGAAAAATTCCCAACTTCAACAATGCATAACTTCTTTAATTTTGAACTTTTGGAGGTGTTCTTGGACTTTTTAGAAACCTTGAGATGTCCTCTAACCAACCCTTTTAGTCTCATATCATTTTTATGTTCCATGCTCAAGTTATAAGCTTTGACAAAAAAGGTGTTTTTGTTGACTTTCAAAAATGACCTATAATGTCCAAATTTGTAACTTTTGTGAGTGCATTTCTTGATCTTGGGGTGTGAATATAGATTGTAGGAAATTTCATCCTCTTAAAAATGAGATTTGGATGAGTCATTTCTCATAAGGTATGAGAAAGTTATGCTTGGTCAAAGTTGAGTTGACTTTTCCTACAAAACCCTAATTTAACAACTTTTGAGTCTTGATGAATTTTGAGCAATTCTTGATGAATCATGATCAACCCTTGATCAAATGATGAAATATCCTTCAAAATGAGAATGTTGACAAAAAATCTTGAGGTATGACTATATTTGGGTCACAGTTGACTTTTGTCCTAGCACAATCGATTTTTGGACCTCTTGAGCAATTGACTGACCAAACTTCCTCTGCAAGACTTGAAATTTGACATGGATGACCTTGAGGGCATATTAGGATATTGGGGAGCACTTGAGGTCATTTGGATGCAAGGACCTTGATGCAATACAAAACCCTAATTTGAGATTGACTGTCTTAGGAGATGACTTGACTGTCCAACCCTTAAGCAATCTTGAGCCACTTGGAGATTATTCTTGCAATGTCTTGGGAAATATGAGAGGGCAAATTTTGGGGTAAAACAATACTCCTCTGTCAACGTGTTGATTTTAGAGTCTGAATGGATTCCAATATATATTTATTAGGCAAAATATCTTTTTTGGTCTCGTATGTTAGTCTCAGTGTTCACTTTGGTCCCAAAACTTAAAAAAATATTCATATTGGTCCCTAAAGATTTTTAAAACGTACCATTTTAGTCTATTTCGTCTAATTAGAGATGAATTTAGTGATCAATTTATGAGTTTTTCCGTCACTAACTAGATAAAAAGAACTAACAAGAAACATTTTGAAATGTTAAGGGACCGATATGAATCTTTTTAAAGTTCGAGAATTAAAATGAACTCTGAGATTAATATTGAAGAACAAAAAAGATATTTTACTTTTATTATTATATATATTTTATTATTATTCAATAAAATATGCAAGACAAATATTCTATTAAAAAAATTTATAGTCAAAGCTTGCATTATTTATTTGCAACGTGAAATATTAACAAATGTTTTTTTAAATTTTCTTAATTAAGTTCAATGAAAGACAAAAAAAAAATTGTTTATAATTGAATCTTGGCAAGTATTATTTGAATTTTTAAACTAATTAACTATTTAATAATATATCTCTCTGATGCAATGTTTCTGGGATAATGTAACAGTTACTGACTCTAATAACTAACTAAATATACTATTGGCCAGGTGATTGTAGTAACTGAAGGAAGCACAAATAAGTTTCTATTCTTAGTAATGCTTCCAACCTCCATATAGTTTCCACACTTTGTGTAACTCACGCCACTTAATGATTAGTACAAATTACAAAGCACACATTAACACAACACAAGACAATATCATAAAGATTAGATTACTTTACATTGTCACACTGTTGCACTCTTACATTACATTCGTGTGTGCTTTGTTCTCAATAAAAAGCACTATTAATATCATTAATCTCCTTTTTAAGTTTTGAAATAAAAAATTTTTAGACAGAATCGCCTTTGCATGCATTTTATTAAATGCTTTTGATAGTTATTTATAAAAAAATTTAATTTTAAGGTCAAAAGTATATATCTCTAGTCTTCACTTTTATTTTGTGCCATCAAACATAGATTGACATATTCATCATTTGAATTTGAACACGAAGATGAAGAGCAGCTCCTATTTTCTTCTTTCCAAAAAATATAGGCTCTATAATCTTTGGTATTTTTGTCCTTCATCTTGTAGAATTCCTTTTCCTTTTTCTTATGATGTTTATTGAGACTCAGACATGTCGTTCGATAATGACCTAACTTTCCGCAATCAAATCATGTAACATCTTCCTTTTTTCTTATGTTCCTTATTGTGCGGATGCGACTTCTTGAAATTAATCGAATTTTTGTCAAAATGTTTAAGCTTATGTTTTCTCATATATTGATTGTAGCGCTTGATGAATAACCATATCCCTTCTTCTATAGAAGAGGCTTTGCCAGAACTATCACTTATGTCCTTGATTTTCGTTGTCCTTGACTATGAAGCTTTCAAGGAAAGATCCAACTTTTCTTATTTGACCTTCTCTTTCTTTTTCGACTTTATTTTGCTTCCAATGATCCGTTTCAGTTCATTCTCATGTTCGGTTAGCTTTCCTAATAATTTTTTATATCTAAATTATTGAGATCATTTTATTCTTTGATGGATGTAACATTCGGTTGTCATTCCCTACACATTGATCTTAAAATTTGTTTAGCACAATCTTTGTTATAATAGACTTTCCCAAGTTGTATAACTTGTTGAATAAATGGAGAAAATGAGTTTGTATGGATTCACTGGGTTCAATATGGAAAGTTAATACTCCTCTATCAACATATTATTTTTGAATCTTTAACGTCACCAAATCCCTCGTAAAGGACTTTAAGAGTGTTCCACATTATTTATGCACTCTTATGATGTAAGATAGAGTAATATAATTTAACGCTTAACATGGAGATATGTATATTCTCCGCCTTCAAATCATATGATGTCTTTTTTATTTCATCATCGGTCTAATCTTTTGGTAGTTTAACAGAATTATCGACTTCGTTTTTGGAAATGAAAGGTCTGCTGATAATTACTACCCAAAAATACTTGTCAACTGACAGTAAGTGTACTTACATATTTTCCTTTCAATAAGCATAACTTTTGTCATTAAAAAGTGGTTATATATTATACGCTCCCTTCGGATTGTTGTCACCTATATACTCAAACTATTGAGTTGCTTAGAACTGATCAAAAGATCATATTTGAGGCTAATTATTGGGAGTGAATATGATGTATTAACGGTCTATATGAGAGGTGATTAGACTTCTCAGTTAAAAACTTTCATTGAGAAATAGTTTGAAAAAAATTTATCACAGTTTTAAAGAAAAAATGATTGTGTGGCGGAAGCAAACTTTAGCGTAAAATAGATTATTCTTATAGATTGCAATTGTTATGTAATAACCTAAGTACTTCACAGAACAATCAATATTGAAAACTCAAATTCAACCAAATATACAAACAAATGAGTGTATTCAAATATTCTCAAAATTACATGAGAAGAGTGATTTTACAACACCAATAATATATAGATTCTACAATCACAACTCTCATATTAATCTACAATAAAACAAAATCAAATTTTCAATTCTAACAAAACCTACACCTTTACAATCAATTGCTACCAGAATAAATCCTTATGGAATGCAATTTCTAGAAAGAAATGAAGAACAACATAATCATGCAATAATCTACCAAAATGAAAAAAGAGAGAGAGAACGGAGTACATCGGGATTTATACTAGCTCAGCGCGTTCGTCCTTGCTTTGTGTCTACTCTAGTCTCCAATGATTTCCCATTGAAAATTTGTTGCTCTTCCAATAATAGTTGTGACAAAATTACAAGATTTTCGTACAATCTCAATATCCAAATTAATGTTGAAAATATAAAAATCTTCTTTTTGGATCTTTAACTTATACACAGTATATGAACTAAACTCTTTGCAAAATTTTCACGTGAAATTGCCTATAATCTTCTACCCCTAACAACCTACTCTTAAGCCTCTGTTATGCATAAATCTTTACTCGACCCCACCGGTATCTTGAGCGTTGGTTTGTATGAAGATTAAGAAGAACTCCTACCTTATTTGTAGGCTTCCACACAACACTGCTAAGGTAAACTTCGAGAGAAGAACCTCCTTCTTTTCCACTGGAATTCTCAAAACTAGCCACAACACATTCACCTTACAAACCTCTAAACACTTTACGAAATATTCAAAGAAACGTTAAATTCAAAATGAATCTCTTCAACAAACACTAATATCTGAAAATGAGATTCAAATCCATACAATAATGGAGAAAGAATGAGGTAGAAGATGAAAGAAATCATTTTTAAGTGTTCACGAAAGATTCAAAACTATTTTAAAAATATGAAACAACAAGTGATTTAAAATTCTTTTATAGGTGTTGGAGATCTAGCACAAAAAATAGTAAAAATGATGTTTGATTCGAGTCACAAACAAATGTATGATTTGAGTCAAGGAGCAAAGTGATTTGAATCAAGAAATGAAACATATGTTAAACCCATATTTATGATCCGAGTCATGATTTGAGTCATGATTCGAGTTTCAAAATGTATGATTCAAATCAAATGTGACTGTGGCAAAACATGGAAATTTAGTCTTTCATGATCCGATTCAAGTGTAAACCCTGATTCGAATCAAAAGGTATTATGATTCAAATCAAGTACAAGATGTATTCGAATCGTGGTAGCTTCAAACATTTCCTGCCATCTCTATTTCATTTGATTTGATTCATGTGTTGTATGATTAGAATCACACACCTAGAATCTCAAATTTTTACAATTCTAAAGATGTTATGATATTTTACCAATGTCATGACTTAAACCAATTCCAAGTATAGCTCTTGATCTAAAAAAACTCAAAAAACTGACTTAATGCATATCGCTTATGATATAATAAAACACTTTGATTTATGCATGCTAAAATACAGATCTAAAAATCAATTTAGAAATGTGCAAGTGATGAGGAGACTCAGTGGCGTAAAAATAAAAACCAAAAGCTTAAAAGACAAGCAACAAAGCCATAATTGTTAAGCTAGAAGAGACATGTAACTTCAAGCACGTTTCCATTTTCTAATTAAATTTTTTGGATACATGTGACACACCCTTTCTTAATTTTGATCCAACATATTCTCATCAAAATACTACTACAACAAACCAACCTCCCTTACTCAAAATGCTATTATATCGGTCACGACTACATCATCCTTAAATCCCATTACTACAGTCCTTAATAGATCCCAACAAATGTCATCGCATACACAAAATCACATATCATCCTCAGAGTTTGCATCACCATAAAATGTCGACCTAATCATTTCACTGCATCACCCACCTCCCTCACCTGAAATGACCACCCGAGCATAACATGGAATTTTTAAGTGTTACAAACTTTTTAGTCTCCATACTTCATCTCCAAACTCTATTTCTCCATTGTCTATAAATATCATTCATGCATTACATTATTATAATTATTAGATAGGTATGAAAGGAGAATATGATGCTCTTATTAAAAACTAAAACGTGTGGCTTAGTCCCTTGTCTACCTACTTCTAATATTAATCAAAGTTTGTGTACTTTCATACATAAAAATAAATATGATGGTTCCATTAAGAGATAAAAAGATTTGTTTATAGGTTAAGATTCTGGTCAACAAAATGGTAAAAATTATGGTGAGACTTTCAGTCTCGTAGTCAAATCAGCCACTATTCGGGCGATACTCGGTGTTGCTTTATCAAAATCATGGTTTTCTCTTTATCAATTAGACGTTAAAAACATATTTTGCATGGTAATATTGATGAAATTGTCTACATGCATCAACCATTATATTTCTCCAATCCTTAATATCCTAATTATGTATGCTTGCTTAGGAAGTCACTATATGGACTTAAACAAACACCTTGTGCTTGGTATCATTGGTTTACTAACTATATTTCTACCTTGAGTTTCTCTCATATCATCTCTGATCATTCCTTATTCATCTACCATTGAGGTAGTGATATAGCTTATATCCTTCTCTATGTGGATGAAATTTGTCTGATTTCCTCATCATATTCCCTTTGTCAATCCATCATGACTAAACTTGAATTCGAGTTTGCTATGAAGGATTTAGATCCTCTAAGTTAATTTATCAAAAAAATTGTTACCATGCATATAAAAGGTCTTTTCTATCACAACAGAAACATGTCAACAAAATTATTAAGTGTGCGAGTAATGTCTTCTTACAAACTATTCTGGTGGACACAGAAGCCAAACTAAGTGGATATTATGGAAATCCATATCATGATCGCATTGGGTGACATAGTCTTGTTGAAGTACTCAATACTTTACTTTTATAGGACTGAATATCACTTATATCGTGCAACAAGAGTGTTTGTTTATGTCTGCTTTGAAGTGCTTCATTCGATATAGTCAGGGATCTCTTGATTTCAGTCTACATATATATCCTTCCTCCATTGATAAGTTCATCACATATATTAATACAAGTTAAGGTGGATGTCCAGACACTAGAAGGTCCACATCTGGGTATTGTGTATATCTTGGAGACAACCTCATTTCTTGGTCTGCCAAAAGACAACCTACATTGTCTCGTTCTAGTGATGGAGCAGAATATTGTGGAGTTGCTAATGAGTATTTGAGACATGTTGGCTTA
>CATIWC010000498.1:0-217792 GCA_948472305.1 Vicia faba
GCTACAAAAAAGGCTTAGTGGACTGTAATTTGAGCTTAGCACCAATTCCTAGCAATACTCCTTGATTCAGTGTCACACCCATTTGGTCTTGTCTTCTTAACATTCTCCCTCTCAATAATTTCTTTAATTTTCTTTTTCATGATTTTTGGCAGAAAATTAGTGATAAAAAGGATATAAAGTCAATAAAATTTGTTAGTTTTTCTTAATTGATTTTAGAAATTAATTTTTAGTCTTTGATGGAATTTTTCCGCACATGAAAAAACAAAAAAAAATATTTTTCTTTTAGTTTTTAACCATATTTTTATACCGTCGTGCCTCATTATTTTTTACGCGTTTGTTCATTGTGTAAGGTACATTTTTGGTGCTTTCGATTATGTAACATAACAAGTTGTTATGTGATCAAAGCATATGGCTTATGCTCGCTTCTGATGCGACACGCGCCTTATTTCTCATCGTCTTGAGAAATTCATATCATATTATATGATATTCCGTTACATGTGATATTTTGTGATGCTTTGCGCAGGAACTTCTGATTACGCGTTGCATTCGTAACACGTGTTTACTTTTATCTTAGTCGGATATTGTTTCTGACTTTGTTTGTTTATTAATGAAGCTTGCTCGATGTGTACCCCTTGCTTCTCCATTATCTCGGTCTGCTTTCGTCGAATCGCTTGCTTTTGGTAGTCGCCGCTACTACTTTTATATTTCTCCGCACTTTACCGTATTTCTTTACCGTTTTTCTAGAGATCATGAGAAGTAGGGCTTTACTGCTTTCTGATGCCATGAGAAGTAGGGTAGAGATGTATGATGGGGATATCCATTGCTGATCAATGTCAGGAACTCCTCTGGTTTATTTAAAGACCCGTTTAGGGAAATTCCGCATTATATGCATTTTGTATGCTATTTGTGTTTGTTTTAAACCCTACCTTTGAAGTAGATATTATGCAAGTGTGTTTACATTTGTGCCCTCACTATTCCCCAATCCCTTATTAAAGTTCTCAAAAGGAGGCGAGCAGAAAGAGTTCGCAATCAACCCCCGCAATTTCGTCTGTGTCATCCTTAGCTTGTGACGCACCATGACGCTTCGGAGTTATGCCTACTCTTGTTATCGAGTCGTCGTGTGGAAAAGGGTTTCGCAATCTATCCCCCACACTTTGTCAGGAGTTCGCATTGGCCAATGTTGACACTCTGTGATTGTTCATATTGTCTTCTGTCGCCTACCTAGATCTTATATATCTTGGTTATGTGTTCAATCGCTTTGGACATCACATTTTTGTTTTACATCATATTCCCACTTGTTTGCTGCGGGTGATCCGCTCCCCTTAGCTAACGCATTTTTCTTCTTTTATATTTCACTCCCGCTTGTTTGTCTCGGGTGATCCGCCCCCCTTGACTAAAGCATTTCGCTTCTTTTCTTTACCATTTCATGTGTGTGCTCTCTCGAGCTTGTTTGCTTATTCTCTTTCCATACCATGTTCCCTTAGGATGTACTTGTTCCTTTCGAATGCAAGTTAGACCTTAGGTTGCGAACCATACATGCTATCATTAGGTAGACGTTTCCCTTTTTTTAACCCAAACCTGAGGACTATCATTGTATGATAACATTAGGATTAGAAATAGGCCAGTCTCTTGTATACTCTTTTCTTCCCCTTTTGCATATGCATTTAAAACTAAAACTTTATTTTTCTTAGCGAATCATAAAACATGCTAATCACATGTAAACCCTTTTTCAAGGTAACAAAACATAAACCATTCAAATGTGGCATCTTGTCTTGACGGTGTAACTCAAATCAATTTTCAGGTAAGGACATGATTAATTTACTTTTGTGCCAACACGTGAGTCTCCAAAGGTAGAGTTGCGGCAGAAGGTAGAATTAACATGTTCATAAAAAACATAAAACAAATAAAAATATGTGAGCCGAACTTCATTAGCTCTGATTCCTCAAAAAGGATACGTAGGCACTGGGGTAGGGCCCAAGCGAGCACAACTTTATTTTCCCTACATTATTTTCTTCTTTCTTTTGCATGCATTCTTCCTCAGTAGTAAGTAATAAGCATAGATTAGACACACCCATAAGATAGATAACAAGAGTGGATACCATAGAGTACTACGGGCGTGTGGGGTGCTAATACCTTCCCCTCACGTAACAAACTCCCTTACCCGATCTCTCGGTCGCAAGACCGTGACTTCTTCCTTCTCAGGTTTTCTCGATGTTTACTTATGCCTTCATGTGGGATAAAAGACGTTCGATGGAGACTTTATTGTCTGATGATTTTTAGCCAGTTGTTTTAATAAGGAAGAGTTTTCTTTTAGATTTATGAAGTACAAGAGTTGTGAAGGAAGATAGAAGATGAAAAGGTGATATTATGACATATTTTAAACACACGTGTCGATCAGATCAGATTACGTGTCGACATATACGTATTATGTGCCGACCTATAATGAAACATTTTCATGAAAACATAGAAAATTATTTTATGTGTCGACCTATGCGATATTTGTGTCGACACATACTGAAGAGAATTAAATAGTCATGAAAATTTGAATTTATGTGTCGACACATAAGATTTATATGCTGACCTATGCTGACTTAAAAGACACAAGGTGCTTGTAACACTCAATATGTGGAAACTTGTTATGTGTAATATTTTTAATGTATGCATGACCATATATTTATTTAAAATAAACAAACACACATAGTATACAATTTGACTCATGTCATAATAAACGTGTAAATTGAAATAATCACATATTCAATTAAAAAAATTTATAAATGAACATAGGTATTATGATACGGTGGCAGAACCGACTGTTATACTGGTTTTGCATTTGTATTCGCAAATGTCGCGATAAGCAAGAGTCTCCGCCGACTTTTCTTTTATCCAACAAAGGAAAGGGTGAAAAGAACAGAAAAAGACCTTTCGAGAGTTTTCTGAGTAAGGGGGTAGATTATAGAAAGGGAAGGTGTTAGCACTCTTTCCATCCGTAGTTATCTACGGGCTCTTAGATGCTTAGCTCATTTTTGAAATACCTTATGCTTTATGTGTTTTTGAAAGTATTTTTGAAATGCCAATAGTAAGGCAGCTCGCTTTATGATAACTCTTGTATAAGTCCTCAAGAGTGTTGATAAAGCATTTTGAAAATGTTTTTGAAAGTGTTTTGTGTAAGTGTAAAAAAAATTTTGAGCAAGCACCTAGGAACTATCTACTTTTACTCAAGAGGGTCGTTATTTCCCTCTTTTCCTTTAGACAATGCTATCCTACTATTAGTGAGTAGGTAGCCCTAGTTGTTGGATGTTTAAGGACCATTCGAAGGGATGTTATACAGTCACAAAGGCAACTGGACAAGAAATCTTAGTAACTACCCTAGAGTTTTAAGATCATTTTTACCGAGGCAACGTCGAGAGGGTCATCGAAGGACTTATGATCTTTAAACCAGAGGGTAGCCACTAAAATCTCTCACATTTTGAAAGTTGTGACTGTTTTTCCAAAGACAACCGAAGTGGGATACCCTAGAGGTGTATATGTGAGAGTGTGTTGTATTCAGTTATTTTTATCTTATGTTAGGTTTCCTAGCATTTGATTTTATGTTCTTGCCATACAATCTTATTAGTCATGCATCTAGACAGTTAATAGTTTGCAGAAATTTAAAATGCGGAAAGATAAAACCTAGATATTACAAGGCTCTGGGGAGGGGGATTAATTACATGTCCAAAACTTGGGGAATAAAGAAATAAAATAAAGTCCTAGTTATAGCTATTACATCCAGTAGATAGATACAATAATATGAAAACAAAATAAAAACTGCAAACGCGCGCGAAATGGAAAAGAACGTCTAAAACCCTAAGTGAAAGGAAATCTTTTTATTTATTTTTGTATTATGTAAGAAAATGTTTAATTGATAATTAATTAAATAATCTAGATCTAAAGAAAAAAATGTTAATTATTAAAGAAAATTGAAATTTAAAAAGAAATTAATTCTAAGTTTTTTTTGTATTTTTGTTATGAATAAAAGAAATTAAATGAATTAAATCCTAGGTCTATTTATTTTTAAATTAAATAAAAGGTTAAATTTATTATTTAATTAATATACCAAGTTAATTTAATTTTAAAAAAGACTAACCTAATATTTTTATGATTTTTTTATTTTAATATTGTAATGAAATAAAATTGATTAAAACAGAAATGTTAATTAAAACAAAATAAAGAAAATTGAAATGGGACTGCAAACAAAACGAAATGGGGGGTGCGCTTCAAAGAAGTATCAGGCCTATCAGGAAAAGAGCCCAGGCGCTGCAAAAATATTTAGAGGGTGAGAATAAACAGAAACTCTAGGCCCAATGACAAGAGGGTCCAGGCGCCTGTGGGATCTGCAAAACAAAGGTTAGAAAAAATATTTAAAAAATTCATGCCTGGGTCGAACCCAGGACCTGGCAGAGGAGTGCCCAAAGAATGGTGTTCTTGGATTCAGGCGCCTAAGCTCGCGTGTAACACGTTAGGTCTACTCAAAACAATCAATAGTAATATGAATGCATGCATAAAAATGGATTTAAATTACATGATTTAGAGGATTTGAGATTCAAAATTTTACCAAAAACCGTAGGATGGTTATGAGGAGGATCTGGGACGTGTAAGGATTGAACCTGGGCTCTGGAGGACTCCTGAAAACTCAGAAGAGAGTTGATGATTTTGGTTTGAGTTGATAGCGCCTGGAAGTGAAGTTACAGATTTCGCAACTTTTTTTATTTTTTTTGAGAATTTTGAGAAAGCTTTTGGAGAGCTTTTTGAAGAGGAATTTCGTGCTCCTCTTGGCTTGTATTGTTGTGTATTTATAGAGGAAATATAGGAGCGAACAAACATGGTAAAGAATCAATGCATTCATGTACTCAGAGACAAGGATAAAACAAGTTGAAAAATGTCCATATTTGTGATATATTTTCCTCTTTGGTCACTTTCATGAACCTGTCCTTTTGGATGTATCTTGCACGAAAATATGGACCTTCTAATAGATCAAATCAAACCCAAATGTCATGGCCCATTATTCTTTGTATTTTAAAATGCATGGATATATTTAGAGGTACTTGGACACATAATGAACATATTTGAACTCCAAAAAGTTAGGCCCAATAACTTAAAATCACAAATTTGCTCAATTGAGATTTCATGCATTTCCTTTGAAAATTGCCCATCTTGTGGAATCCATAACTTGCTCAATTTTTATCTAATGATGATGATCTTGGACTTTTTGGAAAGCCCAAGATGTCTAATTCAATCCCTCTTTTGATCAATTTTGCACTTTAATATTTTATCTTGATATAAAAGGTATTGGGAAAAAGTGTCTTTTGTTGACTTTTTGAAAATGACTTGTAATGTATGAGTTTGTATCTTTCAAATGGTGCATTTGTTGAACTTGAGGATAAAAGAGAAGTTGTAGGGAATTGGATTCTCTTAAAAATGATCATGGTTAGGGAAAATGGACGAAGTATGTGAAAGTTATGCCTGGTCAAAGTTCAGTTGAGTTTTCCTAGGAAACCCTAATTTAGCAAATCTTGACTTTTGATGATCTGAGGACTTTCCTTGAGGAATCATGATCAAAACTTGATTAAGTGATGAATATCACTTAAAAATGTTCATGTTGACCAAAAATCTTGAAGTTTGACTGTATGTTGACCATAATTGAATTTTGACCTAATACAGTTGATTTTCATTCATCTGAGCAATTGATTGAGCAAACTTGTGATGCAAGGCATGAAACTTGGCATGGACATCCTTTAGGGCATATTAGGAACCATGTAAATCACTTTAGGCCTTTTAAACCCGAACTTTTTTGTGAAAAATGCAAACCTAGTTGGAAATCCATTGCTTATGAGGAGAATTTGTCTGGTCAATTCTTGGTCAACCTTGAGGAATTAAGGACCTCTATGAGCATGTCTTGAAAAATGAGAGGGCAAATTTTGAGGTACAACAGCTTTCCCTGTTCAATCTTCTTAAACTTGAGGATTTAGATTGGCTTGTCTGCCTTTCGTAATCTGAAGGTGGAAGATGATTGAACACTGGAGTGCCCAGAAATTCGCACTCGCATAAAGCAACGTTGTTGGTTGATGATATCGGAAATGGGATTACATATTCCATTTGGAGAAGATAATGGAGAGTCGTAGGATATGGGCTTATAGATTCCATCCCAAGTAACTGTTGATAGGAGTATCAAAATGAACCTGCATCTAGTTTTATCTGAATGAAATGCTGGAAAGGGCTTGTGTCAAGCCGCGTCCAGAAATGTATTAGAAGGCAATTGTGTAAGGTTGCTTCAAGATGAGCCTGTGTTAGACTACACCTGGAAATGTCTTAGTAGGAACTCATGTAAGATTTCTTCAGGATAAGCCTGTGTTAGACTACATCTAGAAATGTCATTGTGGGAACTTGTGTAAGATCGCTTCAGGATGAGCCCGTGTGAAGTTGGGTATGAGAGGTTATTAGAAGGAACCCGTGTAAGATTGCTTCAGGAAAAGCCCGTGTAAAGCTGAATTTCAGGAGGAGAAGGAATTCGTGTAAGATTGCTTCAGGATGAGCCCGTGTAAAGCTGCATCTGAAAGGTTATTAGAGGGAACCCGTGTAAGATTGCTTCAGGAAGAGCCCGTGTAAAGCTGCATTTCAGGAGGATAAGGAATCCATGTAAGATTGATTCAGGATGAGCCCATGTAAAGCTGCATCTAAAAGGTTATTAGAGGGAACCCATGTAAGATTGCTCCAGGAAGAGCCTGTGTAAAGCTGCATTTTAGAAGGAGAAGAAATCATTGTAAGATTGCTTCAGGATGAGCCCGTGTAAAGCTGCATTTGGAAATTGTGAGAAGGAATCCGTATAAGATTGTTTCAGGATGCGCCTGTGTAAAGCTGCATCTGGAGATTATGAGAAGGAACCCGTGTAAGATTTCTTTAGGATGAGCCCGTGTAAAGCTGCATCTGGAGATCATGAGAAGGAACCTGTGTAATATTGCTTCAGGATGAGCCCGTGTGAAGCTACATCTGAAAATTGCGAGAAGGAATCCGTGTAAGATTGTTTCAGGATGAACCCATGTAAAGCTGCATCTGGAGATCATGAGAAAGAACCGTGTAAGATTGCTTCAGGATGAGCCTGTGTGAAGCTGAATCTGAAAATTGTGAGAAGGAATCCATGTAAGATTGTTTCAGGATGAACCCATGTAAAGCTGCATCTGGAGGGCTATTAGAAGGAACCCGTGTAAGATTGCTTCATGAAGAGACCGTGTAAATTTGAATTTCAGGATGAGAAGGAATCTGTGTAAGATTGCTTCAGGATGAGCCCGTGTAAATCTGTATTTGGAAATTGTGAGAAGGAATCCGTGTAAGATTGTTTCAGGATGAGCCCGTGTAAAGCTGCATCTGGAAATATATTAGAAGGAGCCTGGGTAGGGCTGCTTCATCTGGTCATGTAGATAGTTACCCCGTCTTGTTTCGAGAATTGATCCATGATCATCTATTCGCAGATAGTTGCCTTGTCTGGTTTCAGGAATTAATCTGGAACTGTTTTTGTTGGTTATTGAGATAGTTGCCCTGTCTGGTTATGGCCATTAATTTGTGGCCTGTTTTTGGCTAGTCACGTAGATAGTTTCCCCGTCTGGTTTCGAGCATTAATCTGTGGCCTGTTGTATTTGTTGGTAAACTCGTCCTACTCCGGGAGTTCATACCACTTAGTCGTGTAGATAGTTTCCCCGTCTAGTTTCGGGCATTAATCTTTGACCTGCTATGCGTAAGTTGATAGTATTCGTATGTCTGTGAATTCAACCTAAAAAGGTAAATTCAGTTTCATGCGATGTCATGATGTATAAATGCATGATGCTACCAAAATAAATGAGAATGTTATATGCGTTTCAGTTATGCATATGCTACAATGTATTGTAAATGTTGTATGGTTGTAATATGTGAGTGTATCAGTTGTTATTTGTGGTGTCGTTGTACTAAGAGAAGATAAATATATGACTGCTGCTGGGGATGAAGAATGTGATTCTTCAATATTTGTTGAAGTTGAATTGCTGGGAGATGAACTTCTGTGGCTAGAGAAATAAACTCTACTAGGGAAAGAAAACTATGTAAACTGCTTGGGGATTTTTGTGAAGCCTTGTTGGGGAACCCAAGAAGTTTATGAACCAAGTCGAAGAAATGTCCAAGATGTTGGGGAGATGATTGAAGCTTTTGATCTATTAAGAATATGTCGGAATGTCTGAAATTGTTAGGTTATATATTGAAGATATGATAGTGACTTTGCGGGAGGACGTCTCTGTCTCCATACCTACTGGGGAATGTATCCTTACTGATGACGAACTCTGTGAAGATAGTCCCCTAGGGGTGGTTACTTTGTGTGGATTTTGTGGATGGTTTGAATGTTATCCCAACTCCTAGAGTCTTGAGTAAATGTTGATCAGGGTCATAAGCCTTCTACTGATAGACAAGTGACAAGATGATGGGACATAGTCGTACGCTTTAATCCCTAACTTTTGCCTGGACTGTCCTTTCAGATTTTCAGTCCAATGGGATACCCTTTTTTTCCCAAGCCTCCCTTTCAAGTTTTCGACTTGCCGAGTGTACAGTTTTATTTATATATCCCTAATTTTTGTCCTAACTCCTTTGGTTCGTCGGGATGCCCTTACTTTTGCCTAGGCCAGTCAACCTAGCAGGTCTTTTTTCATGCGTAGTATTTCCCGACTATGTCCATGTTCACAGGGTGCGGAAAATTATCATTGTCCATAGTAGTAAGTGTTGCAGCAGTGTCAGAAAATGTTTTCTTGATCGCATGTGGCCCTTCCCCTTCAATGCCCATTCAGATGGAGGTCTGCCTCTGGCTATTCAGCGCTTTTGAGGGATTCCTTGAATCTTGACTCGACTGTCCCAGATTAGTTTAAACACCATGTCAATTCTCTTGATTATGAAAGGCCTGTGATTGGAAATGTCTTTCCATCTGAGGTGATTTTGTTCATTAAGAGGATTTTCGTTCATTGAATATTCGTCGTGCGAATTTCTCTGTTGTTGAACAATTAGTCATATGCAAACAGTGGTATTAAAAATGCAAAGCTTATGTCTGTCTTGAAGTTTTTGAAAATTTATTTTTTAGTAAAATAAAATTTGCAAGAATGTGATATCAAATCAAGATTTATATCAAACTTTACAGGAGTCAGGATACCTTTTTGTAACAATATGCTTTCGAACTAACCCATGCTTCAGCTAGGACTTTTAGAGGTTGTAACGTGGCCTGGTTCATGGTTTAAGAAACAAAGGATAAAGGCTCGAAATTTATTTGTACCCAACACGTTCTTCGTGATGTTCTTCATTCCTATACTTAGTTAATTGTGCGTTTAGATCCCAATTGAGTTCTGAATCTTGGCCCTGATATTCCGGTGATGGTTTGGATACTGAAAGTTTATTTGAGAGGATATCATTTTTGTAACATTTTCTTTGTGTTAAGGATTTGTAGCGACCTCTTTTTTTTATTATTCCTACTTTTTTCTTGAACTGTTTCTTTTGTGATTACAGTCAGCGGGATGCCGCAGTTTTTTTTCTTAAGTATCCTTCATAGGTTTTGACTTAGCGGACTTTTCTTTTGAGAGATAATGACTTCCTGTTTTAATGATTATGCGGAACCATCACCATCTTTTGTTTTGGAATGATACCTCTGACACTACTTGTCGTGTACGAGGGGAAAGCTTGTGATTGAGTGCACTATTAAATTAACTGAGAAACTACCCTGCCCCAGATTATGATTTGCGTGAAAAAGAAAACTCTTACTTCTTAGGCTCAAAGGGGTTGACTAGGGATTATATTCCTTATAACTCCATTGTTTAGGATTTGAAACAACGCCTGTACATCGTTAGCAAGGTCTGTTCAAAAGCACCCTGTATGAGATTGTGGTACTGTTTTCGTCATCCTCCCTCTAAAGGCTTACAACTTTCAATCGAGAGTCGAATATCACAAAAAGGAAGTAAAAGCGTAGTTTCGGTATAGTGAAAACGAATGGATTAATTCAAGACAAACATATGCAATGCATTAATGGAATAACAAAGTTTGACATGAAATAAGTGTTCGAACAATCAAAAGAAATTACAATTTGAGAATTCAAATTAAATAAACGCTCTTAATCTTGGCCATGATTCGGCATGGGAGCAGTGATCACGTTGGGAGTCTTAGGAGGGTCGAATTCAATCTCCTTGGCGTAAATCATATTTTGAATCTTATATTTCAGTGTCCAATAATCATTAGTATCATGTCCAAGACTGCCATAATGATAGGCACACCTTGCATCGGGATTGCAGTTAGGAGAAGAAGTTTTGGGGTTTATATGAGGTTCTATCAACGTAATCAGATTCATCCTCAACATGTGTTGCAATGCTTGAGACAACAGCGTGTTGATTTTGGTAAATTGTATCTTGGGCTTGTCTTGCCTTCGCTGATCACCCCATTATTGTTGTCACACTAGTGTAGGATTAGAAATCATAACTGCCCCCACAGCTTGATGACGATCTTCTTTACCATGACCCTTCTGGCCGTACATAGAATTAGCCTCTTTCTTCTCGTTGAAAGGCTTCTTCACAACATTTGAAGACACATCCACCTAAATTTTCCCACTTCTGATTCCAGCTTCTACTCTTTCACTTGTCAATATCAGCTTGGTGAACCCAGCCGAAGAGCTTCCGATCAAGTGGTTGAAAAAATGGACCAGACAATGTACCCAAGAACATATCTACTAGCTCTCTATCAGACAGAGGAGGTTGGACTCTTCTTGCAATGTCATTTATCAACAAGTATCATTTATTCACATCATTATGCAATGTCACTTATAATGTAATGCAACATCATTGACTCATGCATGTGGTACCAAAACTTCACTAATAACTCAATCATCATTATCTTCAAAGATCACCACCAATATGATTGATTCCCACTTGGAACCAGAGCACTTCACAATTTTTCACTCAACCCACATTATGGGATTGATGCCTTCAATGGACTATTGACCTATCATCTTCACTGGACTGAAGTCCTAACAACATCACTGGACCAAAGTCCTTAACTATGCCATGAATGCATGATGTGAAACAACATAATCAATACGACCATGGCTAGTCAAAACACATCATCATTCAAGGATTCATCACATACATATCATTATGTAAAGCATCATCATAACATCAACATATCATTATGATAAACAAAGCATCATCATAACATCATCATAATATCATTATATCATCGTTATAAATAAAGCATCATCATAATATCATCATATCATTATAATAAACAAAGTATCATCACAATATCATCATATCATCGTAATAAACAAAGCATAATCATAATCCAACACAAGGAACCTAATTTCATTCTAGCTTAGGTATTGGGAAAATACTTATTATTTATTATTTTATTCCATCCAACTAAAGTTCATCGCGTTAGCTATCCAACTCTTTGAACGGTGCCTCCAACCGAGTTCTAAAACTTAAGTTACGACTCTTTAAAGAAAATATAACACAGTCATTCCAGTCTGGACACCATCGTTTGTCGACACCACTTCCATCGCCTGGAGACATACCCTTTGTATCTTGCATCGCCCAGCGACGCTTGGAGCGACGCACTCCAGTAACATCCTTCTTCTTTTCCCTTCATCGCCCCTTGGCTCGCCCAGCAACGGCCAAGCCTGTCACCGTCTCCCGGTGACGATACTCCACCGACCGACGATCTTCCATGAACAGGGTTTTCCTATTGCAATTTCCTACATAAAAGTTAGTCACAATCTTGCGATTTCTGCACATCATAGGTCCTAAAACATCATCTAATCATATGGTTTTCATCAAACATCAACAATCGAATGTATTCTTTATTATGGGTACAATTGTTTACAATCCAAGGCTACAAAGCACCATCTAATTTTCATATTTCTCTAAGCAATTGAGTTCTTGCTCGTGTTCTTCTAACTTTCCAAACAAGGTGGTGAGATCAAGTGTTGCAATATTATTGGCTTCCATGATCGCGGTGACCTTTGGTTGCCAATTTCTAATAAGACATATCAAAACATTGTTAGTAGCAATATCATTGGAAATAGGATTTACCTAGTAAATTTAAATGATTAATAAGATGCGAGAATCTCTTTTGCCTTTGAGCAATGGTTTCACCATGCTTCATACAAAAGAGTTCAAATTCTTGATTAAGTGTATTAATCCTAGCTTGTTTGACCTCATTAGTTCCCTCATAGGTAACTTGTAGAGCATCCCACATAGCTTTAGCGGTTTGACAATGGAAAATTTTATAGAACTCATCAACACCAAGAGCGGATACGATGATGTTCTTTGCTTTCCAATCGTATGACCACTTCTTATTATCATCCTCATTCCATAAGTTTTATGGCTTTGGTACGGTAACACCATCAACAAAATATGTCACTGGTATTGGACCATTTTGAATGGCTTCCCAAACACTTTTGTCATATGAGTTGATATGAATTTGTATACAAGCTTTCAAATAACTATAATTTTCTCCCGTGAAAATTGGGTCTCTTTTATAATTCCCTTTAGGTTCGTAAGCCATTTTCTAAAGAGTGACGAAGCCAGAATGAACCAGGCTCTTGATGCCACTTGTTAGACGATGACAACGCATCTACATAGGGGGTGAATAGATATCCAATTAAAATTCTAGAAAATTTTGGTTTTGAAAAATTATTTTTCGAAGAGTTTGAGCGGAAGTGATTTTCAAAGTAAGTCGTATATACGAACGTTATTGGAAACTAGGATATGCAAATTTATAACAAATAAAAAACGGAATGAATATGATAAATTGTATTAATAGAACTTATATCAAGTAACACATTATTAATCGTTTGTATCAAGTTACTAGTAAAGTTATTTCTAATGACAATATTAAGAGAACAAACAAAATCAATTTGTCAAACACTTGGTGTGCAAGTGAATTTTCAGAATTTTCCTTTAAGTTGTGTTGATACATAAAAGCACTTATAATTAAAAAGTGATTATAAGCAATATCGACACTTGATGTAAATCAAAAAACAGTTTAGAAAATTACTTACAATTCAATTGATAACGCAGTGCTATTTGACAAATTGATTGATGAATATTAAAGCAAGTAAAAGCAATAAGAAAAGAGACGTGAAGATTTGTCTTCACAGTTCCCCACTTTCGTCCTTACATGTGGATACGTCTGCGCCTAATTCCATTGAAATTAGAATAATTCTTACTATGCAAAAAGTTGATACAAGAGAAGTGTTTAAGAGCAACTCCATAACCCCTAAGCTTGTTGTTAATTCAACCTCTTTTCCTCTTTTGATCTTTAGAAAGACCAAGACACAATAGATCTCAATTGAGTTATCGATATTGCTAGTCCTTTGCATTCTTTATCTCCAAAACTTTCGCACACGAACGATCAAATTGTACCTATTACAAAGACAAGACTTCAATTGTGATTCGTCTTTCTCTCGCTACTTCCTTTGCATTCTTTATCTCCAAAGAATCCCTTGCGTTCTTTATCTCCAAAGGACTTCACTTGACCGCAATCACCTCTTGAACGTCTTGCACTAAACCCCCTAAATCAATCCATGATCTTGGAAGACGAACCTGCGGTTTTTTCGGATGAAGACCCTTACAAATCTCAACCTAATATTCTCTGCTACACAAGAACTTAATTGGACATTATCAAACCTCGTCTAGATGGCACCCCAATAAAAGATCGTTACAATGGAATGTTAGTGTGTATGCATAGATTGAAGGTTGAAGATGAAGAGCAAATGTAGACTAATTTTATGGTATTATCAAGTTTTAAATAATACATGAGAGATGTATTTATACTTGTGGTAAGTTAAGGCAAACAGGACATACTTGGAATTAAGAGAATTTACAAAATTGACCAAAACAATCAGTATGTGTCGACATGTATATCGCATGTGTCGACACATACATTAATTTTAGGTTGCATGTGTCGACCTGAGAAACTGTATGTGTCGATCCAACCAAGTCAAAGGCTACAGGCTTTAAAACAACGGTGAATGTGTTGATCTGAAAATCGTATGTGTCGACACATAAAATAAGAATTTCTGCAATTTTAGAAATGCTTCAGTATGTGTCGACTTGTACGATATATGTGTCGACCTAATCAAGTCAGAGGCTAAAAGTTTATTTACTGAGTTGCATGTGTCGACCTGAAATACAAATGTGTCAACACATGCAGTTCAATTTTGTGCAAAAACCAGTTTTTGATGCATGGGTCAATTTTCAAAATGATTCCAACATATCCCAAGACTTGTAAATGGGCATGGTGCCACAATAAACTTAGAGACAACGTCTAATTACTGAAATGATAGATTCTCTTATTTTTGACATCATTCAAAACATATACGAAAGCACGTTTCACTCACAAATTGATTATGAAGAGTTATATTTTTTCTTACACATTTTTAATGATTTTCAGAAATTATTAACCTTCGAAAACAAAATCCCTATTGTTTAAATAAAATATTGATTTTTTAATACATATGTTGACTCAGCGTATTAACAAATGTCTTATCATACTACGTAGGTGAAGTTAACATTTTTTTTTTAAATTAACAGAAAAAACTAATTTGACTAACGTGACTGTTTTTAAAGGATTAATATAAAATATTTATTAGATAAAAGACTAAAATAAAATCTAAAATTAAGTTAAAGAACTTTGATATTAATTTAATTAAGTTAAATACTCTCTATATTTTAAAATAAATTACATTTTAATAAATAAAATTTATTTTAAAATAAATATCATTCTTATTTTTTTAAAATATCAACAAGATTAATTTAATAAAAATCGAATGTATCTCGATGATATAATTACATTTTTTAATGTATGTATAAAAATATTAAACGACTTTCATTTGAAGCAGAAGAATATTACTTTTCATGTTGAACTTGTTCTTTAATAAACAAGATATTCGATAAGCAATCAATTTTGTCAACATTAACATAAAAATAATTTGGATTTGTGTATTACATAGTACAGACAAAAGTTTAAAACCATGTCAATTTGGAGGACCCTTTGTTTTGTAAAGGGTTGCATTTTGATTGGTGATTGGTGATTCATTGTACCATCCTTTTGCTTGTCATTTTCATTGGAATATGTATAATGAAGAAAAAATTATTCAATAGTTGAATAGGTAGGTGTAATGAGATGTTAAATAAATAATTAAAAGTGAGGTGAATTAATTGATGTTAAATATATATAATATTTTGTAAAATCTTATTGATTATTGTTAATATTTAGATTTTTAATTTATCTTAATTATCTGAAATCAATTATTTTATAATAAATTAATTTTTTATTTATTTTAATTTTTACCAAAACTCGTCATTTTTTCATCTATAAATAAAGATTTGGTTGTTCATTTGATTTAGACACACAAAAGATCCACTTTTACTCTCTATTTTTTCTATTTAACCTACAACAAATCTTTGTTTTATCCACTTTTATTTGTTTTAATAATGATTATCTTTATAAAATTAAAAAAAATTAAACAAATTAAGAATATAAAATTTAAAAAAATTTCAAATAAATTATTAAATTAAAAAAAAAATTAAAATGAATTATTTAACTCTTAATTATTTTAATTTTATTTCAATCGATAATTGATATTAATATAAAATCATAAAAATAAAAATATAAAAGAAAATAAAAATATAAAATAAAAATAGTGGAATAGAATATTAATTTTATTAAATAAGATTATTATAGTGAGTAAAAATTGAATAAATATTGAATTATTAGTTGGAAGAAAGAGAATATGATGTATAGTATAAAAAATGAAGAGAAAAAAGAGTTAAATATATAAGCCATCTTATATAATCTTAAGATGCACCCATATTCGTTGGTCTTGTAAGGACCACCACCTAACTGAAACAAAAAAAAAAAAAAGCTGAAAAAATGTAGTTGTAGAATGCTACACTTCATTAACCAGTTCATTGGATTTAAGTGGTTAATAAATTTTACTTAAATTTTTTTTCTAAATCTATATTTTCTATTGAGCGTGAGCCACCCAAAAAAAGTTTAAGAATTAACCATCTTTTACTCGAGAAAGTTCATTTTAAGAATTTATTTTATATATTTTTTATCAAATTTAGTTTTATATTAGTATTTTTTTTCCTCTTAAATAGTCTAGTGACTAAAATTTCATTCTTTAAAAATTAAATAAAAATAAATAAGCAAATTCGAAATTAAGATTTACATTTAATATTCATATATAACTAATATCAATTGAACTGTTTTAAAGAAACTATTTAGTACGTATATAATTTTGCATAAATTTCAAAGGTATCATGATCTCTTCTAGTAGACATAAAGTAATAGTGCAATCCATAATATCTTCAGCCATCGAAATATTAACCCTTATAGACCAACACTAATTAAAGGTTCATTGCAAATAGTTTTACTTTGTGTGGAGCCCGTGAAGTGAAGGATTCATTTGGACACTAACTTGAAATAAATAATCACTTTTTAGGAGAAGTGCTTTGCATTATTTCTATGTGTCTATGAAAACGACGTTGGAAATTCCCCACCCCATTTTTCAACACACAGTTTTCTTTTCAACTTCTCATTTCACCAAAACTTCTATCCGCGTAGTATTAATTTGGTTGTAATCGAAAGAGTGATGTGCAAGAAACGTGTTTTAAATTAACACCTAGTTTTAATCTACTAGTAGTATTCACCAACCTTACGTAACAAATCTATTTTAAAATCTGATCAACTAAATCAACCATACTATTCAAGAAACCGCCTAATCTATTCACCAACCTTAGTCAGTAAATCAAACTTTGTTGCACAAACAGTTCTCAAACTGAACCAAATAGTATATAAACCAAAAATCGAATCAAAACCGAATATAAAATATTAAAAGCAAGTTTAAATTTTTTATTTAAAAAATTGGAAAAAAATATAATGATTCGATTATTTAACAAATGATCCGGTTTAAGAAAAATTGTCTTCTAACGATTTGATACAATTTAGAATTCTCTAAACCGGTATATCAAACCATTAACTTTGATTTAGTACAATTCAGAATAAATTAAAACTATTGAATAACTTTTTACTATAAATTTTATTTCGGTCGGATTTTCTAAATGAAATATATCATGAATAACCCTAATTAACTAGGGTAAAAGTAATCATTATCCTAATCATATATATGCAATATCCCTTTGGATAATTGGTGCTTTAACAAATAAAACAGTATAATTTGGATAAAAAGGAACAATGATTAAGGTGCCGACACTCATCAAGGTGGAAAGAAAACAATGGAAATGGAGACCCTACACAACTCTAAGGACTATAATTAGGCACCCCTATCTTCTTAATGATGCCGAGTTCCCAACAACAAACTCACATGCAATAGCGCCATAAGCAAAATACAAATACACAATTTGTCAACACTTGAAATTGGTTGGCAAAGGGACAGAAATTATGAATAGTTACAAATTTAGGTATCATAACATAAACATCAATCACGAGCAGAAAGACAAATGGCAAAATAGAAAAAATAGTAAAGACTAGAGCTTTTTTGTAAAAGGAATCAATAATAGAGTAGACTCTGAAAATGTAATAGCTCATATTCATTTATGCTTGATTGCATGTGAAGGAACGGTATGCAGTTAATGTACATGAAATATGTGAACTTTTATCTTTCCCATTTGTACAGAACAAAAAAAGCAAGAAATTCATTTACAGTGGTGGTTTTTTTCTGATTTTTGGAAGTTTAATCTTCACTCACTAAGCAGTGTGAGTTAAGGATTGAGATCTGTTGAGCCTCTCGAGAATACTGTTGGCCTTCCTTTTTGCTCTTGAAGTTCCGCATTGTGCTAGCATAGAGAGTGTGCCGTTGGCCTTTTCTTCTTCTTTGATTTCCTTCAACTTTGTTCGACGACTATAACAGATTGTATATAGAATTGCAACGCAATTTTCCTTGCATCTTTCTGATGTGCTCTCCCGAATATTCTTCATTAAGAAAGGTACAGCATTGCGATTGACCATTTCTTCAACGGCGTCGGGATGACTGGAGAGGAGTGCCAGTATAGCCAACAGCTCGTCAACTAGAATGTGGTTCATTACCTTGTTCAAAATGACCTTAACCGCCCCTTCTCGCACGGTCCTCTCTTTATTATCGTGGACTAGACATAGGTTAAATATGGCTGACGCAGCATCTTTCATGGCAAATGTATGTCCCTCGTCTAGAAGGCCAAGCAAATGTTTGATAGCTCCAGATTTTCCAATAATGAGCTTGTTGGAATCGATAGCTGATAATGTGAAAATAGCGGCTGCAGCATTGCTTTTTGTTGGAATGGATCCCCATTTCAAGGCATCAATAAGAAGGTTAATGACGGTTGGATCCTCTGCAAAAACTTTCTTATTATCGTCAAGAATTGAGAGATTCAGAACAGTTGTGATCAAATCCTCTTGAAGATCGGGGTGAGGACAAGCACCACCTGGCGATAATGGACGAAGCAACTGCGTGATCACATCACCAGAATCCTTAAAAAGTGTTCGAAACGAAGGTGTTCGCTTTGTTAACAAACGAAGCTCTTTCGCAGCTGCTTTCTGATCAGAAACAGACAATGACAACTTATGAAGCAATGTTTTTAAACGGCCTCTGTCTGCATCAGTCACAACTTCATCCGTATCACGAGTAGGCTGTGGTAGCTCAAGTCCACACTCCTTACACCACTGCGCAATCATGTCCCGGACCAAGAAATTCGGCGTAAGAATTGTGTGAGATAGAACTTGCTGGGTTTGAGGACATGTTCTATTGCCTTCATTCAACCACCTCTGGATAAACGGCCGATCATAAGTCTACAACAGCAAAAGAATATATCAGAACAAATTAACATTTACACAAACATTGAAGAACTATAAAACCACCACCATGATCCTCACACTCAAATACACAAACATATAACAATCATAAATAATCAATACTCACATTTATTTAGAAACAACAACCCTCCAACTGGCCGATCATAAGGTGAAGGACTTCGAAATTAAATTCAGTCAGAAAGTAAATAAAGTCGGATCAAAATTGTTCCAAACAGAATTCAAATTTGAATTCTCTCGAAACAAATGAAATTCCTCGGAACAATTCGTTCTTAACCACTTGACCCTAATAACATGGTTCATAACTAGTCTGCTCTATAGTAAAAAAAAACAGTATATGTATCTCTCACTAGCACCAACGCATCTGAAAAAAACGGCGTCTATGTCAGTGTTGATGTACAAAACCGACACAGACACTTGTGATTACATTTAATTTATTTATTTTTTCAAATTATTATCGGATTTCAACATATCAGTTGTCCCTATCAGTGTCGTGTTTTCGGTGTCTTTGTAGGGTTGTCTTTGTAGTGTCGTGTTTCCGGAGTCTGTGCTTCTATGCGCATTTTTCTATCAGCATACAATTCAGGCTTCAACTAAACTCTAAACAAAACAATAAACATAAACTCAAAACTCAATTTCCAAATCATTCATCTTAACTGAATCAACTAAACCAAAATACAAAACTAATCCAATGAATTAGAAAAACGTATGCTTCACTTATGGCTACTGTTCTATAGATTAATACATTAACAAAAATGAACAAAAATCAACCAAAATAAAAGGAAAACTATAAATTAATATAAAGCAATAATAATAACAGAAAATTAATCAAAATTAAATACATAAAAAAGGAAGAAAAAAAATGAAGAAATTGAACCTGTCCGGTGGACAAGATAACAGGATCGATCATCAACTGAGTAGAAATAGGGCACCGAAATTCAGTCGGAGGGGCAAATTCGTCCAATTTATCATCAAAAGAGTTCGTTCGATTCGAATTCGAACGAGACTTGAAATCCTTGAGAGAAGAGAGCGCCGCGATTGCATCATCGGCGTTTTGCAGTGTATAGTCATCGGAGTCAACGATTCTCTTCACGATTTTCCATAAGCGTTCCTTCAATTCCGATGCAGTTGTTTCCTCCATTTTCGCCGCCATAACCGTCGCACAAACACGCATTGCACTCACTCGCCACCACTGCTACTGCCGCTACCATTCAAAAACGGTTGGTTTTGTTTTTGCACTTTCTTTTTGACTCTGAATGAATGGTAATGAATTAAATAAAAAAGTAAATTATGACAGATGCTGCACACTAGACAACGCTTTTCTTAATAAGTGCTTTTTTTAATAAGCACTTTTTGGTTCTGACTCTATTCTATTCTTTTCTCTCTCTCTGTTTGTTTGCAAAATCAGATAGATAAAACGTATCGTAGTAGAGTGTAGTGAGAAATATTAATATAGTGTATCGGTCCGATTCGGTTCGGTTTAGATGGTTAAGGTGAGTAAATGAGTCCACAGTCACGGCAAGCAGTTCTTGGACGTTTCGACTTCCTACGGCCCATTTCGAGTTTAATACAACAAACAAATAAACCACCGTTTTTAAGGAAAATACAAAGGTGAATCAATTGTGTTTGGTAAGTTAATTAACGTGTTCAAATTAGTAATTTAATTGGATTAATACTGATAACTATTATTATTATTATTACAAACAAATGCATTAATATTTATTATGATTTATGGGTAGGAATATAAATTAATAAACCAGTTTTATCTAAATCTTAATGATAAAGAAAATTTTATATGGTAATTAATGTGATATATATATATATATATATATATATATATATATATATATATATATATATATATATATATATATATATATATATATATATATATATATATATATATATATATATATATATATATATATAATGAGTAAGTTATCAATAAAATTTCTATTTTTTTTCTCAGGTATAATATCTATTCATAATTTATCTCATGTATCACACGGAGTAAAAGAATTAGTATAAAAATAAGTCAATGAATAAGAACTATAAGATTTAAAAGAAAAGGTTAAGATTAAATTTAAAGAATCTAAAAAAAGCTGGTAGATTATAAAAATATTTTGTGGTTATTAAATTATAAGTTATTTTATAATTATAATAAAATATTAGTTTTTTTTTAATATACTCTTTTTTATTTTAAAATAACAAAAGTTCATTAATTTAAATTTCTTTTAAAGAATATACAAGGAGATCAAAAATTTCTCGAGTCTTTGAATTTTGAGCTTTAATTCTTTTCTTCTTGTTAGATTAATTTTGATTGAAGAATGATAGTGATTTAGAAGATGTTTCTTTGTTGTAGAGTCAGAGTCTTTCAGATATTTGAACATTGTCTTTAGATATACAAGTAACCACTAATCTGAGGAACAACTTCTTTGTTTGTGAATGAAAGTTTTTCTGATCCATTATGTCTTGATCTGATCTTGGTTTCTGATAATCACTGAGTTGCATATCTGATGTCTGATTTCTGAAGCAGAAACTTATATCAATACATCTAATTTTCTGATTAATTCATCTTGATCTGATCTTTGATTTCTGATGACTTCTTTTCTGAGCTGCATATCTGATGTCTGATTTCTGATGCAAAAGCTTATACTAGTACAGTTGATTTTGACGTTGGGTTCTTTCTTTTCTGATCTCTTGAATTTTGATCTTTGGTTTGAGTTTGAAGCAACAACTTATGTCAACTACATCTTGGTTTCTGATCATGAATTATTTCTTTATGATATCTGAGATCCTCGTTTCTGATATCTTTAGATCTTCAATTCTAAGCTCTGATTTCTGATATCTTTGTTTCTAAGCATCTTTGTAATAACCGGTAAGAAATAAGAGTCGCCACCATTAATTTTTATCCTAGGGAAGAGAAGATAATGGATAACTCTAATTTGGATCAGAGATTCTAGGTTGTTGACTTGCTTTAGACGAAGGAAAGGTGTTAGTCACCCCTCATCTACATTGTTCTCAAGGATACTGGATTTAAGGTTTAGGAGTAGAGTTTTAATTTTTAGTTAAGGGGATTCGCCACAGTTTTTAAGCCATATGCATATGTATCCTCTTATGAAGAATCAGAGTCCTATTTCGTAGTTCGCAGTTGTTTGGTTAATTTTTTTTATGGATTGTAGAAATATCTCGAATTCTCCTTGAACCAAGTCTGGGTGTGTAAATAGCAGAATTGTTGACGAAGCTCACAGTCAACAATAAACATTTATATAACCCTTTTTAAAAATAATATTGAAATTTGAATTAAGTTAGTAAAAAACAGTTAGTAATTGATTGGTTAGCTGTTTTCGAATATATGACGCAATTATGCAAAAAATAAGTTTGAATGAAAAATATTTAATGCAAAAAATTAGAGCTAGTATTGTAGAAAAGATTTTTGATTAATAAAGAACTATTTTAATTATTACAAAAATATATTAAATATTTTTAATAAAAATTTAATAATTATTTATGCAAAATTATGTAAAATGTTAAAAATATGACTATTAAATAGAAATAGAAAAAATAAAATTAATAAAATAATTTAATTTAGTTAAAGAGGGTGATTTTAAAAAATTAGAGTGGCGCAGTGTATGAGAAATTAGTCTAGACCTAAACGAAAATCTAAGCCCAAACAATCAGAAATACATTTTGTGTTGAGTAGCAAAAATTAGAGAGTCTAAATATCAGGGTCCTAAATCCAATTAGTAGATTTAAGTCCATTTGTGTATAATTAATTTTGTTAAGAGATTATTTACATGGTCACTAATTAATTAATTTTAATCTGACAAAATTAAATATATATTTTTTTTTGTATTTTGCTAATGATGAAATTACACTAAAAGACCCGAGTTAAATTAGTTAAAAAAATTAGTCTAAATGATTATTTAAGACTAATAAATAAAGAATAAATAAATAAATAAATAGAAAAACAAACAACCACATGTTGTAACGTAGTAACATAGTATATCAAACATAAGTATTCATTTGTCTTATTCAAATAAATAAATAAAATAAAAACTAATAGTAATAATAAAGGATAAAGGAAACAAAACAATAAAACACAGACCACTTCTTTCTTCTCTCACATTTGTTTCTTTCATATTCCAAAAACAAAACAAAAAAACCTTTCTTCGTTATTTCTTCTCCTTCTTCCGGCAACAACAACTTTCACAAGATTTAAATGCCCTTCTAACATCATTTTCAATTCCAATCTTGACAACACAAACAATTTCAACATTCATGAAAACAAAAGCTTACGAACCTGGCATAAGTGGTAGCGCGGAAATATTCGATGAAAGACGATCGGGGTAGTGGAGAACGTCTGCGTGCATGGCTTCCTGTGGTGGAAGATCGGAGGGGCCGAAGGATTATTGGAAATTTTTGGATTTGTTTATCAGAGTTTCTGTTCAGAAACCCTAGAATAAACCAAAAATGAGAGAAAGATTGAGATTGTGAAATTGTGAATTTCTGGATGAAAAATTATGTTGGACAATAGTCCTATTTATAGACTTAGAATTAGGTTAAAAAAATTAGCAAGTAAGTTATCCAAAAGTCAAGAGAAGCCCAAAGCCCGATCTCTAAAAGAGAAAAAAAATTAGTAACAAAAAATAGAAAAAGAAAATGTTAAAAAATGTAACACAAGAGATTCAAACCCACGACCTTATACTTGCAAGCTTCATTCCTTATCAACTGTGCTATGTTACTCATTTGAAATAAAAAACTCAATTGAAATTATATGAAAGCAAACAAGTATTTGCTATTTAAAATACAAATAATCTGAAATAAACTGTTATACATTTTTAAATGACCGAAATGAATTATTGTTAAAATGTTAGTAAAATTGAACCATAGAATATTATAAAAAATCAATGTTGAAAGTATTTTTGACTGTAGGAATAAAGGGAGGGAAATTTGGAGTGTGACAGCTGTCCCTATTTAATTACTCTTCGATTGAAGGATACGAGAATACGCAGGTCTCGTATATTCGAATCGGAAGATTATTGTTGTACCCCAAAATTTGCCCTCCCATGAATTCCTCAAGACTATAGGAGTTTCAAGGGGCAGGTAAAAATCAAGAAGAAATTCAAAATCAAATCTCTTCAACAATATGCAAGAATTAGGGTTTGAGTTTTCTTCAAGAACATGACTTCTCAAATGAGCTCCATATGGTCTTATACATCCAAGACAACTCATTTTCAAGTTCACAAGGTGCTCAGCAATGCAAGAGCATCACAAGACTCTTCAGGTCAACCATCTCCTAAGCAGTAGACAGCTGAAATTAGGGTTTTGGTTCTTTCAAGGAATTTGGGGTTTTCAATGGTTCAATCAAGTCTCATAGGCCTATATACATTTCCAAGCACCTACATGCCAAGTTTCAAGACTCACAGTGCCAGTTTGCACAATCAAAAGCTCCATTTGATCTACAGTCAACTGCAAGGGCAAAATGGTCATTTTGCAGTCAAAAGTCAGAATTCTTGGTCAACATCTTATTTTTGAGTTCACAATCATCATTTGATCAAGTCTTGATCATGATCCCACAAAAATAGCTCAAAAATCATCAAGATGCAAAAGTTACTATTTTTAGACAACATAAAAGTCAACTGTACTTTGACCAGGGCATAACTCTTTTATGGTTTATCAGAAAAATTCCATCCAATGCTCAAAATGAAGAGAATTGCATCCTCCACAATTGCATAGCTTGGAATTTTTATCATGCACCATTTGGAAGTTATGAATTTTTACATTATAGGTCAATTTCAAAAGTCAACAAAAGTACACTTTGAGTTAAAGGCCATAACTTGAGATTGGTAAATCCAAATGACATGGGACCAAAAGCATTGGTTAGAGGACTTCAAGGGCTTTCCAAAATGTCCAAGAACATGGTCATATGATCAAAATTGAGCAAGTTATGCATTGGAGAAGTTGGGCAATTTTCATGAATTTGCAAAAGTCAACTTTGCTCAAAACACCTTCTTTTTGCTAATGGGCCTCAAATCTCTTTTTGAAATTTCACCCATGACCTATGCACGACCCACCAAGTTAAATTGGATTTATTTTCTTAAATTTATTGATTAAATGGATTTTTAATACATATTAATTCATTTAATTAATTTAAATTATAAGAAAATAAAAGATTTGATTCTTGAATCTATTTTTGAACCAAATGTGATCCAAATATGCTGACCAAGCAATGCCAATTCGTGCACAAGCTAAAAGATACAAAAATATCCAATTTTGGCAACTTGTTCAATCATGAAAAATCAAGAATATTTGATTTGTCAATCATCATCAATATTCAATATTCAAAGTTAAAAGACCATTCAAGAGCATATATACTGCATACACAAACCCTAGCAAAAGAGGAGAACAAGGATTCGTGCCCTAGCCATAGCTACCAATTTCAAGAAACTTCAAAAAAAAATCAAAACTTGTTCTTGCAATCTAGGCCAATTCAAGGTGCCTTGTCCAGCCAAACACGTTGTAGGAGGTACAAGGAGTGATTTGCAATCAAATTCAAGCACCAAAGCTCAAGGAATCACGAAACACCATCTCACAATTTGCACTTCTAATTCAAAATCGTATCTCTTAATTCATATGCATTTGACATGTTTTTGTGATTGATTTGCGTTGCTAGAGGTTATACAAAGCTAATGGAATGAATTAATTGAACTATAGTGCCCTAAACCGAGAGATGCCATGATTGAGTTTCTAGGGTTTTCAAGCTTTCAAATAGGGCTTTCCAAACCATGAAGAATTAGAACCAATGGGATACATGGTTGAATTCGTGAGACCAAGACAATTCCAACACATACCTCACGAAATATTTCTTTTTGCTCTGTGTCTATTCGCTATTTTTCGTGCAAGAGATAGAGGAGGTTAAAAACCCCCGCTATCTGATTCTATTTATGCAGGACCAAGGTTGAAGATGATGACGTGTTGTCATCTGGTTCGTGTGTTTGAATTACGCGCTTTTATTTTATTTTTTTTCAGGCATATTAGTTTGTTTCATATATAATCATTGCTTCTTATTTCTATAACAATTGAAGCAGCTTGGTTGGGTGGTAAACGCGTTGGCCTGTGAGCATTGGGACCTGGGTTCGAATCCCAGGTCCCCCAACATATTTGCTTTTAGTTTCTTGCAGTTGATCCAACGCTTCTCAGCAAACGTAGTCCACCATGTGATTCAAATCTCAATATGCCAAGTGGCTTCAGGCCAAGATCTAAAGGCCAGATTGGAGCATCCACCATACTCCCTGGTCAACGAGCATGCAGGGAATCACAAGGGTCAAACAAGCTGGGCGCTAATGGGCCTGGGAATTGCAAATTACACCACAAAGTTGGGCCCAGCACCCCCCTATGAGTTTATTTCTTTTCCCCTTTTTATTTTTCTTTCATTTAATTATTTTTATAATTATTATTTATATCACTAACAAATTAATATTTTTTCCATAATAAAATCAGAAAACCATAAAAATATTATTTTTCATTAAATTCATCACTTGTTATTTTTTTTAAATAAATATTAACCAACTAATTTAGTTTTTAATTAGGTACAATTTTAATATTTTTGCAATAAATTAAAAGTAAATTAGAATATTAGGTTTTAACAATTTTAATTATTTTTATTTTTATTTCCTTAAATATTCTAAAAAACCCAAAAAAATATATTTTTTATTTAATTAATTAATTAACTTAGGTTTAATTTCATTTAGTCCAAAATAACAAAAAATCTCTTTCTTTCCCAAAAAAGGGTCAAAACCCTAAAAACTCTCCGATTCAATTTTCTCGCGCGTATTATTTTTTGATTCATATTTCAATATTGTATCTGCTTCAAGGATGTAATAGTTTTGGACTTAGGACTTTTATTTATCGCTTTTATTTATCTTTTCTGCATTTACTTTTTCAAGGGTTTGTTTTTGGCGATGTAAATACCTGACGCCTTGTAATAGCTTAGTTTTATTTTCCGCAACCATTAACTGCTAGATGTATGAATAATAGGCTATGCATGACAAGATCTACCTTAACTTAAAATCAATCGTAGCTCACCATAACATGTACAAAGATAACATAACTGAAAATTGACACATTTGCACATGCCACTCCTAGGGTACGCCTCACTTGGTTGCCTCGAACGTGGTCATTGAGTATAGGAAGTTTTAGAGGTCGCCCTCTTGTCCAAAGATCATAAGTTGCCTCGAAACGGTTGCCTCGGATAAAATGATCTAAGACATTAGGGTTACCGCTAAGGCGTCATAACATTGCTTTAGTGACCACATGTCCCTTAATCGAATTGACCCGAAAACTCCGACGACGATGCTACCTACTCCTTCATAGTGGGATAGCATTGTCTAAAGGGACATTTACACAGTTTAATTCCTTTTGAGTAGGTAGAGGTTCTTAGGTACTTGCTCTTTCAAAACAAAACAAATTTTTCGCACTTACACTTTTCAAACAAAGTTTTCAACAACACTTCATACACTCTTGAGGACAGAAACAAGAGTTAAATCGAAGTTTTCAAACAAAACTCTTTTCAAAACCCACAAACATAAGAAAAGCAAAACTTTTGAAAACACAGTGAGCAAGTACCTAAGAGCCCGTGGATAACCACAGATAGAAAGGGTGCTAACACCTTCCCTTTCTATAATCTACTTCCCGAACCCGAGAAACATCTCGAAAAGGAATTTTTCTGTGATTTTGTCCTTTCCTTGTTGGATAAAATAAAAGACGATGGCGACTCTTGCTTACCGCGACATTTTGCAAAAACAAACGCAAACGCGAACCAGCATTCCAAAACAGTCAGTTCTATTTCCACCGATCACAGAACTGGCGACTCTACTGGGGATTCTAAATAAGTGAGGTGTACCTTAGGATTAGATCACTTGTGTTTTCAATTGTATGCTTTGTATGCTTTAAATTTTTGGGTTTGTATCGGAGTTCTATAGATCCTAACCCGGATCTGGGGATACCCTTTAGAAGTAGCAACAAACTGTGAGGGAACTGTGCGGGGTATACCGACATGGTTGAAGCAGTAGCTACGTTGATGTGGCACTTTGGTGAGTACCGGTAACCCTTGAGTCAAGTCAAGGAGAGTACGGGGCCGCCGCATGGTTTCATGAAGCATCAACTGACCTTAGAACCTTACTTGACCATCTTGGCCTTTTTAGGAGTAGTGAGATGACCGACTTTGGTGCAGTCCGAAGTTGGTAGATACTCGATACTACACTCATTGAGGGTTGTTTTCTTGGAATATTTTGGTCGCCAGTTAAGTGGCTAAATCAAAACAATGAACATAGAAAACAATCCAATGATACTGAGCTCCTTAGAACCCGGTTACTATTTATAGGACAGGTTTTGAGCCAACTAACTTCAAGAGGGTACTTACCTACGAACTCCATGCCAGCCTAAACTTAAGGCTATATGTGTGACTTGTGTACCTTCAAACTTGAACTACTTGCACATTCTTGTTATCTGACAGCATGAGTTCCTTGCAGGTTTTGTTTACAGTCCTTATCCAACAATTTGGATTTATCGCAGGGCTTACTTACATCACCTCACACTTTTGCTTAAACGCATAGCATACACATCATAACATCATGCCATAGCATTTCCTTAACCATTTCAAGGATCTCAAGGGTTTGTGATGCAGGTCAGGATGAACCAAACGTCTAGCAAGGGGCAAAGGGGATTTATTTTCCTCTAGCCAAGGTTGTCTAGAAATCCAAGCACGATAACTTGAGTCAGGGGCTATGACCCACTCGATATGGTGAGCCTGACTCTTGAAGAAGGACTCTCAGCAACATGAAGTTCCTTCAATCAAGCTGCAAAATTCAAATTCTAACAAGTTTCTTTGTTTACCCCACGAGATCCTTGAAAACATTGCATACATATATCATACATATCATTGCATTACAGGTACCATTACAGGTATCTTATCTTCTTTGCTGTTTATTTCAGCAATCATCATGTCTACCGAACCTTCCACTGAGCAAGCTATCAAGGCCCTCCAGGCCCAGAATGCCCAGTTTCAAGAGTTGGTCATGAGCCTAGCTAAAGGTCAGCAGGACCTGAAGACCCTGATTCTGAAAGAGAGGAAGAAGAAGAAGAAGAGGACTGTCATGTTCAACACCGGATGCAGGTTTGGAAACGGGCTGCAAAATGAAGTTGATCTAACCACCTCATTTGGAGGGAAAGACAATCCACAAGAGAGGAGGGTTCCTATCCCTATAGTCTCTGACAACGAGACGGATTATAATGAAGAACAGTATCCTCCTGCTGAGGATAAGTACAAACAGCTGGAAGACCGCTTGAGCGCTATGGAAATACAGAACGTGCCCGGTCTGGACTTCGGAGATCTAGGTCTATCCTCTGGGGTGGTGATTCCCCATAAGTTCAAGGCACCTGCCTTTGCCAAGTATGACGGAGCTTCCTGTCCAAAGTTGCACCTCCGGTCATATGTGAGGAGGATCCAACCGTACACTACTGACAAGAACTTGTGGATCCATTTCTTTCAAGACAGTCTTTCAGGGACTCAGCTTGAGTGGTTCTATCAGTTGGATGGAGCCAGTATCCGCAGCTGGGAAGATTTGGCTACTGCGTTCTATAGGCAGTACCAGTATAACACCGACCTCGCTCCTACGCGTACCCAACTCCAGGGTATGTCAATAGGGACGGGTGAAGGATTTAAAGAGTATGCTCAGAAATGGAGAGACCTTGCCGGAATGGTGCAACCACCTTTGGCTGATCGTGAACTTGTCAATATGTTTCTAGGGACCCTGTCTGGTCCATTCTTTAACCATTTGATTGGAAACTCTTCAGCCGGGTTTACAGACCTTATCTTGACTGGTGAGAGAATTGAAGCCGGCATCAAAAGTGGGAAGTTTCAAGAAGCTACACCTTTTGATGCTCAGAAAAAGCCTTACAGTGGGAAGAAAGAGTCCAATGCTGTGTACAGTCAAAAGAGTCATCGTGAGTAATACGTAGGGGCAGTCTTGATCTCTGGTTCTGCGTCACACCGATAACTGCAAAAGGGAAATCAACAAAGGCCGGACGAGCCTAAAAGACAGTTCACCAACATCAACATGCCATTGTTACAAGCATTGCAGCACATGTTGAAGATGAATCTGATTACGGTGATAAACCCTCCTCCGAACCCTAAGACTTCTTCTCCTAACTACAACCCAGATGCAAGGTGTGCTTATCATTCCGGTAGCCTGGGGCACGATACTAACGATTGTTGGGCGCTGAAATACAAGATTCAGAATATGATTGACGCTAAGGAGATCGAATTCGAGCCTCCTGAGACTCCCTATGTGATCACTGCTCCCTTGCCAAAACACGGCTAGGATTGAAAGCACTTTTGTTCATTTGAATTCTGAAGTTGTATTTTTCTTTGCTTATTCAAACAATTATCATGTCAAACTCTTTTATTTCATTAATGCATTACACATGTCTGTTTTGAATTAATTGTTTTCACTATGCTTAGAATTGCTTCATATTTCCTTTTTGTGATGTTCAAACTCTCGATTAAAAAATTCTAAACCTTTTGAGGGAGGATGACGAAAACGATACCACGATCTTTACAATATGCTTTTGAATAGACCCTGCTGATGAGGTACAGGCATTATTTCAAATCCTAAACAGTGGAGTTATAAGGAAGATAATCCCTAGTCAACCCCTTTGAGCCAAAGAAGTTGGAGTTTTTCTTTTCATAAATTAAAACCCTTAATTATAACCTGGGGCAGGGTAGTTCTCTCAGTTGATCCAGGTGCACAATGAATGGCATCAAAGAAGTCCTTCTGAAACAAAAGACAATGATGGTTCCGTATAATCGTAAGGACATGCAGTCATTATCTCTCAGAAATAAAAGCCCATTAAGTCAAAACCTACGAAGGAGACTTACAAAAAACTGGGGCATCCCGCTGACTGTAATCACAAAAGAAACAGTTTAGGCAAAAAGACAGGGATAGCGAAATAAAAAATAAAGAGGTCCTGCAAACTCTTATAAAAATGACCGCCTGTTCAAAATAAATTGTCAGTATCCAAACCATCACCGGAATATCAGAGCAAAGACTCAAACAAGATCTAATGCACGATTAGATGAGTTTAGGATCGAAGAACATCACGAAGAACGGGTGGGTAAAAATAAATTTGAGCCTTTATCCTTTGTTTCTTAAACCGTGAACCAGGCCATGTTATAACCCTTAAAAGTCCTAGCTGAAGCATGGGCTAGTTCGAAAGCATACTGTTACAAAAGGTATCCTGACTCATGTAGGGCTTGCTGTAAAATCCTGAGTTGACATCACATTTTACAAAAAAATTCACTTGTTTTATTGAAAACTGCATTTTCAAAGAACTTCAAAACAGACATAAGCTTTGCATTCTTAAAATAACATTGTTTGCATATGGCTATTTGTTCAAACAACAGAGAAATTTACACGACGAATATCTAGTGAACAAAAACCTTCTCAATAAAAAGGGTCACCTCAAGTGGAAAAAACACTTCCAACCAAGGGGCAGACATAACCATTGTCCATCATCTGGGGCAGTCAAGTCAAGATTCAAGGAATCTCTCAAGATGCCAAATAGCCAGGGGCAAATCTCCGCCTGAGTCACTTGGGGCATTGGACATGAATTCAGCAACGAATCTTGCATGATCAAACATCTTCTGGTAGTATGGCAACACAATACTACCGACAGTGACAACTCCCTGCACTCTGAGAACATGGACATAGTCAAAAAAGTACTACGCATAATCAAAGACCCGCTAGGTCGACTGGCCTAGGCAAAAATAAGGGCTTCCCGGCGAACCAAAAGGGTTCGGGCAAAAATAAGGGATGAAAATAAAAAAATCTGCACACCCGGCAAGTCGAAAACCTGAAAAGGCGGCTTGGGAAAAAATGGGTATCCTGGTGTTGGCTGAAGATTTCGATAATATTATTTAGAAGCCAAAAGAGATAAACGTTCTGATCGAAATGGAATTAAACGCCATATTTCGAAGTTGCAGAAGCAGTGTTTCGAATAAGGGTGTCAAAGCGTGAAGCTTCGAACGGCAATTATGGGAACATAGTTAAAGGAGTCTCGGAACAACAGCGAGGCTGTGTTTGGGAAGAACGCTCGAGATAGAGAGACACCAAAAGCATTTAAAATTCAAATGGAAGCGGGACTTTCAAAGTTTGAAAGTTATGTGTTGGAGCATTTGGGGACACGTGGAAAGATGAAAGAAGCATTGTCTTGCATGTTCGAAACGTGGCATAATCCTGTAGCGAGACCGTTAGGGTCGAATTAGTATAAATAGAAGTCTTAGTATTAGGATTTCGGTGTGTCATATCTGTTATACAAAATACTCAATAACATTCAAACTACCACATGGCAAGGGAAACGAATGCAAGAGAAATGTATGTATGATAGCACCATGTATTTCTAACTTAATGAAAACCTTTTACCATTTCCAGTACTTTCCTCTATTCTTTTTGTCAGGCAACATTTACAAGTTTTCTTATTTACAGTCTTTTCACTTCGAAGTCTTTTCCTCAAAGTTTTACGTTTTACTGTTTTCTTTATATTTCGAGCACTTTATATTTCAGAGAACTGTCACATTTTCCATACCTTTACCTTCAAGTATTGTCCTTCGAGCGCATACTTTTACTTAAAATCATTTACAGATTTCTCGCATTAAACGCTTTTTGCATATTTTAAACTTCTACATTCCAGAAACCTTTTATGTTAAACGTTTTGTAAGTCGAAACCATTTACTTCATTTTTCATGCAGTTTTATATGTCTCTACAATCAGCATTACAATTAGCATTTATTCGTATAACTTAGTTTTCATATACATTTTGACTACATTTTTAGACTCGTAGAGAGAGATCGAAGTAAGCCAAACACTTATACAATATCAACCATGAATAATTGTTCGATTGTGAGAGTAACCTTAGTATCCAAGGAGTCCTAGGATCAATCTAGTCGATCCTGTGAGTTACCAGAGAGATTGAATAACAGTAAGAAAGATTATTCGATAGTTTGGAAGACTAGCGGTTGTTTACCAGAAATCACTGGAAACAAATTGGCACACCCGGTTAAGAATAGTTAAGAATAGCACCATGTGGTAGTTAAGAATAGTAAGAAAGAAAGGATTTCCTATGTTGGGACTGAGGAAGTAGAAGAATATCCTGAATTCGAATTCGAAGAGGTCGAAATCGACCTCGCTGAATTAAAACAGGCCCCGCCTTACTCCTGCAAAATGTTAGTTCCCACAAAAGGGAAAGATATTGTTGAAAATGAGAAAAGTGACAAGTTTCCAAAGAAGGTTTATACCTTCGACGTCACTAAGTGTGACGAAATTTTTGACTTGCTTGTCAAGGATGGCCAACTAATTGTGCCATCAAATGTCAAAATACCTCCTTTGGATCAGAGGAAGAAGAGGGGATTTTGCAAATATCATAGTTTTCTAGGCCACAAGACCTCACAATGTTTTCTTTTCAGGGACTTGATTCAAAACGCGATCAAAGATGGCAGACTTAAGTTTGCTGATAAGGTGAAGATGAAAGTGGACGAAGATCCTTTGGACGTCGCAGACACCAACTACTCCGAGCCTGCATGCATTGGAGAGGTCAACATGGTGGAAACTGATCGAAGCGACGCCCTAACAGAAGAAAAGGACACTGGAGTCGAAAACTGGGTGATGGTCGAAGTCAGCGAGGAAGTCACTGAAGACATCCAGAATACGCCAGACACTTCGATTGCTGCACATGTGGCTGTTGCAGGAGAAACCCAGGCTACTGAAGACCAAGGGAATCAAAACGAAGGATTAACACAAGTCACTGAGGGCTTGAGGCTGGAATTGGAGAAAGTCCAAATTATGCAGCCAATTCCCCCTCAAAAGGAAATATGGGACACTCTAGGGGAACCCAGTGGAAAATTTGACTATCTGGTCAAATATTCTGCCCCAGAGAGTTCGAAGGTCCAGATTGAAGATATAAAGCCCACGGGATGGAGCGATGACGAAACTAAAGAGGGGGATGTGGAAATAAATATGGTGGATATGGAAAGACCCCGCTCTGAGATGGAGGAAGTGGAAAAATACTTAGAAAAAGAAAAGTACAGAATGGGGGATAATCACACTGGAGATGCTAGTCTCAAAGACTATCTCATGACATGCCACAAAGGAGACCCAGGCATGATATTGTGCCCTAGGTGCAGCATCCTCTGCAACCAAAGAATTGCTGCAAATTTCGAAAGGGTACAGAGGGCTCGAACTGGCAACAATTGGCGCCAGGATAACCAGCTTTTTAGGTGCTATCCCAAGGCCGGAGAGAGTTTGCTGGAGTTTGTTTTTCGCTGCTACAAAGGGGCAACCAAGTGTTTGATTTGCCCAAGGTGTTCTGCTGTGTATGACCAAAGCATGGCCAGGGCCTTCGAAACGATTCCCTTCGCCCCTTGCTGGAACCATCAAGAAACTGCCCAGATGGGCCCACATTTCGACAGTAGACACAAACAGCGAAGGCCTGATAGCCCTCACCCCAAAGCTGCTCGAAGAGTGACTTTCAAACTCCCTGCTGAAGTACCAACCGATAGATGGTTACAAGTCAGAAATGACAAAGGCAAAGATAGATGGAGGAATGCTGAACGAAATGCACGCCATGCTGTGACATACAGGAGGCAATTCAACACACAAAAAAGGGAGGAAGTAAGATTAGAGAATTACAAAGGAAGGAACCCCATGTCAAGATCCTAGTGGCGCAGACAGCAAAGGATTCGAAAGGCTGAGAGAGAAGCTGTGGCAAACAAAGGGGATACTTCAACGAAAATACAAGGTGAATCGAGCACCAACAAACCAAAAAATCAAACTGAAGATAAACCTCCAGTCAATAGGAGGCTTTTCTCTGAAGACCAACGAGATGAACCAAAGGAATACACTCCAGGCCCAGAAGAGGACGAAGATATGATAACAGATAACTTCGAATCGGAGGGGGAGTCTTCATTTAACTTGAACTGTAACGTGGTGTCTGTGCTTCCCTGCGAATTTGGGCAGGAAACCGAAATCAACGAATATGAGGAGGAAGACACCACAGATTTGATGAAACACAGGCCCGTGTGCTACTACGTAATGGACAATGGGGTTGTTGAGGAACAAAATGCGTTCTTTGAACGTCCAGAACCTGCAATGAAGAACCATCTCAAACCTCTTTTCATTCGGGCGAAAGTGGGTGTCCATGGTGTGAACAAAGTTCTAGTGGATGGGGGTGCTGCAGTCAATCTGATACCCCATTTCATGCTAAAAAGATTAGAGATCCGAGAAGGAGATATCAAGCCCCATAATATGGTTCTGTCCAATTATGAGGGAAAAGTGGGCAAAACACTGGGGGTGGTCCAGTTGGAATTGACAATAGGCTCAAGTTGCAGGCCCACCATGTTTATGGTGATCGAAGCCAAGGCCAATTATAACCTGCTGCTGGGAAGAGAGTGGATCCATGGCGTGGGGGCAGTTCCTTCGTCTATGCATCAACGACTAGTTCTGTGGAGAGATGATGGAATCGTGGAAAACATCGAAGCAGACCAGAGTTACTTTATGTCAACTGTCAATTTAGTTGACAAAAGGGATTATGATAAAAATCTGGCAAAGATTGCTCCATGTGTTCCAAATGATGAGATGAATGAAACTAGAAACGCCCACTACTACATGACACTTCGTCATGATGGCCTTTACTGGGATAGAACAATAATCAGTGAAGAAGAGGAAGTTGAAGGTGCTATACAAAAACGGCCAGCAGGCTGGGACTTCGACAACCTTAACCATGACTGAGTCTACCTTTTTCGAAAGGATTTCGGCCTATATGGCTGAGAATGAATCAAAAGCGGCCTTAGAGGCTGAAATAAATAAATCAACTATAAAGATGAACGAAGTTAGTGGGGAGGGATCGAAATTCTCACCCATCAAGGAATATGAGATGGATCAAAGGTTGGATGCCATCTATGATAAAGAACCCTTAGGCTTCGAAAGGGACCCCATAAACTCAGGTGTCAAAATGTTGGCACAGGACCCGCTCGAAGAAGTCAACTTAGGGGATGAAAAAACGAAAAGAGTAACCTACATAAGTGCTAAACTTAACTCAGGCCTCAAGAAGAAAGTGATCGAAGTCCTTAAGGAAAACAAAGATTGCTTCGCTTGGGATTATGATGAGATGCCTGGTTTAAAGAGGGAATTGGTCGAACACAGACTGCCAATCAAAGATGGCAAGAGGCCCATCAAACAAACTCCCAGAAGGTTCGCACCAGCGGTTCTCACAAAAATTAAAGCTGAGATCGAAAGGTTGCTGCGCTGCAAATTCATCAGAACAACAAGGTACGTTGAATGGTTAGCAAACATAGTACCCGTTATTAAGAAAAATGGTTCTTTAAGAATTTGCATAGATTTTAGGGATTTAAACACTGCAACCCCTAAGGATGAATATTCCATGCCCGTGGCAGAAATGCTGGTAGATTCTGCTGCAGGATTCGAATACTTGAGCATGTTAGATGGATACTCTGGATATAACCAGATTTTCATTGCTGAAGAAGATGTTGCAAAAACAGCATTTCGTTGCCCAGGAGCCTTAGGCACCTACGAATGGGTGGTGATGCCTTTTGGTTTAAAAAATGTTGGGGCAACTTATCAAAGGGCGATGAATTCAATTTTTCATGACTTCATCGAAACCTTCATGCAGGTGTATATTGATGATATAGTCATCAAATCTATATCTGCAGAAGCGCATTTGCATCATTTAATCCAATCATTCGAACGAATGAGAAAACATGGCTTAAAGATGAATCCCCTTAAATGTGCATTTCTTGTGCAGGCTGGAGATTTTCTTGGTTTTGTGGTCCACAAGAAAGGAATCGAAATCAACCAGAACAAAACCAAAGCCATAATGGAGACGAAAGCACCTGCGTCAAAAAGGGAGTTGCAATCTCTACTAGGGAAAATTAACTTCCTCAGAAGATTCATCTCGAACCTGAGTGGAAGAACCCAAGCTTTCTCTCCGTTACTTCGTCTGAAGCAAGGTCAAGCTTTCGAATGGAACGAAGCTCACCAGGAGGCGTTTGAAAAAATAAAAGAATATCTTTCTCAATCTCCTATTTTGTCTCCACCATCATGGGGGAAGCCCATGAGATTGTACATATCTGCCTCTGAAGTTAGTATAGGTAGTATGCTGGCACAAGAGGATAGCAATGGCGTCGAAAGAGCCATATACTATTTAAGTAGAATGCTAAATGACGCAGAGACCAGATATAGCAATTTAGAAAAGCTATGTCTCTGTTTATATTTCTCTTGTATGAAACTCAAGTATTATATAAAACCTGTTGATGTTTACGTTTCATCTCACTTCGATGTCATTAAACATATGCTTTCAAAGCCAATAATGCATAGTAGAGTTGGCAAGTGGGCTTTAGCCTTAACAGAATATTCATTGACTTTCATGCCTTTAAAAGCTATGAAAGGTCAAGTGATTTCCGATTTCATTGTGGATCATTCGTTGGTTGAGCAGACAAGCATGAGTTACGTCGAAATGCAACCATGGAAATTGTACTTTGATGGTTCAACCCACAGGAATGGAAGTGGTGTTGGAGTCCTTCTAGTCTCTCCTGAAGGAATTCCAACAAAATTCAAGTATAAATTGGATGGTCCTCGTTGTTCGAACAACGAAGCTGAGTATGAAGCGCTCATTGTTGGACTTGAAGCTTTGTTGGAATTGGGGGCAACCAGAGTCGAAATTAAAGGAGACTCTGAATTGGTGGTCAAACAAATCACAAAGGAATACAAGTGCATAAAGGAAAATTTAATGGTATACTTCGTCATAGTCAATAGGCTATTAAGGAAATTTGAATACATGGATATTCAACACATACCAAGATTAGAGAACCAAGAAGCAAATGACTTAGCGCAGTTGGCTTCAGGTTATAAAGTGTCTACCAAGAACTTTAAAGATTTGGTCGAAATAAGGGGAAGAGTTATGGCCACTAGATTCACACCATCGGATCTGGAAAATATGAGATTGGGATATGCTGAGAAACAGGGGTTCGAAATACTAGCCATCAATACTTTGTCTGATGCAGATTGGCGAAGTCCATTGAAGAGTTATTTAGCAGACCCAACTCTAAAAGTGGACAGAAAAACAAAATATAGAGCATTGTCATATCTCCTCACGGGGAACGAATTGTTCAAAAAGACCCAAGAAGGTGTATTATTGAAATGCCTAGGAGAGAGTGAGGCATATTTAGCATTGTCTGAAGTCCATAATGGGGCATGTGGGGCACACCAAGCAGGCCATAAAATGAAATGGTTGCTATTTCGATATGGTTTGTATTGGCCTAGCATGCTCAAAGATTGCATAGACTTTGCTAAAGGATGTGAGGAATGTCAGAAACATGCAGGAATTCAACATGCCCCTGCAAGTGAGTTGCATTCGATCATCAAACCATGGCCATTCAGAGGATGGGCATTGGATTTGATAGGAGAAATAAATCCTGCTTCGTCTAAAGGGCAGAAATACATCTTGGTGGGAGTAGATTATTTTACCAAATGGATCGAAGCTATACCTTTGGTAGTTGCTGATCAAGAGGCAATTATTGAATTTATACAAAAGCACATTATCTATAGGTTTGGATTGCCAGAAAGTATAACTACAGACCAAGGCTCTGTATTTACTGGTAGAAAGATGCAAGGATTTGCCCAAGAAATGGGGTTTAGATTGCTAACATCAACACCATATTATGCTCAAGCAAACGGACAAGTCGAAGCAGCAAATAAAGTAATAATAGGATTAGTCAAGAAGCATATTGGCAAGAAGCCAAGAAATTGGCACAAAACTCTGGACCAAGTGTTATGGGCTTGTAGAACATCTCCTAAGGAAGCCACTAACACTACGCCTTTCCAACTTACATTTGGTCATGATGCAGTGTTACCAGTAGAAATTCATCTGCAATCAGTTCGAATTCAGAAACAAAACGAAATTCCAGCTGCATTATATTGGGAAATGATGATGAATGAATTAGTTGAGTTGGACGAAATTAGATTACATGCGTTGGAAATTTTGATGAGGCAAAAAGAAAGAGTGGCCAGAACATACAATAAAAGGGTGAAGAAAAAAGTATTCGTTATTAATGACTTGGTTTGGAGAGTCATATTGCCTATGGATAAGAAGAACAAAGCGTTAGGTAAATGGTCACCTTATTGGGAAGGACCTTTTCGAATATTAAAAGTATTCTCAAACAATGCATACGAAGTCGAAGAACTCTTGGATGATAAACGTGTCCTAAAGGTTAATGGGAAATATTTAAAGAAATATAAGCCAAGCCTGCGGGAGATTCGAATAGTAACAACGTAAACAAAATATTATAAAAATCCAAGATGGCAAGATAGAATGCCAAAATGGCGTTGTTCGAATATTACATGTAAAAAACCAAAGTTATGGTCAGATAAACATCAAAATCTAGAAATAAGCATTGTTTTTCAATCGATTAAAGGTGCTTCGAAATGTTTCAAGTTTCTGCTGAGCGAACCGCCTGGCTCCTTCCAAGGTTGCCACTTCTCCTTTGAGCTGTTCTGCAGTCTCCATTTCTGCAAGCCCCTGGTTGAGAAGCTCTTCGAATTGGTTACCTGCAGGATTAGTTTCGAAGGCTAGTTGTTGTTCCTTAGCCTCCTTAACTTTCTGTTGAAGTTCCAGAATCTGCCTTTCCCAAATAAGAATGGACTCAGCTCGAGCCTCATATTCAGTTTTCGCCTGCTTCAGATGCATAGCTTGATCCTCAGCTTCTTGAGAAAGTTTCGAAGCTTGTTCATAGGCGGCATCCATGGCAATGCGTTTCTCTTGAACCTTCTTGGCAGCAGATTCGTCTTGGAGAAGGTAGCCAGTTATGTTGTCCAACAAATTCTGAAGGTCGAACAAGAGAGTACTAACTGGCAAGGAGCAGGTGGAAAGATTGACCTTTGTGAGCAGCTCCTTCATAGTATAGCAAGCAGTATTATCTTGCTTAAGCACTTCGAATATATCCACATTGAGAATAGTTCTCCTAATTTTGTTGAGAAGAACAACTCTTTCATCTGTGGGAAGAGGATAGCTGGTTGAACTTGTGCCAGCCCTAGCGAGTGGGACGTCCCTCTGATCCAACTTTGCCTTCATGTACCCAATGGGGTCATTTCGCCTCAGAAGTGCCAGTTCCTCGTCAGTCATTCGAGACGGAGAGGATTGGGGGAATTCCACGCGTAGGGGAACCACATTTGTTTCAACCTCTGGGGTTTCGTTGATTGCATCACCATCCCCTTCATTTGCTTCGTGCTCTTGGTCTTCTTCATCCTCGTCCAAATCTACCACTTCGATACCATCCCTTTCGCCGCTATTTGCGTTAGACTCCGTCCCGGCAGTCGAACCATCATTGACGTTTTCCTCGTCATTGGCGTTTTCCTCCTCAGATTCTTCGTCTGCAGATTCTTCGGCTCCTCGCCCAGAATCAGCTTTTTCTTCTTCAGTCTGAGTATCCTTTGGGTCCTCTTGAAGAGTTTCAAGAGGGGACTTTTGAAGAACCCTTTGCGAATCCTCTGCAGACGTTTGAAGTATCGTTTCGTTCACCTCTTTCAGAGGAATGGAGGTACCTTGGTCATCCGGCTGTTCAGAAGTTCCATTCAGAACCGCCACATTGGAAGAACCTTTGTTTTGGACCAAGTTGCTGGAATCTCCTTGAGGAGAGGAGTTAAGCGGAGCAGCAGCTCTGGATGGTGAGGTCGAAATGGTAGAAGTGGGATTCAAAATGTTCTGCAAAGAGCAGCAGAATGTTAAAGAGAAATATTCACCAAGGTAATAAGAAGTTAAACATTTTTTAGAAGAAGTTCGATTTACCTGTGGACCCTCAGAGGAGAGGTTACTAGCTATGCGTTCCAACGGGGGGTTGGAGGTCGAAGGTGGATTTTTGGATTTAGGTAAGGGAGCAGCATCCCTGGAATCGAGTCCAGAGACACTAGTCGGAACAATGCTTTTAGGAGTAGCTTTCTTTAGCTTCTTCTTCGAAGCAGTATTTGAGTTTCCTCCAGCCTTGGGGTCTTCCCCAGTAGTGCTTGGTTTCCGCTTCTTGGGAGTAGTAGGAGGAAGCTTGTTGGTCTGAACGAATTTTAACGAAGTTAGATATAAACCACAAAGCTTGAGTGAATTCGAAACATCAAAAACTAAGTGATTACCGTTGGAATTGGGGCACTTGTTGTTGTTGGCGTTATTGTTGTTGTTGTAGTTGCAGCAGTAGTAGTTGTTTCGGGTGGAGTCGTTTTATCAGTGGTTTCAATGGAGGCTTGAGAGGCACTCCCTTCCTTCGACTTCGAGGCAGTCGTCTTTATCCTGATAGCTGAAAATCGAAACAATTAAAGTAAAGGTTAAAGATATGGGAAATAAAAGACATTTGGGATTTTCCCAAGCGTTCGCACCTGTGCCTTGATCAGATTTAATTGACATGGCAGAAAGGTCGTATCGAAGTTGTCCTGGGAAATCATGAAGCCAGTATCGAGCCCATGTCACAGTCTCAGATGGCTTTGGTTTCCTTTGAAGATGTTTGAACATCTCTTTGCAAGTAAACCACCATGGATATGGGGGAAACCAAGCCAGAGCCAGTTCTGAGGTAGGTAATCTGGGAAATTTAGGTGGATGCATTTCGAATGCCAACCTATACCTATCCTCAGGTAACAGCCCTGAAGGAAGTTTTAGCTTAGAAACTTTTTGTTTAAATTTTTCCTTCAAGGTCTCAGCTGCTTGATGCACAGTGGAGTCCAAGCGCGTGGGGTCGTAAGTAGTTTCAAAATAATTTTGAAAAGCTTTTATCTCTTTGGCATGAGTAAACATACCTTTCTTTGTTGGTACCTGCACATCGAAGGCATCAATTAGTTTTTGTCGAATTGTAAGTGTATCGAACATACAAGTTTGATAAAACTTAATCCACCACTCCAGAAATCCTTTAGCCGCGAGATGGGTAGGTTCGAAGGCTATCAGCTCAAATTGGGCGAATCCTTGATATTGTTCTTGCTGGATCTTGGCTTCCCTTGCCTTGAAAGTTCGTCCAGAAGTGATGGCGCCCTCAGTTTGGAACAAAGGTTCAGGGATCAGTTGGCATAAGCCAAACTGCCTCGAAACAAAGTTTGGTTGGTAGGCAAAGAGAAGAATTTGGTTCTTGGCTGGGGTTATCCTTGAAGAGATGAGTCTAGGAAGCAAGAAAGCTCTCCATACATCCTGAATCTCCTTGATCTTGATGGCTTCTGAGAGAGCCATGGTGAACCAAGAAGGTCCATGAGCCCTCGAAGCAAAAGGCGCCATGCTCTCTTCGAACCTGTGCCTTTTAGAGAATATCATGATGTACTTCGAGAATTGAACCTTGAAGTCATCCTTGTCATCATTAGGAGTTAGTCTTCGAAGCCTAGTGCCTTCGACTATCCTATCACTTATTTCAGAATCTTGCTCATCTATGGTGTTGGCGGTTGATAAGGAAGGTTCGAACATGGCATTTAGCCATAGTTGGAGTAACCAAAATGGGCCAGCTAATAGAATGTTTTTGGAGGTGTGGGATTTGAGGCTCGAAACAGCTGACCTCAGGCTCTCATAGAGGTCAACTAAGAGTAATTCACTTAGGCACAGTTTGCGATTTTTGTGTAAATCCCTAGCTAGAGGAATGAACCTACTAGCTACCTGCAGGGATCTACTGCAGAAAACGTATCTAGACAGCCACAAGGTTAAGAAAGCAATGTGCTCTATGTCAGACACATTGTCCCCTTCAGCATGATAATGGCTGATAAATTTGGAAAAGCTGGCTAACTTGACTTCGAAGTCAATTATGCTTGAGTGCTCTTCGTTGTCAGGAACATAAGTTTCTCCCACTGGCGACAACCCAGTAATGGCCGCTATATCGAAGAAGGTTGGGGTAATCATTCCACCTGGGAGATGGAAAGTGTTGTAGGTACTATCCCAGAAATAAAGGGACGCAAACAGCAGAGGATGGCTATAGGTGAATCCAGGTTTCGATAGCTTAATGAGGTTATAAATGCCTAATTCTTCCCATTGCTGGGATTTCTTGGCTTCTACTTTCGTGAACCAATTTTGATAAGCAATATCAGAAGTAGGGCAAGATCGAAATGGCTTAAAATTGCTTTTTACATAATCCAAAACAAATGGGTCCTTGGGAGGAACAGTTGGGGTTTCTATGGTATTTGAACTAAGAGATTCTACTGCCCTAGGGGCATCCATTTTGTTGAATAAGGGTTTGAAGCTATAACAGACGGGAAAAATTGTCCTGGTGTCCTTTAATATTTCAAAAACTGTAAGAGGGCCATTTAAGGCTAACCTCTTACCAGCAACATGGGTAGGGATGAGTACCTGTGATGCGTACAGCATTTCTTTTTCTTTGGAAATCATTTGAGGAGCAAGAGCAGATTGGCCTTGAATGGTGATGATTTTACTCTCCATGGTTGCTCCTGTAGTTTTTCCTTTCTTCTTGGAGACTTTCTTGAGTTGGGATGAAGTGGAAGAAGACATTTTTGTTGTTTGAAAGCTTGGATTGTTTTATGAGAGAAGAAGGGTAAAAATTCTGAGTATGAAAGGTTTAGAGTGTGAAAAGAAAAGAAGAAGATTAAGTTGATGTTTTATAATGAGAAGTTTAAACATCCACCGAATAAAGGTGTGATACATGGAGATCATGGGTTGGTGTGATGTAGAGGTGGCGTGAAGTTGATATAGGTAATAGGCGTGATTTAAAAATAATCATTACTTATAACTGCACCACGCTGTGAAGTGACTCTGGGCGGTTAAGGAATCCAAAAGGTGCTATGATTGATGTGACTGGAGTCAAATGCATTAAATGTTACGATGATTCGAAAGTCCTATCGAAATCTTGTGTAGATGTTTAAAATAGGTATTTCTCAAAGGAATCGAAATACATATTTTAAAGGGGCAATTTGTTGGCTGAAGATTTCGATAATATTATTTAGAAGCCAAAAGAGATAAACGTTCTGATCGAAATGGAATTAAACGCCATATTTCGAAGTTGCAGAAGCAGTGTTTCGAATAAGGGTGTCAAAGCGTGAAGCTTCGAACGGCAATTATGGGAACATAGTTAAAGGAGTATCGGAACAACAGCGAGGCTGTGTTTGGGAAGAACGCTCGAGATAGAGAGACACCAAAAGCATTTAAAATTCAAATGGAAGCGGGACTTTCAAAGTTTGAAAGTTATGTGTTGGAGCATTTGGGGACACGTGGAAAGATGAAAGAAGCATTGTCTTGCATGTTCGAAACGTGGCATAATCCTGTAGCGAGACCGTTAGGGTCGAATTAGTATAAATAGAAGTCTTAGTATTAGGATTTCGGTGTGTCATATCTGTTATACAAAATACTCAATAACATTCAAACTACCACATGGCAAGGGAAACGAATGCAAGAGAAATGTATGTATGATAGCACCATGTATTTCTAACTTAATGAAAACCTTTTACCATTTCCAGTACTTTCCTCTATTCTTTTTGTCAGGCAACATTTACAAGTTTTCTTATTTACAGTCTTTTCACTTCGAAGTCTTTTCCTCAAAGTTTTACGTTTTACTGTTTTCTTTATATTTCGAGCACTTTATATTTCAGAGAACTGTCACATTTTCCATACCTTTACCTTCAAGTATTGTCCTTCGAGCGCATACTTTTACTTAAAATCATTTACAGATTTCTTGCATTAAACGCTTTTTGCATATTTTAAACTTCTACATTCCAGAAACCTTTTATGTTAAACGTTTTGTAAGTAGAAACCATTTACTTCATTTTTCATGCAGTTTTATATGTCTCTACAATCAGCATTACAATTAGCATTTATTCGTATAACTTAGTTTTCATATACATTTTGACTACATTTTTAGACTCGTAGAGAGAGAGATCGAAGTAAGCCAAACACTTATACAATATCAACCATGAATAATTGTTCGATTGTGAGAGTAACCTTAGTATCCAAGGAGTCCTAGGATCAATCTAGTCGATCCTGTGAGTTACCAGAGAGATTGAATAACAGTAAGAAAGATTATTCGATAGTTTGGAAGACTAGCGGTTGTTTACCAGAAATCACTGGAAACACCTGGTGGACTGAAAACCCGAAAGGGCGGTCCAGGTAAAAGTTAGGGATCAAAGCGTACGACTATGTCCCTTCATCTTGTTTCTTACCTACTAGAAGAAGACTTGTCATTCCAAGCACCTCATAGGTTGGGATAATACTCGATCCACAAGGCCTCCGCAAGCACCTTCTCCCGCAGAAACAGGGGCAATAAGAATTGTCCGAACTGTACAAGTTGCTTTGTCCACCAGATACCAAGGTAAGTTCAGCTAAAGAATACGGCTAAGATACCTTCAATCCCCACAGAGTAAGACAGTAATGGAAGCTCTCCCCACTGAGACCTGCAACCATGGACGAATCAGCAATACTCTCCCCCAAGCAGGGTTAGTCTACCGTCAGTCCCGAAAAAGCTCGGTATTCCCAGAAGGTCTTAATATTCCCCAGCGGAGTATAAAGATATTCCCCAGCAAGCGTAAAGAGCATCCCCGACAGTCTTAATATTCCTCAACAAAATATAAGAATGTTCCCTGGTGGAATACAAGATACCCCCAGTGGAGCCATTTCCCCAGCGCAGTCTAAAAAAAGGGGCTTCCCCAATAGAGAATTGAATCATCTTACCCAGTAGATTCTGGAAGCTTGTCCCCTGCAGAATACAAATGCATCTCCTCAGCCAAATTCAGAGGTTATCCCCACAAGAGTCTAACTGGGTTATCCTCAGCAAGTTGCAACTGAAAGATCATCCCCAGCGAAGTTCTTTCTACCCCCAGCGGAGTTCATCATCAAAATCCCCAACAGAGCTTATCAACGGAATCCCCAGCGGAGTTATCGTTAAAATCTCAGCAAAGCATCTCTTCCCACAGAGTAATTCCCCGCAGAGTAATATCTTCACCAGTTTATTCCCCAACGGAGTTCTTTTCTCCTGCAGGTTTATTCTCCCAATCATCTTCGTTCATCATTCCCAGCGGAAACAAAGAACTCAACTCTATTCTCCAGCAGCTCCGGGATTTATTTTCCCAGACGAAAATACATTCATAAACATTTCACATTTCATACCTCCTATTTACATACATGATAAAGTGCATACGACACGATCTCATTTATTTTGAGAACATCATGCATTTCATACATCATGACATTGCATACAACTAACGTTTTGCCTTTTTCAGGAAAAGGTCAATCAAAGGATGGCCACCATCAACCTTTTCAAGTCCCAGTTTAATACCTGTAGCAAGCCAGGAAAAATATCTGTGGACGACTGATTGTAGGTTAATACCTGTAGCAAGCCAGGAAAAATTTCTGTGGACGACTGATTGTAGGTTAATACCTGTAACAAGCCAGGAAATTATCTACATGAAGAGATTGAAAATTAATACCTGTAACAAGCCAGGAAAACTATTTTTATTTCTCAGGTCAGAGATCAATACCTGTAACCAGCCAGGACAACTATCTCATCGGCCAACCTTTTCAAGTTCCAGATTAATACCTGTAGCAAGCCAGGAAAAACATCTGTGGACGACTGATTGCAGATCAATACCTGAAACCAGACAGGACAATTATCTACTTGACCATCATGAAGCAACCCTACACCGGTTCCTTCTCTCTTTCAGATGAAGTTTCACACAGACTCATCATCAGGCAACCCTACACCGGTTCTTTCTCTCTTTCAGATGAAGTTTCACACGGACTCATCATCAGGCAACCCTACACAGGTTCCTTCTCTTTCCAAGATGAAGTTTTACACGGACTCATCATCAGGCGACCCTACACCGGTTCCTTCTTGTTCCAAGATGCAGTTTCACACGAACTCATCGTCAAAGTAACCTTACCCAGGTTCCTCCAGAAGTTTTACACGGACTTATCACAAAGTAACCTTACCCAGGTTCCTCCAGAGGTTTTACACAAACTTATCCTGAAATAACCCTACACAGGTTCCTTCCTTCCAAGATGCAGTTTCACACGGACTCATCATCAGTTAACCCTACACAGGTTCCTTCCTTCCAAGATGCAGTTTCACACAGACTCATTATCAGTCAACCCTACACAGGTTCCTTCCTTCCAAGACGCAGTTTCACACGGACTCATCATCAGTCAACCCTACACAGGTTTCCTTCCTTCCAAAATGCAGTTTTACACGGACTCATCATCAGGCAACCCTACACAGGTTCCTTCTTTCAACTTACAAAATTACAATTCAACAAACAATATCCAGATGGCATCTATAAGCCCATCCTCCTACCAACAATCTCCAAATGCCATCTGTAAGCCCATTCCCGACATCACATTGCTGATACTACACCATGCGAGTGCAAATTTCTGGGCACTCTAGTGTTCAATTATCTTCCACCTTCGGATCACGAAAGGATCGAAAGCCAATCTATATCCTCGGGTTTAAGAAAATTGAACAGGGGCAACTGTTGTACCCCAAAATTTGCCCTCCCATGAATTCCTCAAGACTATAGGAGTTTTAAGGGGCAGGTAAAAATCAAGAAGAAATTCAAAATCAAATCTCTTCAACAATGTGCAAGAATTAGGGTTTGAGTTTTCTTCAAGAACATGGCTTCTCCAAGACCTCAAATGAGCTTCATATGGTCTTATACATCCAAGACAAACTCATTTTCAATTTCACAAGGTGCTTAGCAATGCAAGAGCATCACAAGACTCTTCAGGTCAACCATCTCCTAAGCAGTAGACAGCTGAAATTAGGGTTTTGGTTCTTTCAAGGAATTTGGGGTTTTCAATGGTTCAATCAAGTCTCATAGGCCTATATACATTCCCAAGCACCTACATTCCAAGTTTCAAGACTCACAATGCCAGTTTGCACAGTCAAAAGCTCCATTTGATCTACAGTTAATTGCAAGGGCAAAATGGTCATTTTGCAGTCAAAAGTCAGAATTCTTGGTCAACATCTTATTTTTGAGTTCACAATCATCATTTGATCAAGTCTTGATCATGATCCCACAAGAATAGCTCAAAAATCATCAAGATGCAAAAGTTACTATTTTTAGACAGCAGAAAAGTCAATTGTACTTTGACCAGGGCATAACTCTTTCATGGTTTATCAGAAAAATTCCATCCAATGCTCAAAATGAAGAGAATTGCATCCTCCACAATTGCATAGCTTGGAATTTTTATCATGCACCATTTGGAAGTTATGAATTTTTACATTATAGGTCAATTTCAAAAGTCAACAAAAGTACACTTTGAGTCAAAGGCCATAACTTGAGATTGGTAAATCCAAATGACATGGGACCAAAAGCATTGGTTAGAGGACTTCAAGGGCTTTCCAAAATGTCCAAGAACATGGTCATATGATCAAAATTGAGCAAGTTATGCATTGGAGAAGTTGGACAATTTTCATGAATTTGCAAAAGTCAACTTTGCTCAAAACACCTTCTTTTTGCTAATGAGCCTCAAATCTCTTTTTGAAATTTCACCCATGACCTATGCACGACCCACCAAGTTAAATTGGATTTATTTTCTTAAATTTATTGATTAAATGGATTTTTAATACATATTAATTCATTTAATTAATTTAAATTATAAGAAAATAAAAGATTTGATTCTTGAATCTATTTTTGAACCAAATGTGATCCAAATATGCTGACCAAGCAATGCCAATTCGTGCACAAGCTAAAAGATACAAAAATATCCAATTTTGGCAACTTGTTCAATCATGAAAAATCAAGAATATTTGATTTGTCAATCATCATCAATATTCAATATTCAAAGTTAAAAGACCATTCAAGAGCATATATACTGCATACACAAACCCTAGCAAAAGAGGAGAACAAGGATTCGTGCCCTAGCCATAGCTACCAATTTCAAGAAACTTCAAAAAAAAATAATCAAAACTTGTTCTTGCAATCTAGGCCAATTCAAGGTGCCTTGTCCAGCCAAACACGTTGTAGGAGGTACAAGGAGTGATTTGCAATCAAATTCAAGCACCAAAGCTCAAGGAATCACGAAACACCATCTCACAGTTTGCACTTCTAATTCAAAATCGTATCTCTTAATTCATATGCATTTGACATGTTTTTGTGATTGATTTGCGTTGCTAGAGGTTATACAAAGCTAATGGAATGAATTAATTGAACCATAGTGCCCTAAACCGAGAGATGCCATGATTGAGTTTCTAGGGTTTTCAAGCTTTCAAATAGGGCTTTCCAAACCATGAAGAATTAGAACCAATGGGATACATGGTTGAATTCGTGAGACCAAGACGATTCCAACACATACCTCGCGAAATATTTCTTTTTGCTCTGTGCCTATTCGCTATTTTTCGTGCAGGAGATAGAGGAGGTTAAAAACCCCCGCTATCTAATTCTATTTATGCAGGACCAAGGTTGAAGATGATGACGTGTTGTCATCTGGTTCGTGTGTTTGAATTACGCGCTTTTATTTTATTTTTTCAGGCATATTAGTTTGTTTCATATATAATCATTGCTTCTTATTTCTATAACAATTGAAGCAGCTTGGTTGGGTGGTAAACATGTTGGCCTGTGAGCATTGGGACCTGGGTTCGAATCCCAGGTCCCCCAACATATTTGCTTTTATTTTCTTGCAGTTGATCCAACGCTTCTCAGCAAACGTAGTCCACCATGTGATTCAAATCTCAATACGCCAAGTGGCTTCAGGCCAAGATCTAAAGGCCAGATTGGAGCATCCACCATACTCCCTGATCAACGAGCATGCAGGGAATCACAAGGGTCAAACAGGCTGGGCGCTAATGGGCCTGGGAATTGCAAATTACACCACAAAGTTGGGCCTAGCACCCCCTATGAGTTTATTTCTTTTCCCCTTTTTATTTTTCTTTCATTTAATTATTTTTATAATTATTATTTATATCACTAACAAATTAATATTTTTTCTATAATAAAATCAGAAAACCATAAAAATATTATTTTTCATTAAATTCATCACTTGTTATTTTTTGTAAATAAATATTAACCAACTAATTTAGTTTTTAATTAGGTACAATTTTAATATTCTTGCAATAAATTAAAAGTAAATTAGAATATTAGGTTTTAACAATTTTAATCATTTTTATTTTTATTTCCTTAAATATTCTAAAAAACCCAAAAAAATATATATTTTATTTAATTAATTAATTAACTTAGGTTTAATTTCATTTAGTCCAAAATAACAAAAAATCTCTTTCTTTCCCAAAAAAGGGTCAAAACCCTAAAAAATCTCCGATTCAATTTTCTCGCGCGTATTATTTTTTGATTCATATTTCAATATTGTATCTGCTTCAAGGATGTAATAGTTTTGGACTTAGGACTTTTATTTATCGCTTTTATTTATCTTTTCCGCATTTACTTTTTCAAGGGTTTGTTTTTGGCGATGTAAATACCCGACGCCTTGTAATAACTTAGTTTTATTTTCCGCAACCATTAACTGCTAGATGTATGAATAATAGGCTATGCATGACAAGATCTACCTTAACTTAAAATCAACCGTAGCTCACCATAACATGTACAAAGATAACATAACTGAAAATTGACACATTTGCACATGCCACTCCTAGGGTACACCTCACTTGGTTGCCTCGAACGTGGTCATTGAGTATAGGAAGTTTTAGAGGTCGCCCTCTTGTCCAAAGATCATAAGTTGCCTCGAAACGGTTGCCTCGGATAAAATGATCTAAGACATTAGGGTTACCGCTAAGGCGTCCTAACATTGCTTTAGTGACCACATGTCCCTTAATCGAATTGACCCGAAAACTCCGACGACGATGCTACCTACTCCTTCATAGTGGGATAGCATTTTCTAAAGGGACATTTACACAGTTTAATTCCTTTTGAGTAGGTAGAGGTTCTTAGGTACTTGCTCTTTCAAAACAAAACAAATTTTTCGCACTTACACTTTTCAAACAAAGTTTTCAACAACACTTCATACACTCTTGAGGACAGAAACAAGAGTTAAATCGATGTTTTCAAACAAAACTCTTTTCAAAACCCACAAACACAAGAAAAGCAAAACTTTTGAAAACACAGTGAGCAAGTACCTAAGAGCCCGTGGATAACCACAGATAGAAAGGGTGCTAACACCTTCCCTTTCTATAATCTACCTCCCGAACCCGAGAAACATCTTGAAAAGGAATTTTTCTGTGCTTTTGTCCTTTCCTTGTTGGATAAAATAAAAGACGGTGGCGACTCTTGCTTACCGCGACATTTTGCGAAAACAAACGCAAACGCGAACCAGCATTCCAAAACAGTCAGTTCTATTTCCACCGATCACAATTATTAAATAATGGAAGACCCCAAAATTTAACCCAAGGTTGGCCAAATAAGGATATATTGTAAAGCATACCCCAGAGAATGAAGAAAGATAGGGAAAGATGATGATGTATCATCTTACCAGAGTTAGAGCAAGAAGTATGACGATGCAGATAACTCGCCGATACCTAGAAAAGTGATTGTAGATTTTTGCATATCTACCATGACCTAGGAGGTAAATAACAAAAGTTTGAAAATTGACTTACTAATGTTTCGAGACTAACATAGTAAGCTTATAACATAGATTTTTTCTATTCATCACAACCTAGGGGATGAATAAAATAAAGCTTGATAATACATTTCCACATGGAGACTAACACAATGAATTATACTGCATATTTCGTATGTTTACTACAATCTAGAGACTAAACAATATGAGGATGAACTTGTGTATTTATCAAGACCTAGAGGATAAACGACACTAGGATAGGTTTATGTATTCATCACGACCTAGAGGATGAACAACATAATCATGATAACTCGTATACCTACCACAACTTAGAGGATAAATAAAATGAGGAAGAACTTGTGCATTTATCACGACCTGGATGATAAATGAACAAGAATAGACTTGTGTATTCATCACGACCTAGAGGATGAATAACATAAACCCGACAATTTGCATACCTACCACAACCTAGATGATAGATACTTGAAAATTTTGTACGTTTATCATGACCTAGAGGATAAACGATACGAGGGTAGTCTTACGTATTTATCGCATCCTATAGGATAAATAACGTAATCCAGATAATTCATATACCTACCACAACCTAGAGGATAGATATTTAAAGATTATTTTGATAATCAAACCTTTAGATAACTAAACCCAAGATAAGATTAGAGTTTTACCGGTTGTGTCTATTCTCAACCAAGGTATTCATTTGTTAAAATAATCCAACAATGGGCCCCAAAAAAGTTTGTAGTTTAAACAAAATGGATTTGAAAAATGCCATGCATAATGCCTTGAGTTGATATGGAACCCAAAATGTACGTGCGTCGAGTATTTTATATATGCTCCAGATGTTTATATATGCACCAAATGTTTGTATATGCCCCAAATGTTTATTTATGCACTAAATGTTTTTTTTGTAAATGTTTTAATATTTTTCTCCTTTTAAACCATTGGTTTTTTTTCTTTAGTCATTGACTCCCCAATGTTGTCTGTTGTTTATATTGGTATCTCCGAGGTGATTTGAATTCTGATATATCATGGTGAACAATGTCAACATGTTGCTGATAATTTACATCTTAGGCGTAGGCGTAGTCGTGGACCTCTTTCGACATTTTTCTAACTAAAATAAACTTTGATGTTTTATCAAACGGTCTTTGGTGTTTTCATATGTTAGATGGACCAAATGTTATGAATGACCTTGATACTTTGATATGGTTATTTCCATGTTATGCTTGACGTGATGCTCTTAATGGGAAATCTACTATCGAGATTTCTAAGGAATCTACTGCCGAGATTCAATTAAAGACTACCTATTGTCGAGATCTTTTGGAAAATTATCTTCTGAGATCAACCAGGGGAATCTACTATCGAGATTCTGTTAAGAACTATCTTCTTCCGAGGTCTTCTGAAAAATCATTTGCCGATATTAACCAGTAGAATCTAGTGTCGAGATTCTGTTGAGAACTACCTTCTGCCGAGGTCTTATAGATAATCAACTGCCAAGATCAACCAGAGGAATCTACTGCCGAGATTCAAAATAAGGAACTACCTTTTGCCGAGGTCTTCTAGATAATCAACTGGCGAGATACTCTAGGAGAATCTACTGCCAAGATTATGTTGAGAACTACCTTCTGCCGAGGTCTTCTTGATAATAAACTTGATCTTACCCGATCATAATAGACCGTCACAGTCGGCTCGGACAGAAGTTGAATGAGATGGGGAGGGGGTACATGCAAGACACTCAGATGGCAAAATCAGTTACGGAATAAGCAAGCAAACGTAAGAGTTAGAAAGTGTTGAATATCTGACCCTCTCGAAAGAGAGGGTATTTATAGCCCCCAGCGCTGGGCCAAGGTCTCTTTATAGGCTGATCAAGCAGGCCTAACATAGAGACTGCCAAGTTCTATGTGAGTAGTGGGGACCCACACATGGTCCCCTACCTGGATGACGTCCTCTGCAAGGTCAGGAGGATATGGATGCGATCTTTCCAGGACCACGAAGACTCCGCAATATCTGGAGACGTTGGTAGTCAGCCCTACGAGGAAGATGCTCGGGAGGAGAGCCTGCTCTTCGTGGGTGATCCCCACCAGATATGAGCTCGATAGGGGACCATCCTTAGTCGACGAGCTAGTTGAGGTGTCCTCGCTGCCAGCATAGTCGGGGCGTGAGTGTCCTTAGTCTATTCGGGCGTTGTCCCCGCGTGGTGAGGATGCCTCCTCGCGGGAGAAGGTAGGTAGTCGACCACCATGCTCGAGGGTAGTACCAGTCCCTGGTGCAGGCTGGCACACTTAGATTAGGCCTTGCTGGGAATTGGGCCAAGGGCAGGCTCAGTCCAGAACAGGAGCCCCCCAAGTCATTGCTCCTGGTGAAGGAGTCATGACTTGATTCAAGTTTGTACTTTCGCGAGGTGCTATGCTCGACCTGGAGTTTTTCTACCATGGATGGAGAACGTCATCGGTTCATGATTTTGCTCTGGGCAGCGGTCAGAGCGAGTTCGAAGAGAACTCGCGGGGAGAAGATGATACACTTGTCAGACACATGGCGTGGCTCTTAGGAACAGTAATGATGACCTAGGGAGTAGGGGCCATCATTGCCTGTACATGTAGGTGTCGAGGAGAAAGGCGGCTTGTGACTTCCCTACGCGATATTTTACATTTCACACCAGCTCTATAAATAGGGCTCCGGGGCTCATAAGTTACTTTCACATTTTCTTACTTCTACACTTTCTCTGCCGTCAACAACATGCATTTTTTCCAAAATCCTTGAGATTGCCGCATAGTCTGCCACGTATCCTACCTTAACAACCATCGCTCTTCATCTTTTTTTCAAGTAGGCATTCTTTTTCCTTGATATCTTGTGTTGTAGATAGATTTTGATGATGTTTAGTAGTAGGGTTTCGTGTCTGGGGGTTACGCCCGGGAAATTCAGGAGTTTAGGCATTTGATTTATGATCATGCCCATGGCATTCGTGCGTTTAGGCATGTGATTTATGATTATGCCCGTGACATTCATGCGTTTAACCAACAAATTTATGAACTTGGCCGTGACATTGATTCTTTCGTCAGCATTTAGGCTAGTTTTCCCCGTGATCTCCTTGTGTCTAGCTAACAAATTTATGAACTTGGTCGTGAGATTCATAGTCTACTCGCCATATTCTTCCTGTGCCCGGTATATTTATGATAGACATAAGCGTTCGTCGTTAGGATCGCTACTTGATCGAGGTCCACGTATTTCCCCTTTTTGTGTGAATGGCTGTTGACTTGGTCTGGGCGTTGCTTAACCTCCTCATCTGCGTCGCAGAAAGGTAGATTTGTTGTCGAGTTCACCGGTTTCCTGTACTTTGCAGGTAAATATCCAACACTCATGAGTCATCGGAGCATATGGACATCGAGGGAACCAGCATGGCCGAGGAGAGCGTTAATCTGGTTGACACTATCGACGATCCTACTCTGGATTAGGTTGGTGCGTAACCTCGAGGGAAATCCTCAATCTACAGTTACACCGGGAGGCAAGCCTATACGTTCGTCGAGTATGGCGGTGGCCAGGAGGGTTTTCAAAGAAATTTCAAAATCATGAGGCCGACACAAGACGCTCGCATATGCTCGGAGTTCACTCAGTATGCCTTCCCCATGTATGAGATCTTGTTCAAAGACCTTGGGCTTCGACTTCCTCTTAATGAATTCCAGATGGGGGTGTTCAATCATTTGAATTTGGCGCCCTCCCAGCTTCATCTCAACGCGATTGCCTTTATCCGGGCATTCGAACTTACATGTCGGTTCCTGAGGATAGGGGCGACGATTCCCCTGTTCTTCAGGGTTTTTCACTTGCAACGGCAGTCCCGAGGAGGGAAGCATAGCTGGGTATCCCTTAAACAATCGAAAAGGTTGTTTATCATGTACATGGATTTTGTATGAGATTTTAAGGACAAGTGGTATATCCTGCAACCATCTACCCAAACAGTCGTGGATTCACTGTTCGACCCGACTACCGTGGTGGACGAGGATGGGGAGCCATATTTGGATGTTGAGGGTAATCCTGAGATGGGGAGAATCTCAAATTTTCCCATCCACTAGTGCTCGGTCCACTACGACCATGGTCCTAGAAATTACCACACTTCCCCTGACGATATGAGCGTCGAGGACGAAGAGGCATATGGCATCCTAAATCGATTCGTCGACAATTTCTTCCCTGATAGGTGGGTTATGAGGGAAGGTCAAGACGTCCTTGACGAGGATGGTAAGCCAACGTTCGAGGCACTTCCGATCAATACCAAGGAGCTCATCGAGTGTCAATATTACGAGCATGCCGTAGATCTTAGGTTTCTTGCTTACCTTTACTATATTGATAATCTTCTTTTGTTTCTTCAACGTAGCTAACCCGGGCACATTTTCTTTGTTTTTGCAGGTCACATGGCGAAACGACGAGAGAGATTGCTGAAGTTGACCCAAGAGAAGAAGAGCAATAAAAGGCTGGTGAAACCGCAGTAAGCTACGCGTATGGGTCCAGCCCCCGAGCCGTCCAGGGAAGGATCCAGTGGTTCCTCGGGTTCTCGTGACGTCGAGCGCCAAGTTGAGTTATTGAGCAAAAAGTAGATTTGACCAAAAGGCAGATACGCTGATGTGACTGACGGAGGGTGTGACACCCCAAATTAATTCAAGTGTTAAATAATTAGGAATTTAATTATTAAATTAATTAAAGGCTTAATTAATAATATTTTGGATTAAATGGATGAATTAATTATGGAAATAAAAAGGAAGACCGGGGGGTGTAAGGTTGAATTAGAGGTGTGTGAAGTAAAAAGCTCTACTAAATAATTACTAATTTATTTCTATTATTTGGAAAATAATAAAAGGAAAAGAAAAAGAAGGTTATTGGGAGAAAGTCATTGTACGTGAAATTGGAGAAGAGAAGAGAAGAGAGGAAAAAGCCAAACGCCGTGAATTCGAAGGATCATCGCGAGGTAAGGGGTGATTTCAATTATTTAATATGCCTTATAGATTTTGAGATCAATAGAATTGATTAAGCATGTTAGGAATCTCGATTTTGGAATTCTAGGTTTGTGGGATTATCCCTAATTGTGTCAGAGTATAGGAATTGGAACCATTAATGTGATGAATAATTAATAGGAATGATGGAAACATGATTTATGATGTTAGATTGATGTGTATTGGTTGCATTTTGGTGTTCCAAATATTATAATTCGTATGGGTATGAATTGGATGGGATTGGAATGATTAAATGCTGTCAAAATAGCAGTTTTTGGCTCTGCAGGTTGCAGGAACCGGTTCCTGTATAGGTAGGAACCGGGTTCCAGTACATCTTCCAGAAACGTAACTTTTTGAAAAATATTAAACTTTGAAAATTCATAACTTTCAAACCGTAAGTCCGATTTGAGTTCCGTTTTCGGCAGTATTTCTTAAATTTAAAATTCTATCTTATAAAATAAGAAAAATATTATTTTATGAAAATTATTTTAAAAAGAGTCGAATTCCCGATTTTTGTAAACTTTGGTATTTTGAGAATGATGTAGAATTGTTTGTAAATTGTTCTGATTTGGTGAATGAGAACTGATACTTATGTGTTGTGCCTGCTATCCATTATGATTGAGATTTGATCATGTGATATATTGGTTTTGGAATTATTTGGAATTATGTTGTGATCATATTCCGTTGATTTGATGTTGCATGCTGGTGATGTGCATGCATATGCATTGTTTTGGTGAAGTTAATTCCCATTATGTGGAATTTGACTTGTATTACCGTTAACCGATACCCGAGAGATGATGGGTGGTTAGGCTGGATTCGTGTCCGAGTGTTTATGGACGAATCGATGGTTGTTGTATCCGGTTGATGATGGATCAGTGTTGGGGTGACTTGGTCACGTGTTGGTACCACATGCATTGTGTCTGCATTTGTGTTTGCATGGAATTGTAAAATGTTAGGATGTCTTCCAGTGTTACAATTATTTGGTTGATTATTGATTTGTGCATAATGACTTGTATAATTGGAACTGTGTGTTGAATCTGAGTTTATGCTAAAATGGGTGAAATAATATGCTTGTGATATACTGTTGATTGAGAAGCTTATAATGCATGTTAATTATGAGAAATCTCACCCTTACTTTAATGATTTCAGATTAAAGTTAGCAGCTCAGGAGTTGGTGAGGATGGCTCTAGAGCTATGTTATTTTAAGTCCGCGTGTCAGTGTCGTGCTCTGATAGGTTGTAACACTGGGGGAAACGTTTGAATGATGAGTTTTATTTTATACTCTATTGTTTAATTTATGTTGGGAATACTTATGAAGTGAAGTTATTCCGGTTTTGAGACATTTCCGCTGTGTAGAACATGATATTGATTTGAATAATTATCTTAATAATTCCTTCAGTAAAGCATGATAACTGTAGATTTGAGGTTTTTATATTTATCCTGAATTGTGACATCCCTGCTTTCCATGTTACTCTGATTTAATTAATATATTCGCGGGTTATTTAGAAGGGGTGTTACAATAGTGGTATCAGAGCAGGTCGGTCTATCGGCCAGGTTGTTTATGTGTTTACTCCCTTTTGGTATGCGACATATGTGTGAAACACTGTCGGTACTTGATTGTTTCCTTTTCGTTGTCTGCAGAGGTACGTGTGAAATAAGTGGGGGAGAAGTTTCTTCTCTGAAGTTTTGTGCAAGAGGTTGGTTCAGTATACCGCCGATTGTAAGATGTAAGTATTGCCGAGCAGTTGATGCTTCAAGCATGGTTATGTTTAAGTAGCTTGAAGGGTAAGATTGAAGATGTTGTTGTGGTTTGGTAACGATGGTTGATTCCACCTCATGATTGTTGACTATCTATTGACAAATTGAGGAACTGATCACCCTTAATCTCTTGTTGATAGTAGTCGGGATCGCGTTGGATGGGATGTACTTATTGTGCCAGCTTTACAGTGTGTGAAATTAGTTGAGTCGTCAAGAAGAGAAGCGTTATGGTTTGCATAACGAGAGATTTAGATCTCGGCGAGAGCAAGATAAAGGCATGTGACCTATTGGATGTAATTTTTTATGAAGTGTTCCCTGATGAAGTAAGTGGAACGGTGTGAGAGTGCAAGGTGAAGTCTTAATGGGTTTTGTTACTAGAACTAGTTCGAATTCGAGGGTGCCTATAAGAGGTCTGCTTCTAGATTGAGAAAGTTGAAGATTCAACTTGAGGATTTTCTTGAGAAGAAGTTTATTCATCCGAGTGTTTCACCGTGGGGTGCTCAGGTGTTGTTGGTTAAGAAGAAAGAAGGTTCAATGAGATTATGTGTTGATTACAGGCAGCTGAATAAAGTTACAATCAAGAATCGGTATCCTTTGCCGAGGATCGATGATTTGATGGATCAACTAGTTGGAGCTTGTGTTTTTAGTAAGATTGATCTGAGATCTGGATATCATCAGATTCGTGTGAAGTCGGAAGATATTCAGAAGACTGCATTTAGAACGAGGTATGGACATTACGAGTATTCTATTATGCCGTTTGGAGTTACTAATGCACCTGGTGTTTTCATGGAGTATATGAACAGGATATTTCATCCGTATCTTGATGAGTTTGTGGTGGTGTTCATTGATGATATTCTAATTTATTCGAAGAGCGATGAAGAGCATGCAGAACATCTCAGAGTTGTGTTGGAATTGTTGAAAGAGAAGAAGCTTTATGCGAAGTTGTCCAAGTGTGAATTCTGGTTAAGTGAAGTAAGTTTTCTTGGCCATGTAATTTCCAAGAATGGAATTGCTGTGGGTCCTACGAAGGTAGAAGCAGTATCTCAGTGGGAAGCGCCGAAGAATGCTTTTGAGATCTGTAGTTTTCTGGGTCTTGCAGGTTATTACAGGAAGTTTATAAAAGGATTTTCCAAATTAGCATTACCGTTGACTAAGTTGACCAGGAAGGGTCAAATGTTTATTTGGGATGTTGAATATGAGAAAGGATTTCAAGAGCTGAAGAGGAGGTTGACAAGTGCTCCGATCTTGATTTTTCCAAATCCGACTAAGTCTTTTGTTGTGTATTGTGACGCATCATTAATGGGATTAGGTGGTGTGTTGATGCAAGATAAGCATGTGGTGGCTTATGCTTCGAGACAATTGAAAGTACATGAAAGGAATTATCCGACTCATGATTTGGAGTTGGCAGCTGTTGTGTTTGTTTTGAAGTTGTGGAGGCATTATTTATATGGTTCTCGGTTTGAGGTGTTCAGTGATCACAAAAGTCTGAGGTATCTCTTTGATCAGAAAGAGTTGAATATGAGACAGAGGAGATGGTTAGAATTTCTAAAGGATTATGATTTCGGTTTGAATTACCATCCTGGTAAGGCAAACGTTGTTGCGGATGCCTTGAGTAGGAAGTCCTTGCATATGTCAATGTTAATGGTCCTTGAGTTAGACTTGGTTGAGCAGTTCAGAGATTTAAGTTTGGTATGTGAAACTACTCCGAATAGTGTGAAATTGGGTATGTTGAAACTGACTAGTGGTATTCTGGAAGAAATTTGGAATGGACAGAAGTCCGATGTTGGGTTAGTTGATAAATTGACATTGATCAACCAAGGTCAAGGAGGTGAGTTCCAGATTGATGAGAATGGTGTTATGAGATTTGGTAATAGGGTGTGTTCCGGATGTTGCAGAGATTAGGAAGAGTATTTTGGAAGAAGGACATCGTAGTGGATTGAGTATTCATCCTGGTGCTACTAAAATGTACCATGATTTGAAGAAGTTGTTTTGGTGGCCGGGAATGAAAAAGGAAATTGCTAAGTTTGTGTATGCTTGTTTGGTTTGTCAGAAGTCGAAGATTGAGCATCAGAAACTGTCAGGATTGATGGAAGCGTTGTTTGTTCCGGAATGGAAATGGGATGGAATCTCTATGGATTTTGTGTCTGGTTTGCCAAGGACATCAAAAAATTGTGATTCTATCTGGGTTATTGTTGATCGGTTGACGAAATTTGCTCACTTTATTCCGATAAGAATGGATTATCCGATGGAAAGGTTGGCAGAATTGTATGTTGAGAAGATCGTGAGTTTGCACGGTATTCCTTCTAGTATTGTGTCGGATCGAGATCCGAGGTTTACATCTAAATTCTAGACGGGATTGCAAGAAGCTTTGGGTACTAAGTTGCGTTTGAGTTCCGCTTATCATCCACAGACAGATGGTCAGACGGAGAGAACGATTCAGTCGTTGGAAGATTTGTTAAGAGCTTGTGTGTTGGAGAAAGGTGGAGCTTGGGATAGTTATCTACCATTGATTAAGTTTGCCTACAATAATAGTTTTCATTCGAGCATTGGTATGGCTCCGTTTGAGGCATTGTATGGTAGGAGGTGTCGGACACTGTTGTGTTGGTATGAATCTGGAGAGAGTGCTGTGATTGGACCGGAAATTGTCCAACAGACTTCGGAAAAGATTAAGATGATTCAGGAGAAGATGAGGACTTCTCAGAGTCGTCAGAAAAGTTATCACGATAAGAGGAGGAAAGATCTTGAGTTTAGCGAAGGAGAACATGTTTTTATGCGAGTTACTCCGATGACTGGTATTGGTCGAGCTTTGAAGTCAAAGAAGTTGACTCCACGTTTTATTGGTGCGTTTCAGATTACCAAGAGAGTTGGGAAAGTTGCTTATCAGATTGCTTTGCCGCCATCACTTGCAAATTTGCATGATGTTTTTCATGTATCTCAGCTAAGGAAATACATTGCTGATCCGTCTCATGAGATTCGGGTAGACGATATACAGGTACGAGAGAATTTGACTGTGGAAGTGGTACCTGCGAGAATTGAGGATCGGAAGTTGAAACAGTTGTGAGGCAAGGAGATCGCGTTGGTAAGAGTGGCTTGGGGAGGACCAGCAGATGGAAATGTTACTTGGGAGCTGGAGAGCCAGATGAAGGACTCATATCCCGAACTGTTCGTCTAAGGTATGTTTTCGAGGACGAAAACTCTTTTAGTAGGGGAGAGTTGTGACACCCCAAATTAATTCAAGTGTTAAATAATTAGGAATTTAATTATTAAATTAATTAAAGACTTAATTAATAATATTTTGGATTAAATGGATGAATTAATTATGGAATTAAAAAGGAAGACCGGGGGGTGTAAGGTTGAATTAGAGGTGTGTGAAGTAAAAAGCTCTACTAAATAATTACTAATTTATTTCTATTATTTGGAAAATAATAAAAGGAAAAGAAAAAGAAGGTTATTGGGAGAAAGTCATTGTACGTGAAATTGGAGAAGAGAAGAGAAGAGAGGAAAAAGCCAAACGCCGTGAATTCGAAGGATCATCGCGAGGTAAGGGGTGATTTTAATTATTTAATATGCCTTATAGATTTTGAGATCAATAGAATTGATTAAGCATGTTAGGAATCTCGATTTTGGAATTCTAGGTTTGTGGGATTATCCCTAATTGTGTCAGAGTATAGGAATTGGAACCATTAATGTGATGAATAATTAATAGGAATGATGGAAACATGATTTATGATGTTGTATTGATGTGTATTGGTTGCATTTTGGTGTTCCAAATGTTATAATTCGTATGGGTATGAATTGGATGGGATTGGAATGATTAAATGCTATCAAAATAGCAGTTTTTGGCTCTGCAGGTCGCAGGAACCGGTTCCTGTATAGGTAGGAACCGGGTTCCAGTACATTTTCCAGAAACGTAACTTTTTGAAAAATATTAAACTTTGAAAATTCATAACTTTCAAACCGTAAGTCCGATTTGAGTGCCGTTTTCGGAAGTATTTATTAAATTTAAAACGCTATCTTATAAAATAAGAAAAATATTATTTTATGAAAATTATTTTAAAAAGAGTCGAATTCCCGATTTTTGTAAACTTTGGTATTTTGAGAATGATGTAGAATTGTTTGTAAATTGTTCTGATTTGGTGAATGAGAACTGATACTTATGTGTTGTACCTGCTATCCATTATGATTGAGATGTGATCATGTGATATATCGGTTTTGGCATTATTTGGAATTATGTTGTGATCATATTCCGTTGATTTGATGTTGCATGCTGGTGATGTGCATGCATATGCATTGTTTTGGTGAAGTTAATTCCCATTGTGTGGAATTTGACTTGTATTGCCGTTAACCGATACCCGGGAGATGATGGGTGGTTAGGATGGATTCGTGTCCGAGTGTTTATGGATGAATCGATGGTTGCTGTATCCGATTGATGATGGATCAGTGTTAGGGTGACTTGGTCACGTGTCGGTACCACATGCGTTGTGTCTGCATTTGTGTTTGCATGGAATTGTAACATGTTAGGATGTCTTCCAGTGTTACAATTCTTTGGTTGATTATTGATTTGTGCATAATGACTTGTATAATTGGAACTGTGTGTTGAATATGAGTTTATGCTAAAATGGGTGAAATAATATGTTTGTGATATACTGTTGATTGAGAAGCTTATAATGCATGTTAATTATGAGAAATCTCACCCTTACTTTAATGATTTCAGATTAAAGTTAGCATCTCAGGAGTTGGTGAGGATGGATCTAGAGCTATGTTATTTTAAGTCCGCGTGTCAGTGTCGTGCTCTGATAGGTTGTAACACTGGGGGAAACGTTTGAATGATGAGTTTTATTTTATACTCTATTGTTTAATTTATGTTGGAAATAATTATGAAGTGAAGTTATTCCGGTTTTGAGACATTTCCGCTGTGTAGAACATGATATTGATTTGAATAATTATCTTAATAATTCCTTCAGTAAAGCATGATAACTGTAGATTTGAGGTTTTTATATTTATCCTGAATTGTGACATCCCTGTTTTCCATGTTACTCTGATTTAATTAATATATTCGCGGGTTATTTAGAAGGGGTGTTACAATAGTGGTATCAGAGTAGGTCGGTCTATCGGCCAGGTTGTTTATGTGTTTACTCCCTTTTGGTATGCGACATGTGTGTGAAACACTGTCGGTACTTGATTGTTTCCTTTTCGTTGTCTGCAGAGGTACGTGTGAAATAAGTGGGGGAGAAGTTTCTTCTCTGAAGTTTTGTGCAAGAGGTTGGTTCAATATACCGCCGATTGTAAGATGTAAGTATTGCCGAGCAGTTGATGCTTCAAGCATGGTTATGTTTAAGTAGCTTGAAGGGTAAGATTGAAGATGCTTTTGTGGTTTGGTAACGATGGTTGATGCCACCTCATGATTGTTGACTATCTATTGACAAATTGAGGAACTGATCATCCTTAATATCTTGTTGATAGTAGTCGGGATCGCGTTGGATGGGATGTACTTATTGTGCCAGCTTTATAGTGTGTGAAATTAGTTGAGTCGGCAAGAAGAGAAGCGTTATGGTTTGCGTAACGAGAGATTTAGATCTCGGCGAGAGCAAGATAAAAGCATGTGACCTATTCAGACATCTTTGACCCAAGTGGTCGCCTTTGGCAATTATTTCGCTTTATTTGATGCTTATCGTTATTCATGTTTGTCGTTGTTTTTGACTGGTTATTTGATGAATACTTGGTATATCCTTTGGATATATGTGCTCGACCATTGTTGTGGTCATTATGAATTTTCCATGAAGTTTTTGTTTTTCATGTGGAGATATGCGCTCGACCCTAATATTTGCTCGACACATGTCGAAATGTGTCGAGGGTGCAAAGTGGGAACCCGCGGGACGAGCGTATGATCGCGATCAGGATCCTACGCATGTGGCGTGAACTGCCCATCATAAGTTGGGTGTTCTACCATGTTGGGGTACTTCGACAGCAGAGCTCGATCGAGGTGTCCCTGTCGGGCTAGGATACTGCTCATCAAAATGAATAACATCCTGATTTTTGTTAGTTGGTAGGCCGCGTCCGTACCTCGACGCTCCTATGTGGTTAAGCTTTTCCCTTTGTCGGCTGAAGATGAATATTCAATGGCAAAAATCCTCAGCAGGTGAGGGACTTAGCTATAATATTTTTTTAGCTTCGCAGCATTCCAGGGTCAAGGTAGTGGTTCTCTATTAAATTGCTCGAGGTAATATGCTCCGGTTCCCGTAGCTTCTTGGACGCGGTAAGGTCCCTCCCAGTTTGCGGACAACTTCCCTTCACGGGAATCCTTCTAGTTTCTTTGCAAGACTAGGCTGCTGACCTGAAACTCACACTTTATGACTTTGTTGTCGTGGCGTAGGGCTACCTGTTGTTTCAACATGGCCTCGCGAAGGGCTACTCCTGATCGTATTTCTTCGACAAGGTCGAACTCATCTCTGAGGGCCTCGTCATTCATCTCCTTGTCGAGGGGCTTTTCAGTTCGCCTATATGGCTCCATGATTTCTACCGGGATGACGGCCTTGGTGCTGTAGGTTAGTCGGAATGGCATCTCGCCAGTCGTCGAATGGGGCGTTGTTCGGTAAGGCCATAGAAAGTTGTGTAATTCTTCGACCCATCCCCTTTTGGCTTCACGTAACCTGCACTTGAGTCCTCGCAAGATGACCCTGTTCGCGGCTTCGACTTTCCCGTTGGTTTGGGAGTGCTCGACCGAGGTTAAATACTGCTTGTTGCCGAGTTTGGCAATGAAGCTTTGGAAACCTTGGCCGGTGAATTGTGTGCCGTTGTCCGTGACTAGCACTTGCGGTATCCCAAATTGAGCGAGCACGTTTCGTTTGTAAAAACAAAGGATGTTGTGTGAGATGATTTTTGTTAGGGCTTCAGCCTCTATCCATTTGGTGAAATATTCTACGGCCATGATGAGGAATTTATTTTGGTATGTTCCTTGTACTAATGGTCCGAGGATGTCCATTCCCCACCAGGAAAATGGCCACGGGGACGATAGCGTATTTAGCTCGTACAGAGGAGCGAGGTGCATATTAGCATGTCTCTGGCACTTGTCGCACCTCTTGACATGCTCTTTTGCATCTCATTGTATGGTCGGCCAGTAGTATCCTGCCTGAAGCGCCTTTCACACTAGGGACTTCCCGCCCATGTGCTGGGTGTTGATTCCTTCATGGATTTCCCGTAGTATCTCAGGGACCGCTGATTCTTCAACACACTTCAAGAGTGGAATGGAAAATCCATGGCGATACAGTTTGTGTTCGAGCACCACGTAAGAGCATGCTCGTCGTTTGGTCACGGTTGCCTCCCTTTGGTCCAGGGGAAGTTCTCATTTCGTTAGAAAATTGAACACCGGGGTCATCCAGCATGAATCGTCCACGATGACATTCACTTCAAGTAAAGACGTGGACTTTTCAATGCTCGGGAGAGATAGGTATTCTTGCATGACAGATTTGTTTCCGCCCTTCTTCTTCGTACTTGCGAGCTTTGAAAGTATGTTGGCTCGTGTTTTTTGTTCACGTGGTACGTGTGTAATTTATGCTCGGTCAAAATTTTTCGTATGTTCTCTGACCAAGTTTAAATATTCGATGAGGCTGTTGTTCTTAGCCTGGTATCCCCCTTGAACTTGAGACGTGACAAGTTGGGAATCAGTGAAAATTTGTATCTCACGAGCGCCTAAATCCTCGGCTAGTCTTAGACCTGCGAGTAAAGCCTCGTATTCTGCCTGATTGTTTCAGGTTGGAAAGGAGAGAGTGAGTGAATGTTTGATCACTACGCCTTCCTCGTTTTCAAGGAGGATTCCTGCTCCACTCCTGGTCGAGCTGGAGGCTCCATCGACAAAGATGGTCCATTTGTGCTCCTTCCCTGTAGAGGGGTTATGAGCGGTCATCTCTGCGATAAAGTATGCCAGGGCTTGGGCCTTTAGAGACTTTCTGCTTTCGTACTGAATGTCGAATTCTGAAAGCTCCAAGGACAACTTTAGCATTCGACCTGCCATATCTGGTCGGCCTAAGAGCTGTCTCACGGGGTGGTCTATTTGTATGACGATAATGTGTGCGAGGAAGTAATGTCTGAGCCTTATCGCTGCATTAACGAGGGGTAAAAGATACCTTCTCGATCTGTTGGTATCTGACCTCGGGTCCCTGAAGTGTTTTGCTCGTGAAATAAACGGTTTTTTGGCCGTCATGAGTCTCGCGAATGAGGGCCGCACTGACGGCTTCGACGGAGACAGCCATATATAGGAATAACGTCTTCTCGTCGAATGGTCGTGATAGAATGGGCGACTGTGAAAGGCCTTATTTGAGATGAAGAATGGCCTATTCACATTCCTCGGTCCACTCGAAAGTTGCCTCATTGTGCAGGAGTTTGAAAAAAGGCAGGGCGTGTTGAGCGGATTTTACGACGAAACGGGAGAGTGAGGTGAGCATACCGTTTAGGACTTGTATGGATTTTTTCGGAGTGGGTGTAGGGAGGTCAGAGAACGCTTGGCACTTGTCAAGGTTAGTGTCAGTTCCTTGTTCCATTAGGTTAAAGCCAAGAAACTTGCCCGCCTTAACCCCGAATGTGCATTTCTCGGGGTTGAACCTCATTCTACATTGCCTTGCTTGGGCAAAGAAATTCCTGAGATGAGCGGCATGGTCGGTGTCTACTTGGGATTTGACGATCATGTCATCCATGTATACCTCGAGCATATCTCTGATCTCGTTGCGGAAGACTTTGTTCATCATGCGCTGATATGTTGCTCCTGCGTTTTTCAGACCAAAGGGCATTACATTGTAGTAATAATTGCACGAGCTGGTCATGAAAGCAGTGCAGTGTTTGTCGCTCATTGCCATTGGGATTTGGTTATAGCCCTAATAGGCATCCATGAAAGATAAAATTTTATAGTCAGACGAGTTGCCGACCAGTATGTCAATATTAGGCAAAGGAAATGCATCTTTGGGGCATGCCCGGTTAAGATCGATATAGTCAACACACATACGCCATTTTCCATTATTTTTCTTAACAAGTACAACATTTGAAAGTCGGGTTGAATACCGGGCTTCATAAATAAAATATTCCTCTAGGAGGTCTTTTACAACTTTCTTAGCAACCTCCGTTTTCTTAGGAGACTGCTTGCGCCTATGTTGTACTACTGCCTTAGCGGCTGGATCAATAGCGAGTTGATGACAGGCGACCTCGGGGTCGAGACCGGGCATCTCCGCAGGGCTCCACGCGAATAAATCTGCATTATCCCTCAGGCAGGCCTTGATCTACTTCCTCGCCAGGTCGGGGAGTCCGGTGCCGATCTTCACCCCTTTGTTCGAGTCTTCGCCAAGAGTTACGAGCTCAAAGTCCCCATCCGAAATTGTTTAGAGAAGCTCCTGCTTGCCGTTGGAAGATTCGTCTTGGTCGAAGCGAGTGTCCAACGAGATCGAGTCGACCTTTGGAGGACCCCTCTGTATTTCTTCCTTGATGGGTTGTGGCTCTGACTGCTGCGGCTCTGGTTGTGCTGTCGCAACTTTCTTGGCAGGCCGTGTCCCGGTTTCAACTGTGTTGTGTTCCTTGGCCACCGCATTGAAGCATCTTTGAGAAGCTGCTTGGTCTCCCTGGATGGTGGCGACGCGTGCCCTCTTTGTGTAAAACTTCATCTTCAGATGGACGGTGGAAGGCACCGCGGTTAGCTCTGCCAATGTCGGCCTCCCAAGAATGTAGTTGTAGAGGGAGGGGCAGTCGATGACCAGGAAACACACCTTGACCTGATTAGGAGAGGGATGGATGAATTGGGCCCCCCGAGCAATTCCTCAAGGTAAAAGGTGATTGGCTCTGATCTGCCTTTAATCCTCTCGAAAGTTACCATTTGCACGGGGGGGGGGTGTCGACCAGCTCGTCCAACTTCCTCTTGGCTGAATTTATAGTTAAGTCATTAAAACCTCTACCATTTATGACCATGGCGGAGGGGAAGTTTTCCCACCTACTGTGCATGGACATAGGCTCTTGCATATGTTCTGGGACATAGATGTCCTCCGGTCTCGTAATGGAGAATGTGGTCTAGATGGGGACCGACTCGTCAGATGGTCAGGCATCCTCCTCTATCTCCCTTGTTTCGCGGGCATCTCGACGGGGGGCATCTCCGCGCCGATATTGCCCAAGTCTCCCCCCTTTTATGAGGTTCTTGATAGCATCCTTGAGATGGACACAATCTTCAGTCAAGTGTCCATGGCTCTGGTGATATTGGCAGTGTTTGCTCCAATCTGCCCCGGGTTTAGTAGGAGCTAGGCGAGGACGCTTGACGATGCCGTCCTTGAAATTTGTGTATGAAATATCATGATGCATCAAATGCACTGTGTAATGGTGTTCTCAAAATAAATGAAATTGTGCTACATGCATTTTGTATGCATGTGCTATGATGTATGAATGTGAAATGTTATTGAAGTGTATCTTTGTCTTGGAAAATAAGTCCTTGACAAATGCTGGGGAGCCTTAGGAAGTTAAACCCCGGACTGTTGTTGGGGATGAAGAGTATGCACATATTCAAACCTTTTTTAGAATGTTTCCACTGGGGATTCATGTTTTGTTGTTTGAGGAGAAATCCACTGGGGGACATTGATTTTGCTTGAGGGAAACTCTGTGGAGAGTGTTGATTTCTGCTTGGAGAAAAGAGTTCAAGAGTTTTAGTTGCCCGTTGCTCTACTGGGAGTTATCTCTTAATAGGAGAGAAAGGAAGTTAACAACTTGTTGGGGATAAATAAGTTAATTTTTATTTGGTCGGCTTACAGGATTTGCAGTAACTCATTAGGGATAATGGCAAACTCTACTGGGGAAAAGGAGATTTCAAACTGCTATATGATCGGGTCCAGGCTTTGAAGTAACTCGAATGGTTATCTGGTCGGGTCCAGGTTTCAGCAATTTTCGGAGATGACACTGACTCTGTTGATGACTTCACCGGGGATTAGGGGTTGTGGTACCTTGATTTGTGATAGTCTAAGAGGCAAACTTAAGCTGGAGAATTTTGCTGTTTGTTGGGGAAATAAACCCTATTGACAATCTGCTGGAAAGGTGTTTTCTTTTGGCAGAAATTCTCGAGGATTCTTCTTGAGACCAACTATGGATGGGGATTACATGAATCCAACTTTGTAGGGATAATTCTGTGGGGATATCCTTATAGATATTGCTCTGTGACTTTAACAGAGATCATCTTATGAATGTATGCTTAGTCGTACGTGATATTTTGCTGGAATTGATGTTGAATGCCCCCAGTGATTCAGATGCAGACCTGCCCCTGGTATCAACACTTCTTAAGAGATTTTTTGGAATCTCTACTTGACTACCACAGATGAGTTGGACAATAACATGTCATGCCCCTTGATTTATGAGAGATTTGTCATTGGAAGCGTCTTTCCATTTGAAGTGAATTTGTTTATTGAAAGAGTTTTTGTTCAACGGATATTCTTCGTGTGAATTTCTCTGTTGTCAAATAAGTAGCTATGTGCAAATAGCGGTATTCAAAATAATGCAAATTTTATGTTTGTCTTGATGTTTTGAAAATGCAGTTTTAACAAGTAAAAGAGTTTTGTGAGAATATGAATTCAACTCAAGATTTACAGTAAGCCTTACAGGAGTCAGGATACCTTTTGTAATATTATGCTTTCTGTTGTACCCCAAAATTTGCCCTCTCATTCCTCAAATAATCTCTCACAAGATCTCTTTGATTCAAGACTACATAAGGGTTGATCAACTCAAGACACCTCCTCTAGCACTGATAACTGAAAATTAGGGTTTGAGTTTACACAAGGACAAATGGACTTTTAATGCCTCATATGAATTTCATGGATCATTTTGGACCCTCAAGACTACTCATGTCAAGTTTCATGTTTTGGATCACATTTTTGCTCAGTCAATTGATCAGTTGACCTAAAATCAACTATATTGGGGAAAAAGTCAATTATGGCCAATTTACAGTCAAACTTCATAATTTTTGATCCATATCAATATTATGAACTCATATATGTAATTTGATTAAGTTTGGACCACAATTCCACAAGAAATTTGATCAGATCATCAAAAGGGCAAAATGATCAAAATTAGGGTTTTGACTAATAAGATGCAATTTCTGATTTTTGACCTAGAAAATGAGTGATTGGTTTGAAACATGATCTCAAGGATTCAAATGCTTAATTTTGACCTAATGGCATGAATCAAAACATCTCTCAAGATCAATTGATTGATAGTTGATTTTCAGTCAACTGATCAAAAGTCAACTGTACACTGAAAAGTCAAACTTTGACTTTTTGGCCAAAATCAAATATCAAAGATCACAATTCATCAAAACATGTAAAAATATGAAAATTGTTCATCAAGAAATCAAAAAGTCAATATTTCATTTTGAAAAGTCAAAATTTCTAAACTTAGAAATTTTTCTAAGTGTTGGAAAATTCATATTTTTTCACAACTTTGAGCCAAATTTACACCATGATGCAAGGTGATTCAAAGGAAACTTCCAACATGAAAGTTGTAGATCTGAATGAGATCTAAAACATTTTAGAACACAACTTCTTCTATAAATGCATGGAATTGAAGTTATGATTTTAAGAATACATGTTCATGAAACTTGGAAACTTAGTGAAATTTTGCCCTAGTTTAGGCAGAATTTTGACCTAACTTCATATCAATTTTTCCATAGTTCCAAGATGAATCTTCAAAAATTTCAAACATAAAGGTTTTAGAGGATGTTACAAGCTTTCTAAAATGTCTAATAACTCATTGAGATCACACTTGAGTAAGGAGAATCGAAGGCAAGAAGTTAGAGTTTTCAAACTTGAATTACAAGCCATTTTGTGAAGAACACATGAACCAAATCCATACTAGGATGCATAATATTTGCTTTGCAGACCTCAAACTTTTTTGTCACTCCAAAATTAATGTTTTCATAACTGATAGAGTCTTTGTCCAAGCATTTGAGCCATTATCCAAGTTGCATTTCCATTAATGGCATAGAGTAACATTGCCATTCTAGTAAAGAGGCTTTAATCACAAAGTCAACCTGTCTTGAGCTTTGCATTTGTTCTTTCCGCACAAGCATCCTCTACAAAATCAGATAAGCATGTTTAAAGTGCCTAACCACTTTAGATAGTCATGTACCTTGCCTTGAAACAATGCATGTCAAGCTTGCTTCAAAAACAAGCAAAAAACCATAACATGTGAACTTGTACTTCTGATTAGCCCAAGCTCTCAAAACCTTTTCCTATACATTGAGACACTATTATGAAACCTAAGACATGAGCTTGAACACCCTGAAACACTCCTAAACTCCCTCTAGCCAGAAATTTCTTCAAAACACCATTGTTGTGCAAGTTCTGACTTTACAGATCAAACTTATATTTCCCTCGTGCATTTCTTGGCCTTTTAGTTTCAAAAGTTTCCTCATATCAAATATAATTTATCCCCATCCTATTTCCAAAACTGTAACACCATTTACCATAACCTCTATAACCAAAAACAGAGCATTACAGTTAGACTTCTCTGTGTCATTTCAGCCACTCTCAACTCAAGCTAAGCATTGAATTTGCTTCCTAGAGACTCAAGGAAGATAACCTGATCATTGCAACACCTTGAATCAAGCTCAAACTCATTTCACGATTTCCAGTTTTGAGGTATTTTTCTTGAACTTCTATCTTCTCATTTAGGCATTATTAGGCTTGCATTTGTGAAGATAAAATGTAGACATCATTTCCCCGAAACTATACATGTCCATAGATTTAATTTATGTTGCTTGAGTAGGGAGAATTTTGAGTTTGAACCTCTGAAAATATTTAGGTCAAAATTTGGTATTGTTAGAAATTCATGCTCATCTTTGAGAATTATCTTAAGTTATTTACATATTAAGAATCGTGAGGAAATTTCTAACAAGTTTGATGTTGGAAGTTTTGTGAATGGATGAGAAATGAATAAGTTACAAGTTTTCTGGCTGGAGGTTGAAGATGAAGTTGTATTCAAGGCATAACTTAGATTATATATTTATTATTTTGTTTATATCAACGGATGTATCACCACCCCAGTGGTTAAAGCGCGCGCCTTTCACCTTTAGGACATGGGTTCGAGCCCCGACGTCCGTTTTGCCATTTTTTTTCTTCATATTTTCTGTTTCTCTCTTTTTTGTTTGCAGCAACGCATGGGCTTCCCTCCCTTTGAGCTTTTGTTTTTTGCTGACCTCTAACCCCTCCTTACTTTTACACCCCTGGCCCATTTTTCTTTATTATTTCATTTTTTTTATTTCATTATATTTTTATTTTCTTTAATATTTTTATTATTATTATTATTATTATTATTATTATTATTATTATTATTATTATTATTATTATTATTATTATTAACTTTATTAATAAAAAAACCAAAAATATTTTGTTTATTATTCTTACACTTATTTAGTTTATATTTTATTTATAAAACAAAAAGACTAAAAACATTTTCTTTTAACAAATTAATTTCTTTTTTTAATAATTAATATTTAGACTTAGGTTTAATTAATATATTGTTTTCTTGTAAATTAAAATTAATTTAGAACTTAGGTTTCTTTTTAATTAATTTTCATATTATTTTTATTAAGATAAAACCTTTTCATAAAAAAAACCCTAAAAATACTTTTTAATTTAATTTCTTTCTTAATTAGTTTAAGTTTTAATTTTTGCTTATTTTTTTTAATTAATCATTTTCTTAATTAGGTTAAAACCCCTTTCATGAAAACCAAACAAAAATCATTTCTTTATCCATTCATATTTATACATTATTATTTATTCAATTCTTGCACAATATTCAATATGGTTGTAATAGATGATTAGATTTAATTTTCTTGCAGAATCCCCAATTTGTAAATTTGTATACCCCCTCTCCTAATGATGTAATAGCTTAGTATTTTTATCTTCCGCAATTTATCGCTTTATATAAATGCTAGTAATTAGGGTTTGTATGGAAAGGCTAAAATCAACAAATTAGAAAACCCTAATTCAAGACAAAACAATGCATGTAAATCAACACACTTGCATACTTACACCGTTAGGGTGATTCCACTTTGTTACCTTACAAAAATGGCCATGTTATGCATGTGGGATATCTTAGCAAAAAGCAATCAAAAATACAAGATCATAGTCCCTCGACGACGCTATCAATTATTGCCTTTCAAAATGATCATAGTCCCTCAAAGAGAAATGCTAAGATATCTCACAACATTGCTATCATGGTTATACGATGACCCACGTCCATCCCTCTACATCCAAAGATAAGGCTTCTTACCAATCAATGGTAAGATAGTAATATCAAAGAAAAGGAAGAAATGAACTAAGACTTTTGAGTAGGTAGATTGTTCCTAGTTGCTTGCTCAATTTCAAATCAAACACTCTTGCTTATTTTCAAAACAAACACCAACACTTTCAAAACATTTTTCAAACTTGAAACATTTTAAAAAGCTCAACACTTTGTATACGTTCTTACGAACGAGAACTATTACAAAGTTTTCCTAAACGAAGGCGCCTTTTCAAAATACTTTCAAAAAAATCACACAAAGCACATTTTCAAACAAAAGCAAGTGATCTAGCAAGCAACTAAGATCCCATAGATAACTATGGATGAAAAGGATGCTAACATCTTCCTTTTTCATAATCTACCCCCTGAACTCAAGAAATAATCTCAAAGGTCTTTCCTGTTCTTTTCATCCTTTCCTTTTGGATAAAAGAAAAGTTGGTGGCGACTCTTGCTAACCACAACATTTGCGATAAAACGCAAAACACCAAGTCAGTTCTCCCACCGTATCACACTTTCGAACTAACCCATGCTTCAATTAGGACTTTTAAGAGTTGTAGCATGGACTGGTTCATGGTTTAAGAAACAAAGGATAAGGCTCAAAGTGTATTTATACCTAAATCGTTCTCCATGATGTTCTCCAGTCTTAAACTCAGTTAATTGTGCATTTGAATTCCAATTGAGTTTGGAATGACGTTTTGGTTATGGTTCAGACATGTTAAGTTTATTGGAGAAGGCAGCCATGTTTGCAATATTTTTCATGTTGTCGAGGATTTATAGTGACCTCTTTTTTTGATTTATTATCCCTAATTTTTGCCTGACTGTTTTGAGATTATAGTCAGCGGGATGCCCCAGTTTTTCTTAAGCCTCCTTCATAGGTTTTGACCTAGTAGGCTTTTCTTTTGAGAGATAATGACTTCCTATTGCACAGGGAACCGTCACCGTCTTTTGATTCAGAAGGATGTTTTTGTTGTGAAGTGACAGCTTGTGACTAAACACGCATTTGGATTAAATGAGAAACTAACCCTGCTCCAGGTTTTGATTAAAGGTTTCAATTTGTGTGAAAAAGAAAACTCCTACTTCTTAGGCTCAAAGGGGTTAACTAGGGATTATCTTCCTTATAACTCCAGTGTTTAGGAATTGAAAGAACGCATGTACATCGTTAGCAAGGTCTATCCAAAAGCATATTGTATGAGATTATGGTATTGTTTTCGTCATCCTCCCTCTAAAGGCTTGCAACTTTTCACAAGAGTTGAATATCATAAAGGGAGTAAAAAGCACAGTTTAAATATAGTGAAGACGAATGGGTTAATTCAAGACAAAAATATGCAATACATTAATGAAAGTAACCAAAGTCTGACATACAGATAAGTGTTTAAACAAACAAACAAATTACACTTGAAAATTCAAAAATGAACTAGACGCTCAATGATTTGGAATGGGAGAAGTGATCACGTTTAGAGTCTCAGGAGGACCGAACTCAATCTCCTTGGCATCAATCATATTCTAAATCTTGTACTTCAGTGCCCAACAATCGTTAGTATCATGCCCAGGACTGCCAGAATGATAGGCACATATTGCATCAGGATTGTAGTTAGGAGAAGAAGTTTTAGGTTTTGGATGAGGTCATATCAACGTAATCAGATTCATCCTCAACATGTGTTGCAGAGCTTGAGACAGTGGCATATTGATGTTGGTAAACTGTCTCTTGGGCTCTTCTCGCCTTCGCTGATATCCCCATTGTTGTTGCCGCACTAATGCAGGACTAGAGATCAAGACTGCCCCCACATATTGGTCGTGGTTACTCTTGTTACGACCCTTTTGGCCGTATACAACATTGGAATCTTTCTTCCCATTGTATGGCTTCTTCTGTGTATTAGAGAATGTAGCTCCTTGGATCTTTTCGCTTCTGATTCCATTTTCAACTCGTTCCCCGGTTAGAATCAGCTCGATGAATCCAGCTGAAGAGCTTCCGATTAGGTTATTAAAGAAAGGTCTTGTCAAAGTTCCCATAAAGATATCAATCAACTCCCTGTCAGTTAAGGGCGGCTGCACCCTGCCAGTCAGGTCTCTCCGCTTTTGGGCATATTCTTTGAAGCCCTCGTTTGAACCCATGGTCATATTCTGCAACTGCACACGAGTTGGTGCAAGATCAGTGTTGTATTGGTACTGTTTGTAGAAAGCAGCAACTATATCCTCCCAAGTGTGGATGCGGGAACCTTCCAATTGATAGAACCATTCAAGTTGAGTCCCAGCTAGACTCTCTTGGAAGAAATGGACCCAAAGCTTCTGATCAATGGTGTGTGGTTGAATCTTACGCACGTAAGACCTTAGATGAAGTTTTAGGCAGGAGACCTCATCATACTTGGAAAAAACGGGGATCTTTAACTTGTAGGGAATGACCACGCCAGGAACCAAACCCAAGTCTCCAAAGTCCAAGCCAGGCACGACTTAGATCTCCACAACTTTTAGTCTTTCTTCAAGTTGTTTGTATCTATCATTGATCGGCGGGTACTGCTTCTCAGAATAGTCTTCATCATCAGTAGCTTGGTTAGCTCTAGTGCTTCTAGCTTCTTCTTCTTGATTGTCTTATTCTTCAGAAGAAGCATCTTCTTTTTGAGCTAGTTGGGCAAGTCATTTGAACCTTCTTCCTATGTTGAGGGCGACAACCTTCTTCTTAGTCTTCTTCTTACTCTCTTTGGTGAAGAGTGTTTTTAGATCTTCCTGCCCCTTGGCTAAGTTTAGGAGCATTTGTTGGAATAGGGCATTCTGAGCTTGGAGATCTTTAACTGTTTTCTCTAGAGCCATCTCTACTGAAATAAATAGTAAGCAAATGAGAAAACCTGTATGGGGAGAACCCGTTATGATGAAATGCATGATATGTGGATGCAATGTTTTCAAGGATCTCACGTGGTAAACACAAGAAGATGTTAGAAGTTGAATTTTGATCACATCTATGAGTTAAGAACTTTGTATTGTTGGATGTCCTTCCACGAGAATCAAGCTCACCATGTCAAGTGGGTCATAGCCTTTGACTCAAGTTATCGTACTCTGGTCTTTGATGGTGTTTAGTTAGAGGAGAATAAATCCTCTTGCCCCTTGATAGACGTCCGGTTCATCATGTCTCTGCATCACATACCCTTGAGATCCTTGAAATGGTTATTGAAAATGCTATGGTATGATGTTATGTACAAGTGAACAAAGCAAACAAGTCTTTATGTACAAATAATCATATACACACAAAGCAGACAAGTCCTTAGGTTTAGGCTTGCATGGAATCATAGGTAAGTACCCTCTTGAAGTTTAGTTGGCTCAACCTGTCATAGAAAGTAACCGGGTTCTAGGGGATCTCAATATCACTGGCCTTTCTTTTAGGCATTGTCTCAGCATAATCAATCTTTTCTTGCGGCCGAGATATCCCAAAAGTCTGATCTCAATGAGTGTAGCATCGAGTATCAACCAATCTTCAGCTTTACATAAAAGTCGGCTATCTCACTACTTCCTAATGGCCAAGTTGTTCAAATAAGGTTCTAAGGTCAGTTAGTGCTTAATGACACCGCTCAACGGCCCCATATTCTCCTCGATTCAACACAAGGGATACTGGTACCAAAAAATGCGTCACACTAACGTAGCCATTGCTTCAACCGTATCGGTCTATCTTGTACAATTTCCACAATTTATTGCTACTTACCTAAAAGGTGCCCCAGATCCGGGTGTAGGATCAAAACAAACCCAAACAAGGATCCATAAATGTAAAGCAAGCAAGTCAAACAATGAAACAAGTAAACGTGATCTAGCTCTAAGGTAACCCCACTTTTAAGTATTTCCCCAGCAGAGTCGCCGGTTCTATAATACGGTGGGATAACTGACTTGGGGGTTTTATGTTTGATCGCAATTATTGCAGGTAGCAAGAGTCGCCACCAAATTTTCTTTTATCCAAATAGGAAAGGGTGAAAAGAATAGGAAAGACCTTTAAGATGTTTTCTTGAGTTCGGGGGGCAGGTTATGAAAAGGGAAGGTGTTATCACCCTTTTCATCCATAGTTATCTATGGGCTCTTAGTTTCTTACTATATCACTAATACTTTGTTTGAAAATGTGCTTTGTGGTGTGAGTTTGAATATATTTTGAAAACGCCTTTGTTGCGGCAAACTTTGTAATGATTCTTGTCTCTATAAGAATGCATACAAAGTGTTGGTTTTGAAAATAGTTCAAAGAGATATTTGTTTTTGAAGATGTTTTTGAAAGTATAAGTGTGGAAATGGTTTTTTATTTATTGAGTCAACAATTACGAGTGTCCTACCTACTCAAAAGGTCTATATTATTTTCCTCCTCCTTTAGATGTTGTTATCTTACCATTGATTTGGTAAGAAGCCCCATCATTGGATGTGAAGGGACGGGCGTGGGTCAATTGAATAGTCATAGAAGGCAACTTATGAGACGTTTTAACAATTTTCATAAGGGACTAGATCGTTTACCGAAGGCAACATCGAGGGACATCGAGGGACTACGATCTTTTCATCAAGGGTTTTTGCTAAAACAGACATATTCAAGGGACATAACTATTTTCCGAAGCAACAAATGAGAGTACCCTAGAGGTGCATGTATGTGAACAGTGTGTTTGATTGCATGCATTTTTGTCTTTGATTAGGGTTGTCTACTTATTGATTTTAACTCTTTCCATACACACCCTAGTTACTAACATTTATGAAACAATAAAAATGCGGAAAATAAATGTCCTACACTATTACATGTTTTGGGGGATGAGGGTTGGAAAGTAATAAAAGTCCTAATTATTACAACCATATTGAATAGCAAGAAAATATAAAAAAACAAAAACAACACAAAATAGAGAAAAGTAAGTCTTTCAATTCAGGTTGTGTGCACCCTTAGATTCAACCCTTCTTGCCCTTCGTTTGAGACTGTGAAGCAATATGAGTATGCACCCTTTGATCACAGACTTTTTCTTTCGTTTGTGATTGTAAGTCAGTATGAGTATGCACCCTTCGATTCACACCCTTTTTGTCTTTCGTTTAAGCTTGCAAACCATTGTGTATCGAATCCTTCATCCTTCAATTCACATAAGCCTCTTTTTTGTTTTCTTTCATTTGGGATTAAATAGAAGCATGGGTCAAAGCCATGCTAATATTGTTTTATGGTCAGGTTAGTTCTAAATATTTTTTTGACAAATGAAGAAGACAAACCAAAAGGTTAGAAACGAAAATAAACAAAGAAGGTAGAAACGAAAACAAACAAAAGGGTATCAATGATGCTTGAAATGAAAGGTTAGTTTTGAAGGCAATGGTTATTTACACGTTATGCTTGAAACGAAAGGTTTAAAGTTAAGAAGACTTACCTTGAATCTGGATTTGGTGTTTTGAACCTTGAGTTACTGCCTTGAATACTCTTGGATTCGAAGGAAGGAAAGAAGTTGTTCGAAGGACAGGAAAACTTGGATTCGAAAAAGAGAACAAAGGTGTTGTATTTATTTTTGGTTCTAGGTTGAATAGTGTTTTAAGTATTCTCTCCTTTTTCTTTTCTAACAAGCCTCTCTCAAAGCCTTACTGAAAAGCCCTCTGAAAATGTCACTCCCTGCCTCTCTAAAGTCTTCGTACCAAAAGCCCCCTTAGATGTGTTATGAAGCCTCTTATTTATAGAAGAGTTTTGCTGAGATTTGGGGGGAAAAACAAATGAAATTTGAACAAATTGGATATGATATTTGTAACGGTAGAAATGTTTAAGACTAAGCCATTAGATTGACTAGACTTATACAGATCAAAATAAAAATTACCACCGCGCTTTATTGTTTCCAAAGGAATGGGAAAAGAGCGAATAACCCAAAAGAAGGGGGGGGGGGGGGAGATTCAAGGTAAGGGGTTTGGTTATGCAAAGGGAAGGTATTAGCACCCTAAACATCTACGGTACTCTGCATGAACCTCTTTGTAAAATCTGTATATTTTGGCTATAAAAATGTTGTATAAAAATAGATGGTGGGGGTGAGAAAAGAAATATATTTTTTTTATGATTTTTGCACCCGCCGCGGTTGCGAACCTTTAGTGCCTACGTACCACCTTCCGTGCAATAGGGGATCAGGGTACACGTAGTTCCTCTTTGAAATATTAAAACACAAGTGTGTTGGTTAATTTTATGAGATAAGACATCATTGTCATTGTCCGTGTGGAAAACATACTTACTACCCACAATCATGAGAAAGGAGAATTTACATCATCTCAAAGTGGAGGATACGACTTGGATTTTAAAATCAACAATGCCTCACTCAACACCTAAGTGGAAAAATCCCTCTTTACTACATATTGTAGAATTATAGTTGTTCGCATCACTACAAGGATTGACAAGAGTCTAATCTTTTGAGAAAAGTTTAAGGTGAAAGCCAAGATGGCAAAATAGTTTGAATGAGATTGATTGATTTTTAGTCTTCTCACAAAAATGTTAAGGTATTATTAATGTTGATTGAAGTTTATTTGTGAAAAAGTTTTTGAAAATGCATGGACCTAAGTCCAAGTTTATTATGAAAGTGGTTCAAGTTTAAAAGCAAGATGAGTTTCCAAAAGGAGGGAGAAGATTTTTGAAATTAAAGAAGATGGGAGGAGAAGAAGAGACTATCCTAAAGCATAAGGTAAAAGCTAGGGATAAGAACCATCTAACCAACAAGAAGCCAATACTTGACATTATGAGCCAAGATAGAATTATCATTCTTTGGATTGAAACCAAGCAAGCAAGGATACTAGACCTCTTGTGAGAACCAAACTTCAAGTGTATTAAGTCTTCACAAAAATTGGACAGAGTAACGGCTGTGTACGGGTGAATTCCAGATTACAAACAAAGAATATAGTCACCATAACCTGCACACAAAGCAAACAAAAAACTCAATGTCTTGAGGTAAACCTCAAGAACTCCAGACAAACTATTAATTAAAGTCACAAGGTCTTCATCATAGGCCAAGGCTTCTAATCCTAAGTCCAAAAAGTCCAATACTCCATAATGCCAAGGATAGTAACTAAATAGTCCAAGTACCATTAAAGCTTTTTATGGTTCATGCTGATTATTAGGTGTCTTAGAAGATAAAAGAAAAGGCTCAAGTGAGCAAAGATGAAGATAACATGAAATCTAAATGCTAAAAGTAAATGGTACATAAAGCATAAAAAATAAAGGGCATAAAGTAAAAACAAAAGATAAAGTCAATTATTAGTGATTAGTGGTTAGTTGGATGATCATCTTGAAACTTGCATTTGGAACTCATTAGAGGATTGGTAGAACCAAAGCCTCCACACAACAAGTTGCATTTTCTTTTTGTCAAGTATATCACCCATTTGGAATCCTCAAAAGTACCATTTAATGATCAACGATGTTTAAGTGATCCGTGTTGACCAAAAATATTGTAGATCCATTAGAGAATTGGTAGAACCAAAGCCTCCACACAATGAATCTCAAGGTTATTGGATCAAAGGGATCAAATTAACATGCTTGGGATTACAAACATAGTTTTGGGCCATGAATGATCATTTATTTGAATCGGGACAAAATTTAGCGCTATGTTAAGCAATCGTAAGTGGACTTATATAGAAGTCACACCTATTTTGAGGCCGGTCAATAGCAATCCATGCACCATTTATTTTGAGACATGATATAGAGATCATGCTCCAATAATATTTAGTTCAATAAGAAAGGGATGAGATGGAGAGGGGTGGGGAAGAATATACAAACCACATTTGAATTAAATTTTAATCAAACTATTGTTAAAATCATTCATCCATTTTTGTGGAGTTAGACTCAACACCATGGATCCAATGATGTTAATAAAGTTCATGATCAAAATTCAACCCAAGTTCAGCCAGAAAATAATCACAAAGTAATATTGCATTTAATATATACATTAAAAAAATGTTTTAAAATAGAAATAAGAAAGAAAAATATCAACTATATTCAAATTAATCAAGAAAAATTAAGTAAGGCCATAGAAAAATCAGAAAAGGACTCAAATATTTTTATAAATTTTTTGGCAATTTTTAAAAGTCAGAAAGTATTTTAAAACTAATTAAAATTGTTCAAATAAAAAAAATAGGTCAAAAATAGTAAGTATCAATATAAAATTCCATAAAATTTTCAAGAAATCAGAAATGTGCAAAATGATATTAGGAAATTTTTCAGAATTAAAAAAATATCAGAAAGCTTTTGTAAAATAATTAAAAGGAAGCAAATAATGCAAAAAATATAAAAAATGTCAAATGTCAAAATAAAAATGTGAAAAAATAGTCATGAGATCAGAAATAATTCAAAGTATTTTTGTGAATTTTGTTAGAACAAAGTTTGAATCTACTACCCTAAGTTTAAGTTTTGATGATAACAAAATGAAAAGATATATTAATTATGTGATTCATGTAAGAACTATTTGCTACCTAAAAATTACTTTCTATTTTACAGAAACTCTGATGGGTATCAGCAAGAGTACATCATAATCAGCATCAGAAAATTAGATATCAACATCAGCATCAGAAGATGCTATATCAGATACCAGAGTCAGAAGAACAACTCACGCTTATGCTGAAGCTTGATGAACAGATCTGCGCTCAACACTCTGAACTCTGATAAAGACAACAACAGCTCATCAGCACTTAAGCAGCGTCAGTATGAGCCAAAGCCAGAACACGCTTAAGTGGAAACGGTACTGTGCATTCAAGATGAGTTATTACCAACGGCATCATTCCAGACAAGATCTGCTTAATAAGGAAAGATTGTTATTGGCATTGAATCAGAATTATTGCTCCAACGTTCACTAATTCTAATGCTATATCAACAAGTCAATGAAGATTGAATTGGCTAATGCTCTACACCAATCTACACGCCTAAAAGCTATTCATCATCTTCCTCACTCTCAGTTTGCTAAAAGCTCCAAAATTCCTTACTCAATTATTTTAGCAATCTAGTTTCCATAAGCTTAATTTGTGTAGTATCACAGTTGTGATAAACAGTTTTGTAGAAAACATTCACACACCTAGATTTCAATTCTTTGTAAGAAAGTAATTCCTTGAGAAACCGGTTTGTGGTTTGCATCAAGAAGGATTTAGATGTTGTTAAAGCAGATTGTAATATTCAATTGAATATAGTGGATTAAGACCTCGTTGGAGAGAGGCGAAATCACCTTGACGGGTGGACTGGAGTAGTTTGAGATCAAACGAACCAGGATAAAAATATCGTGTTGATTGCATTGATTTTCAAGTTTTAACAATTCAACCCCCCTTCTTGTGTTTTTCACTTATTCAATTGGCATCAGAGCGCCTGGTTCTGAGCTAAAACACTTAACCGTGTCAGTACAAGATCCAGCGTCAGAAAAACACAATGACAGGAACTTATCATCACACCAGTAATGACAACAATGAAGACAGAGACAGATTTAACGGCAAACCTCCAGTCTTTGATGGAGAAAATTTTGATTACTGGAAAGACAGAATTGAAAGCTTCTTTCTGGCACATGATGCTGATCTGTGGGACATGGTGACAGATGGATACATGCACCATGTGAATGCAAGTGGTCAGAAGATTGATAGGAAAGCAATGTCTGACCAACAAAAGCGTGACTTCAAAAATCACCACAAGGCCAGAACCATCCTCCTCAGCGCCATCTCTTATGCTGAATATGAAAAGATCTCTAACAGAGACACAACAAAGAACATGTTTGACTCACTCAGAATGACGCATGAGGGCAACGTTCAGGTCAAATAAACTAAAGCTCTTGCGCTCATCCAGAAGTATGAGGCATTCAAAATCGAAGAAAGTGAATCCATTGAAACAATGTTCTCAAGATTCCAAATTCTGGTGGCTGGTCTCAAGGTTCTGGACAAAGGATACTCTACTGCTGATCACGTCAAGAAGATCATCAGAAGCTTACCAAAGCAGTGGAGGCCAATGGTTACAGCTCTGAAGCTAGCAAAAGATCTCAACAAAATTTCTCTAGAGGAACTTATCAGCTCCCTCAGAAGTCATGAGATAGAGCTAGAAGCTGATGAACCCCAGAAGCAAGGTAAGCCTTTAGCATTAAAATCTAACAAAAAATCTGAGTCTAAAGTTTTGCAGGCAGTTGAAGAAACATCTAATGGATCCTCATCAGAAGAAGACGAACTTTCTCTTCTCTCCAGAAGATTGAACCAACTGTGGAAGCAAAGGCAAAGGAAGTTCAGGAATCCCAGAAGATCTGATCAGAACGAGTCTTCTTCCAGATACAGAAGGACAGATTCTTCCTCTGGATACAGAAGATCTGAAGGCTCCTCAGGAAGCAGAAAGCCAAACACCAAGGACATCATCTGCTATGAGTGCAATGAGCAAGGACACTACAAGAGTGACTGCCCAAAGCTTCAGAGGGAAAAGCCCAAAAAGAAGTTTGGAAGAGAAAAGAAGAAAAGTCTCATGGCTACATGGGATGACTCTGACTCGTCTGAAGCTGACTCAGAATCAGATGATGAGAGAGCAAACATAGCTCTCATGGCCAACATTTCAGAAGACAGTGAAGCTTATGAATCAGACTCATAATCAGATACTGAAGAGGTATTTCCTGACTTTGCAATTAATTTTACTAAGGTTGAACTTGCTGAAAGCCTTAATGAAATTCTGGAAAGGTACCAGCAGATTAGAGTTAAATTCAGAAACCTGAAAAGGAATCTTGAATCTGACTCTGATAAGACTGAGAGTCTTAAATTGGAAAATTCTGAGCTGAGAAATAAAATTTCAAAATTAGAAAATGTTTTACAAAACTCTCAGAAGGAACCAATTTCTGAAACTCCCAGCAGTGCTGATGAGATCATCAAGGAGTATGATCACAGTTTCCAGAAGTTCCTTGCTAAAAGCATAGATAGAAGCAAAATGGCTTCAATGATCTATGGAGTTAGCAGAAATGGCAGGAAGGGAATAGGATACCAAGGTAAGGTTCCTACACCAAAGAATGTCATGGATTTAACCATTAAACACACTCCTCTGAACTCACATTTTGTGTATGGTCACACACATGATATTAAATACACTAGCAGTAAGTATTCTGTGAAACCAAAATTCAACCAGAGTTTTGATAAATCTAACAAATCAGGACCCAAGAAAATCTGGGTACCTAAGGATAAAATAATACATGTTGCAGATATCTTTACCAGTAAATCAGAAACACCAGTCATGGTACCTGGACTCTGGCTGCTCGCGACACATGACGGGAAGAAGGCATATGTTCCAAAGCCTGGAACTTAAGCCTGGAGGCCACATTGGCTTTGGAGGCAATCAGAGGGGAAAGATCATTGGCTCTGGAACTGTAGGTAATGGAAATCTTCCCTCTATAAATAATGTTCTGCTAGTAGATGGATTAATGCATAATCTGTTATCCATAAGTCAATTAAGTGATAACGGTTATGATATAATCTTTAATCAAAAATCATGTAAAGCTGTTAGTCAGAAAGATGGGACTATCCTGTTTAATGGAAAGAGGAAAAACAACATCTATAAAATCAAACTTTCTGAACTGAAAAGTCAGAATGTAAAGTGTCTTCTGTCTGTTAACAACGAGCAGTGGATCTGGCACAGAAGATTGGGGCATGTTAGTATGAGAAGAATATCTCAGATTAACAAACTCTATCTGGTCAGAGGACTTCCTAATTTGAAGTTCAATTCAGATGCTCTGTGTGAAGCATGTCAGAAAGGCAAGTTTGCAAAACCTTCTTTCAAATCTAAAAATGTTGTTTCTACCTCTAAGCCATTAGAACTTCTGCACATTGACTTATTTGGACCAGTTAAAACTGCTTCAGTCAGTGGTAAGAAGTATGGGTTAGTAATCGTAGATGACTATAGCAGATGGACATGGGTAAAGTTCTTAAGACACAAGGACGAGTCACACTCTGTGTTTGTTACCTTCTGTAACCAAGTTCAGAATGAAAAGGATATTAGAATCGTTAAAGTCAGAAGTGATCATGGTGGAGAATTTGAAAACAAATATTTTGAGTCATTATTTAATGACAGAGGCATTCTGCATGATTTCTCTTGCCCTAGAACTCCCCAACAAAATGGAGTTGTAGAACGAAAGAACAGAACATTACAAGAAATGTCCAGAACCATGATCAATGAGACAAACATTGCTAAGATCTTCTGGGCAGAGGCAATAAACACAGCGTGCTACATTCAGAATAGAATCTCAATAAGACCTATTTTGGAAAAGACTCCATATGAATTGTGGAAGAACAGAAAGCCCAACATTTCATATTTTCATCCATTTGGATGTACTTGTTTTATGTTAAATACAAAGAATTATTTAAACAAGTTTACTCTAAAGCACAGAAGTGTATCATGTTAGGATACTCTGAACGCTCAAGAGGGTACAAAGTATACAATACAGAAACACAGATTGTGGAAGAATCAATCAGTGTTCATTTTGATGATAAGCTTGACTCTGAAAAGTCAAAGCAGAATGAAGTTTTTGCAGGTATGGAAATTGAATTTACAGGTTCTGAAGACAAGTCATCAGAAGCTCTCAACACAGACACTCCTTCAACATCTGAAAGGAGCACTGCTAGCAACCCTACAACAACTGCTGATCAACCTCAAAAGAGATTACCCAGAAGCAGCTTGGATCACCCAGAAGAAACTATCTTAGGAAGAAAGGAAGATCCAATCAGAACAAGAGCAAGCTTCAGAAACTCTGAAGAAACCCTCATGGGACTTGTGTCTCTGATTGAACCTTCTTCTATTGATGAAGCACTTCTGGACAACGACTGGATTCTAGCAATGCAAGAAGAGCTGAATCAATTCACCAGAAATGACGTATGGGATCTTATTCCCAGACCAAAAGGATTCAACGTCATTGGAACAAGATGGGTGTTCAGAAACAAGATAAATGAACAAGGTGAAGTCATCAGAAACAAAGCACGACTGGTAGCACAAGGTTATAGTCAGCAAGAGGGGATAGACTATACAGAAACCCTTGCTCCAGTCTCCAGGTTAGAATCTATCAGACTTTTAATTTCATTTGCTGTTAATAGAGGCATCACTCTGTATCAGATGGATGTCAAGAGTGCATTCTTAAATGGTTATATAGAAGAAGAGGTTTATGTGCACCAACCCCCTGGTTTTGAAAATACAAAACATCTAGAACATGTTTTCAAACTAAAGAAGTCACTATATGGTCTGAAACAAGCTCCTAGAGCTTGGTATGAAAGACTAAGTAACTTTCTGTTAGAAAATGAATTCACCAGAGGGAAGGTGGACACTACCTTATTTTGTAAGTCAGTTAAGAATGACATCTTAGTCTTTCAAATTTATGTTGATGATATTATTTTTGGATCTACTAATCCTTCTCTTGGAAGAAAATTTGCTAAGTGTCTGCAGGCAGAATTTGAGATGAGCCTCATGGGGGAACTGAAATTCTTTCTAGGAATTCAGATCAATCAAACTCCAGAGGGAACTTACATTCATCAGAGCAAATATGTCAGAGATCTTCTGAAGAAATTTGACCTCTCAGAATGTAAGCCATCAAAGATTCCAATGCATCCCACGTGCATTCTGGAAAGAGAAGAGGTAAGCAAAAAGGTAGAACAGAAGGTCTACAGAGGTATGATTGGTTCTCTCCTTTATCTGACAGCTTCAAGGCCTGATATCTTATTCAGCGTATGTATTTGTGCTAGATTCCAATCAGATCCTAGAGAATCTCACTTAACAGCTGTTAAGCGAATTTTCAAGTATCTGAAAGGTACTACTAATATGGGTTTATTTTATAGAAAATCTAGTGATTACAGCTTAGTAGGCTACTGCGATGCTGACTTTGCTGGAGACAGAGTAGAGCGTAAAAGTACTTCTGGAAGCTGCCAGTTTCTGGGAGAAAATCTGATCTCTTGGTCCAGCAAAAGGCAATTCACAATTGCGCTACCAACAGCAGAAGCTGAATACATAGCAGCAGCAGGATGTAGCACACAAATGCTCTGGATGAAAAGTCAGCTTGAAGACTTCCAAATTTTTGAGAGTAACATCCCTATACTCTGTGACAATACTTCTTCTATTTGCTTAAGTAAGAATCCCATTTTACATTCTAGGGCTAAGCATATAGAAATAAAACATCACTTCATTAGGGACTATATTCAGAAAGGAATTTTGAACTTAAAATTTATTGATACAGACCATCAATGGGCTGATATCTTCACTAAACCCCTTTCTGAAGATAGGTTCAATTTCATTCTGAAACATCTCAGCATGAAAATCTGCCCAGAGTGAAAATGTTTTAATTCCATATATTAATCTTCAGAATGTATTTGTTTTACTGTGAACTTCTGATCAATCTCTTTTCAGAAAGATAGACATGCAGATTGTATCAGATGCTATTCTTAAATATTTGAGCGTTTCAGCTCAAGGAGAGACGTGCTGCTCACTAAATCAAACAAGTGTCATCCAATCATCAGCAAATCTCTGAAGCAGAACGCGTGCATGCTTCTGAGAATGCAAAACGCTGATTGGGTGCATTGAGACACATGTCTGGTAACCGTTTCAAGTATCTTTCTCAAATCCCCCAAAATCAGCAAGTCTGTCCTGGAATGATTGATCCTGCTACCTCAGACCAGCTCTGGACACGTTTCAGAATATGGGTACACACTGAAGCCCTCAAATTGCAAGACATCAATTATGAGCAGGCACAACAGAACTTCAGCAAGCTGTTGAAGGAAGTTGAAAGTCAGCTGCCACAGGACGAAGTGATCCTTCGGGATAGTGAGCCATGGTCTGAGAAGCGTCCAGCTTCAAAAGTGAAGCCAGAAGAAGATCAAACTACTCAAGTTGAAGAGGTTAGACAAGCTGAAGATGTTGCAGAAAGCTCTCAGAAGCTTCCTGCTTCTGATGTTTCTCAAGCTGCCTTGGACAGGCAAACTCTGGAAGAGCTGAAGCTGAATGATATTCGTCTGCAGCAAAGAATGGATGAAAATGATCAAAAGATGAAGGAAAGGATGGATGTGCAAGACAGCAAGATAGATACAGTAGTCAGCATGGTGCACAAGCAGAATGAAACTGCTGATCAGATTAAGGAAATGCTGGAGACTCTGTTCACACGCTTCCCACCCCAACCTTAGTTTTTCATTCATGATACTTTCAATGTTTTCCTTGCATATCATCTGTACTGTTTTGCCTGGCTCTGCTTTTTAATATAACAAGTTTTTCTGCTCTGATCATTTTAGCACATCACTTACACTTTTTGATTGCTGACAAAAAGGGGGAGAACAAGAATGATATTTTTCAATAACGGATTACTGAGACAAAAAGTCTCAAACATTCTAACTCTGATATACTTGAATATGTTTTCTGTTTTTGCATAAGTCTACAAGTACATGAAGGTAATCACCTCTAATACACTGAAGCTCTGAAGTTCTAATAGTCAAAGCTCTGATATTCTAATCTGAAGCTCTAATATTCTGATGTTCAAAAAAATCAATAAAGATCTGATCCTGAAGACTCTCGAAATTAAAAAGGGAAGTAATAAATTCAGGGGGAGTATCTCCGATCCCAACGCTGATATCTCTTTATCCCTTATCTTTGATAACTTCTTATTTAATTCTGATGCAACTTATCATTTAGTTATCTCTGATACTTTTCACGCTAATTTTCAATTAAAAATATCTAGTTTTTGTCATCATCAAAAAGGGGGAGATTGTTAGAACAAAGTTTGAATCTACTACCCTAAGTTTAAGTTTTGATGATAACAAAATGAAAAGATATATTAATCATGTGATTCATGTAAGAACTATTTGCTACCTAAAAATTACTTTCTGTTTTACAGAAACTCTGATGGGTATCAGCAAGAGTACATCATAATCAGCATCAGAAAATTAGATATCAACATCAGCATCAGAAGATGCTATATCAGATACTAGAATCAGAAGAACAACTCACGCTTATGCTGAAGCTTGATGAACAGATCTGCGCTCAACACTCTGAACTCTGATAAAGACAACAACAGCTCATCAACACTTAAGCAGCGTCAGAATGAGCCAAAGCCAGAACACGCTTAAGTGGCAACGGTACTGTGCATTCAAGATGAGTTATTACCAACGGCATCATTCCAAACAAGATCTGCTTAATAAGGAAAGATTGTTATTGTCATTGAATCAGAATTATTGCTCCAATGTTCACTAATTCCAATGCTATATAAACAAGTCAATGAAGATTGAATTGACTAATGCTATACACCAATCTACACGCCTAAAAGCTATTCATCATCTTCCTCACTCTCAGTTTGCTAAAAGCTCCAAAATTCCTTACTCAATTATTTTAGCAATCTAGTTTCCATAAGCTTAATTTGTGTAGTATCACAGTTGTGATAAACAGTTTTGTAGAAAACATTCACACACCTAGATTTCAATTCTTTGTAAGAAAGTAATTCCTTGAGAAACCGGTTTGTGGTTTGCATCAAGAAGGCTTTAGCAGTTGTTAAAGCAGATTGTAATATTCAGTTGAATATAGTGGATTAATACCTCGTTGGAGAGAGGTGAAATCACCTTGACGGGTGGACTGGAGTAGTTTGAGATCAAACGAACCAGGATAAAAATATCGTGTTGATTGAATTGATTTTCAAGTTTTAACAATTCAACCCCCCTTCTTGTGTTTTTCACTTCTTCAAATTTTTCCATAATTTTTGAATGAAAAATAAAAGAGTTAAGAATTTTTGAAAATTAAATCATTTAAAATATAAAAATCAGAAAATAAAATAAAACCAAAAAGATATGGGCCATGAGATCATAGTCAAAACGTGTTAGTAAGCTAATCCAATGGACCAGACGCACTGTGCTTGATATGGACCTTAGTGGGATGCGCAGGGAATCAGAAAAAAGGCAACCAATGAAATTAAAATGCTTGGCACACTATCATTGACCGAGACGAGACATGTTATCGTCTTCAACCTCCAGCCACCCTGCAATGGAGATTTTATGAGATCCTTCAAATGGTAAAATTAGGATCCCAGACCAGTATCATTGGATTTGTCTCTTCAAGACGATCCTAACACCACCATCGCGCAAAATTTATATAAAGTATACAAAGAGATATGAATCAAAAACTCAGAAAATAGCAAGCACCTTCAATTTGAGATTTCTCTCTCAATTCTCAATGGATTTAAAAATGTTGATAAGTACTAGAATCAGGAGAAGGAGTAGAACAAGTTAGTGCTTTATTTGGATCCAAATGATGGAGAATTCTACCTTTTCGAAGTTCAAGAAAGAAGCTCTAAAAATGGACTTCTGTAGCTTGGATTATGGCTCGTTTTGCTTGGTTTAAGTGATGAAGAGTTTGTATGATGCTTGAGGAAGATGAATGTTCAAAGAATTTTTGAGGAAAAGGCTGGAATCTCAGAAACTGATTTTCAAAAATTTCAAGCTTGTGTGAGGTTTTGACGGAGTGTTTTTGGCTCTCAAAGCCTGAGGAAATGAATGGGGGATGACCATCTATTTATAGGGAATCAAATGGAATGTTCAAGCGTGTGATATGATAAAATTTGGAGGGAAATAGTGTGAACCTTATGCACGAGCAAAGTGTGATCTGATTTCCATCAAAACTCATCTAATCCTTGCGTTTTAAGGCTCTAATCCACTTTGGTAACTTGGTTAAACATGTTTAGATCACAAACGCGTGCTAATTTTATGTTTAGAGGCCCAAAACATGAATTTCAAATTCTGACTTATGAAGAAACTTCAGTTCCAAGTTACTAAGTTCAATCCAATGGCATTCTTAGCTCAAGGGGTCTTAAGGAATGATTCTTTATGCATTAGGAAGATGAGGTCCCAAAAAAGATGGCAAAAATTATGAAATGACCTATAATCTTTTGTATCCTTAGGGCATCTTCCATCCATTTTATCACTTTGCACATAAAAGAAGGCATAAATTTCACATCTTCAAGATCATTATGGAAAAATATTTGGCTCAAGGTGATAAAAATTGACCAAGTTATGATCATTTGAAGTCACATATGAGAAATTGGATGTTCATCTAGAGGACTTGTAATCTTTCTTCATCATTAAGCTTCTTCCACATGAAAACTCCTTGGAACTTTTGAAGTGATTTGTTGATAACCCTTTTAAGAGAAGGATGTCTTTGGAATCACTCAAAAATACCAAAATATGAGCAAGATATGCTTCTTTAAAGTTCAAAACCCTAGCTCCTAGATCAAGAAAATTCCTTGAGGAACTTTGACAATTTTGAACAAACTTATTGTACCAACACAAATGCTTTGTAAATAGAAGTTGTTGAGGATGAAAATGAGAACTCATAGTCACCAAAACCACTTCTATATCTTGAGAATTGAGAGAAATATGCATTTGTGACTAATGGGAACAAAGCCTTGTCCAAGCATAATAACTTCTCCAATCAATCCCTTGTACTTTTGAACCAAATTTGATAATCTTGAAATGTGGTGAACCAAAATAACCTTGTCATTCCATTTCTTCCAAAACAACCCCAATGGTGAGGTTTGAACTTCTTAAACTTTATCGACTAGGGCATGGAAATAAACTCATGAACCCATGGAGCAACATGCTAAGCCTCATTGTTTTTACCTACATTAGTAATAAGCAAGACAAACCAATATTTCATTTTATTAATTAAAGGAAAAAATCAATATAATATATTCATGATCACAAAAGAAAACAAGTCAAGGTGTATGGTGATTCCTCAAAGAGCAAATCTAAAGATAGGGAGAGAAAACCAAAAGCCCTAATGTGATCTTGTTGTGATTGAATCAACATGGTATGATAAAGGGATCTTAGTGGAAAAAATTGGGGTACAACAATGTCTTCATAGACTTTAAGGTGCAGCTCTTGTATGCCAATTTGGTGCAAATATGGGAGCAACATAGCAGGACTACTTTGCAGCAGTTTTGGAGTGTTGTGGCAGCTTGGTATAGGACTGTTTCACAATAGACTATTTTTGATGAGACTCATCAAAAGACAAAACACCAATTGTGTGTCCTTCTGTGATACGGTGGCAAAATCTACTTTTAATACTGGTTTTGTGTTTGTGTTTGCAAAATGTTGCAGTAAGAAAGAGTCGCCACTAACTTTTCTTTTATCCAAATTAAGAAAAGAGTGAAAAGAACAGAAAAAGACCTTTTCGATTATGAGTAAGGGGGTAGATTAAGGAAAGGGAAGGTGTTAGCACCCTTTCCATCTGTAGTTTTCTACGGGCTCTTAGTTGCTTTCTATTTCACTTTGCTTTTGTTTGAAAATGTGCTTGTGGTGTGGGTTTGAAAATATTTTGAAAACGTCTTTGTAATGATTCTCGTTTCTATAAGAATGCGTACAAAATGTTGGTTTTGAAAACAGTTTGAAGAAGTGTTTGTGGAAGATGTTTTTGAAAGTGATTTTGAAAAGTTCCTTTGTAATGATTCTCGTCTCTATAAGAATGTGTACAAAGGGATTTGACTTTTGAAAATGTTTCAATTGAAAGTGTAATGTGTAAAAATGATTTTTTTTGTTGTTGTGAGCAAGCGAGAAACTATGAGCGTCCTACCTACTCAAAAGGTCTAATATTCTTTTCCTCCTCCTTTAGATGTTGCTATCTTACCATTGATTTGGTAAGAAGTCTCATCGTTGGATGTATGAGGGACATTCTAAGGGACATACAATCATAAAGGAAAAAATGTAGTGACGCTTTAGTAATTTCTGTTTAGGGACTAGATCATTTACCGAAAGGTAACTGTAGGGTTATCGAGGGACTATGATCTTTTGATTTATGGGTCTTTGCTAAAGCGTCCCTGTCTCGAGGGACATGACTGTTTTATTTCCGAAGACAACCAAAGTGGGCGTACCTTAGAGGTGCATATGTGCATGTGTGTTATGTTTCAATTATTTTTTATCTTTCTTGTTAGGTTTGCTAGCGTTTTGTTATTAGTCTTGCCATACATGCCTAGTTACTAGCAATTAATATATATATATACAGAAATTTAAAGTGTAGAAATGTAAAGTGCGGGAATGTAAATCCTTCACTATTACATGGCTTTGTGAGAGGTACATTATAAAAATGCTAAAAGTAAAGTCCTAGTTACTATTACAAACTGGGAAGCAGTTACAATAAGATGAAAAAAATGCGAAAATGAATAAATGCGCAAAAAAATTAAAATGGACATCTAAATCCTAAGGAAAAGAAATCTTTTTGTTTGTTTTTTTTATATTTATAACAGAAAATAAAACTTAAGTCTATTTAATTTTAAATTAAGGAAAAGGTTAAAATAATTAATTAGTTAATTAACAACATTTAATTTAATTAATAAAACACTAGCCTAATATTTTTTGTGATTTTGATTTAATGGTTAGTTTAACAAGAGAAATAATGAAACAAAAATAAAGATCCAAAGGGGTATCCTTCGACCAGAGAGAAAAGGGGACTTTTTCGATCCAGAGGGGAAGCTGCCTTTCGATTCTGTGAAGGGTGTTACCCTTTGATCCAGTGACAGGATGTTGCCTTTCGATCTTATTCTGCAAGACAAATATTAGCCAAATAAAGATGCAAGACCTAGGTGTCGAACCCAGGTTCTTTGATCTTGTGCATGCTGGTTTGCTCAGGCTTGATCTGCAGTACAAACGTTAGAAACAAAAACAAATGCAGACCTGGGATCGAACCCAGATCCTTGATCTTGAATAAAAATCGAATGACTACAAGTATTGATGTATCATGTGTTGCACCCCAAAATTTACCCTCTTTATTCTGGCTTATGTTCCATCATAAACATCATATTGCATTGATTCATACATGGTGATGGGATAAAAACATTTTAGTTATCAGGTCTTCCTCAAGCTTTGGGAGTTGATTGTGTTGAAAAGTTGCTCAAGGAGAGCCTTATTATTTAAATCTATGGATCTTTCTAGCCCAAGGGATTCACATATCCCAAGGTAGCTTATCCATTTCATTGAATCATCAGAAGAGTGAAGATTTGTGTTGATTATAAGGAGAATCACATCCTTTTGATTCACTAGTCAAAATTAGGGTCTTGGTTGATTGAGGCTATTGATGCATAAGAAAGTCTTGTTTTTGAAGTCACAACACCCCTTTGACATTGGAGATATCTTTGTGCAAGAAATTGGCCAAGATATCCAGAGGATTTGAAGTTTTGAAGATGATCCATCATTCTCCTGAGGTGTTGACCAAAATTAAGGTTTGGGATTTCATCAGGTTTTCTTGAGTATTTAGAGATGAAGCTTTATATATGGTCTCTATATGATTGTAAGATCATATGTTTGAAATTTTGATCATCAATTTTGAAGAGAAGTGGATCAATTGATTCAAAGGGGGCAAAATGATCATTTTGGCAAAAATCAGTCAAAGTCAAAGTTGACCAAGTGAACTTTTGGTCAACCATAAATTCAAGGGTGTAGTTTTCATTTTTTAAGCCCATTTTGATCATTGAATCAAGAAGATTGAAGTTTGGATTGAAACTTGTTCATGAAGAAATTTGGAAAGTTACTATTTTTGGATGCTCAAGTCATTAACTTCAAAAACTCATAACTTTTTCATCTTTGATCCAAAAAATGCAAATGAGGTATGCATTTGAAGCCAAAAGGAAGATCTTTAACATGATTTTTTGTTTGAATGCCATACTTAAGATGGCGAAGAGTTATGAAGCTTGAAAGTCATGGAAATTATAGGTCACTTCCCAAAATTTGGGATTTTCATGTCAAGTTTTGGAGGCTTTATTTGAATCCAATGTGCTGCCTTTTACTACCACTTTGAAGGGCTTGCCAAGACCTTTCCAAAAAGTGCTCATTTGCCTCAAAATTCCAAAGAATGAGCAAGTTGTGATCATTTGAAATTTGGCCATTTTTATTGAATTTTCACAAAAGGTCAAAATGCCAAAACTTGAGAACTTCCTTTTTAGTCATTCTCTTCACTTCTAATCAGGCCCATGACCTATTTGTGATTTGTGGAGGCCCATAATTGCAGCAAAATCGTGCCCCATGTGCAGTTGTACCACCATGACTCAAATTGACAAAATTGCCAAATTTGCAAAAACACTAGAATGATCTCATCATGAGGAATCAAGGGCCAAGATTTGGTGGATTAAAAATCTGAGTAAGAAAGTCCTCAAAAGCAATTGAAAGGAGGAAAAATGCACGAGCGAATGGCATGGTCAGAATTTCATTTTTTAACATAGCAAAAATTCCAATTGGGCAATGCACTCACTTTGAAGCCCATTTCTCTTGGAAAACCTACTCTACATGTCATATATAATGAGAAGCAAGCATTGAAGGCGAGAGAGAGCTCACAACTTCCAAATTGCAGTCTTGAACTCAGAATTTCCATAACTGCACTTTTCTTCGAATCTCAAGTTTCAGTGGTGCATTGGGAGTTTTTCTTCTTGGTTCTTCATCCTCAAGTGCAAAGGAAGCTAAAGCAAGCCTTAAATCGCATCTGGAGTGAGAGAATCAAGCATTCGGATCTTGAATTGAGGTAGGTTCATTCAACTTTGATTTTTGAAATGTAGTCGTTTATTGTTGAAATTAAGCATGAATATCTGTTTGTGGATGTTATATGAATGATTCTGAAGCAATTTGAGGTTTGATTTGGTATACAATGCTTGTTTGAGATCTCTGCAACTCTAGGTTTCAATGAGTTTTTGCAATTTTCATGCATAAATTTCTAGATCCATGTTTGACTACTTGATGTGATTCGAATTGCATTGAATTCATTGTCATGATGGCTTTAATTTGCACTTGATTTGATGAAAAATGGTTGAGAAACGAGTTTGTTTAGAGGGCCTGAAGTTGGGGTGCAACATTGATGGGCACGCGCGTTTTCTGGTTTGGCTGGAGGTTCGGGATGATGAGGTGTCATCATCTGAATGGTCCATTTGAATTTTTGAATATTAGTTTATATTTTGATTTCAATTGATTTTCTAATTTTTGTTTCTTGAACAAAACAATTTAAAAAGTTATGGAAAAATTATCACAAGTCCAAAACAGTTTCTACTATCTTGTGTAATTTTATTGGAATTTTTAAAAATGTTTTGATTGGTTTAAAAATTTGTAAGTTGAAATAATTGTTTGTTTGATGTTTATTTTTGTTTTAATACTTTCTTTGATCTAAAAATTCCACAAAAAATGTTTTGGACTCTTAAAAATATTTAGAATTTGATTATGAAATTTGTTTGGTATTTTTCCTATTTTTGATTAGAAATTTTATTTGAGGGTTTTATTTGATCCTTTTTGTTTCACAATTTTTGTTTTAATATTTTCCTTGATCCAAAATTTATAAAAAAAAATCATAGAAGCTTGTTTTTAGTCATAGAATTTGAATATAATTTTTTTTTGGTCCTCTTCTGATTTTTGATTAGGGTTTGCATTTTGTGATCTTAATAATGGTTTAATGGTCTATTTGTTGGTATTTGATTTTATTTTAATATTTTCCTTAATAAAAAAATCTACAAAAAAATCAGAGATTTTTGCTTTTAATTCTAATATTTGAATCTTAATTTTGGGTTTAATTTTCTTCTGACTTTTAATTAGAATTTTATTTTGAAATGTAGGTGATTTCTTTAATGGATAAATTGTTTGAACTTGATTTTTTTTTTACTTTTCTTTAATTGTAAAAATTGGAAAAAATAGGTATTCTGATCTATTGAGTTTTCTCATGATTGGTTTATATTTGTTTTGAATTGTTTGAATTTTGATCTTACCTAATTAATATTTAGGATTAAAAGTCAAACAATTAGGGTTTTGTTGTTTATTGTGCAAGTTTCAATTTTAAAATCACTTTTCCCTGGTTTTCCAATGGGATTTGGATCTTGTTTAAGGTTCATAGATGGGTTGAGGATCTAAATATAATTTTTCTTGGATTATTGGAATTGGTTTGATATTTTTCCACAAAATATTTTGAAAACTTGTCTAGTTTGCTAGTTTGGCCCACTAATTTTAAACTTTGAGCCTTATTTGATCCCCTCCTCAACTATTCATGAACTTAAGGCTTGTTTTCTGACTTCTATACACTTCAAAGATGTTAAAAAAAATTATGTGATTTGTTGATCCTTGTTTCTACTTTTGATGTATTCTTGAAGTGAAGGTGACCAATTGAGTTTGCATTCTTTATTGTAACTTGTTCATTGGCCAATGAAATCATGTGAGGACTGTAATTTGGGTACCTAATGATCATTTTGTTTCTATTTATTCACATAAACTTAAGTCAATTCATTTAATTTCCTCATAATTGAATGTTGAGCCTTTTGATGCATGCTTTGCAACTTTTGTTTTCTTATTGATTTTTACATTGAAACTTGAGCTTTTAGCTTGAGTTTGAGGTCATCAAGTGGCCAATAATAATATGTAGAGAAATGACACTTCAATGATAGTCTCATAAGTATTTGATAATAATTGATCTCTAGTGCTTGAACCATTTTCATTCATATATAAATTTGATGTTCCATTCTTTTCTCATTTTGAATCTTTGAGGTATATTGAATGTGCTTCTGCAACATGTATTAGAATCAACATTATAACCTTTTGATCACATCCTCATAATATGTTAGAATCTTGATTTCAAATCTTTGAATGGTTTAAGCTATCTAACTTTGTTTTGTTTAACTTTCTTTCAGTGATAACTTATGATCAAAACTTTGTGGTACATTTTTGTAGAATCCCTCTTCTATTATGCTTGTGAGCCATAATGAAATATGTATGCATGGTTGAGTAGTGTTTACTAATGACTTTCAAGGTCTTTAATTGTATCCTTGTCCAACTCCTTTGATCCTTGATTGATATTTACTTGTCAATTCAACATGGTGGTTAAAAGGAGCAACAGTCTTTTAGCTTTGACCAAATTGTTGCCTATGCCTACTTGGTGTTTCTCATGTCTAATGTTATGATATTTGCTATCATATTTTACCATTGCCTTATTGTGTCATCGTACATCCCTTATGTGATTCATCATTTTATCTGCGAGAACACTAATTTGTCTGTTGAATGTGCGAGGTACTCTTAGGAATTTTGTTCCATTATTGACTTGTGTTGTACCCCAAAATTTGCCCTCTCATTTCTCAAGGAATCACCCTGGATCCTCAAGTTTGCTTCCATCCAACTCCAAGCCTTGAACTGTAATTTTTCAAGAAAAGTCATTCATAAGGGAAAAATGGTCATTTGCATACTGAGAAGTCTAACTTTGACTTTTGGATCAAAATCACATATCAAAAATCATATTTCATCAAGACATGTTGGAATATGAAGTTTGTTTCATCAAGAATTTCAAAATTCAAATTTTACTTTGGAAAAGTCAAATTCTAAATACTTAGAAATTTTTCTAAGTGTTTAAGAAGCATGACAAAACTCATAACTTCTGACCAGATTATCACCATAACACTCAGCAAATTCTAGACACTCTTAAGGCAGAGTTTGGTCAGAACTTCTGGGAAAGTTTTCACAAAAGCTTCATGATGTGTCTGCGATCGACTTAATGTCTGACGGTATCTTAACTGCAAGCGCACAGCCTATCGTAGTAGTAATAAAAGATTGTCGAATCCACAGGGACTTTGTAATCACTCTAGTGTTGTAAAACAGGTTGGTTTAGCTAAGGCGGAAGTTGTCACGTTGGTTTTGGGAAGGTTAAGGAAGGTAAATTAATTGATTTTAAAGTAATTATAAAATGAAATGGTCGGTATGCAATAGAGTCGACCTAAAGGATCTAATCAGACCTAGGCATATAAGGATGGTCAACTTGGTTTATCCGTAGAATTAATCAGTTTAAAAACCCTCAACTCACACTTTCATGGTCTTATCTCGGATTATACGTCTAAAGCCCTATACCTGCTTTCGCTAGCCTATAAGTGTTTAGAAGTATTTTTTGGAAACTTAATTAATTCTAATTTGGTTTAAAGCGCTTTCATTGTATTTAAATCAAATTCCTAACTTTAGCTATCCGGTTAAAAACCTCACACTTTCGCGGTCTCGATCTAACCTATTTACTCTTCTTACTTTCGTAACAAAGGTTTTATTATTAAGCATAAAAAGTTATAACCAGAGTTAAGTTGATTAAAGTTTTAGCCTAAGTTTGATCAGATGCCTAATGTCTCTTACTATCCCATACCGACACTAAAGGTTTAGCTAGCCATGGAAATTATAATGAACGTACTGGAAATAAAAACAAACAAATATAGATTGGACATTATAAATAATAAATTAAACATGCATTAATTAATTAAAAGGTATGTAATACAACTGCAAAATAGAAACCTGAAAATAAAGCCAATACTTCAATCCCTCTTCCACAAATCGGAAACTCGGACTTGGTATCAGTAATATGACAAATTCTGAGGCTTGAATAATAAATCCTAAACTATAATAATAATTCCCTGATGTTGGAAATTATTATTTGGGCAATGAAATTAAAAGAACGGAAATAAATGAATGCAGAAAAATAATAACTGAAGGAATAATGGTTTTGAATTCGGCAGAGCTTCCGCACAAGTAAACTGTAATAATCTCTGTACTTCTAACGTTGAATGTTGAGATATTTATAGAAGAATGAATTTGGCAGTTGGCTTGAAGATTTGTAACGAAGCTTTCCTTAAAAATCTCCACAAATGCGGGAACGTGGGTAGTTGAGGAAGAAGTGGTGAACATGGAGTTTGACTGGAGAGAAATAAGGAGTTTGAAAACTCCTTCTGCTTTGCTTTGCCACGTTCTGCACTTTTCAATTAACTGATATATGCATTACGTTCGTTACTGAAGTGTTACGAGCAGGTTTGGTGCTTCCCCGTGTTACGGTCGTGGCCAATGTGTTACGGTCGTAACACGCTTCAAGATGGCTTACGGTCGTGGCAGATGCATTACGACCGTCACAACTACAAAAATGTAATTCTTGACAGATTTATCTTTTTCTTCTGTTCTTTTGATGCTTTCTTGCATTGTTTCATGTTTTCTTCTGTTTTGAACTGAGTTATGAATACCTGCAAAAAGTAATGACAAACTCGAAATATTCGGGAATTAATCGGGTCAAAATAATACAGAACGGGTAAATTTCATGGAAAATAAATGATACAATTTCGTGTTATCAAACTCCCCCATACTTAAACCTTTGCTTGTCCTCAAGCAAAATAATCAATTAAAAATATCGGACAAGTTTTTATAAACGCACATAACTAGTATACCTTTCGTTTTCAAATAATTTCAAGAAATTCTAAGTTAGTTCGGCCGAGAAAATCGAATGAAACCACAACGATACGTAAATGACACAAGCAACAAGCTAGTCGACGACTATCCGTTTTAAACGAAACATCCAATTATCCTGTTATAATTCAACTCAAGGTTTCTCGTTCATATTTCACCCGGTTTCGTTCTTGCGCAATCACATTAAGCCCATTATCCTTGCACGCACGTAGTGGAATAGCCGGTTAGTGGTTCTGATCAAAACACGACGGTTTCTGGCACAATTATGTGGCAACCTCTTTTATCCAATTGCAAGATGCGGGGGATCAAACCATAGTCTGCCCTACCGAGTTCAGTGCCAGATGCTTCTGAACCACCTAGACAATGGATTCTCATGTTACTTAGTAGAAGCTTTTGCATCCGTTGGATTAAACGATCGGGTGAGGATCGCCCAATTTAATTGGTGCAATACCTATTTCCTTAAAGCATGTAACATTCTTTTTAAATCAATTTGCAAGATCATCCACTTATGTTCATCGACTTTCCACGTGGATTGTGTTAAGACTGGTGCTGACTGCTAATATAAACTACCAGGGGCTAATTTAAGACTTAAAACTCAAAGTATCAGTATAACGAAAATGGAGACGATTCGCGTAAGTAGAGAGTCGAAGGTGTCATAATCGTATAGTTCTCGTTGGATCGCTCTCGGCCTTCTAACTAAGAATTCAGTTAAAGTAGGTAACTAACGGTTATGCGAATATAAAAGGCGAAAAATTTTGGTATGGCTAAATAAAACGGGGAGAAAATGAAATAACGAAATATAACTAAAATAGAAATGAAATTACTCGTTCTGAAATTAAGAATGCAGTGCTCCTCCCACACTATATCAAACATTGTCTCAATGTTATGATATAATGGCGAGGTTAAATGAAAAATACATCGGAAAAACAAGGAAAACAACAAGAAAATGAAAAACTACTGGCGACCACGGCAGCTTCGGGTTCGTGACCGTCTGGAAGGAGTAGCTTCAGGGTCAGTGTCCTGGGGTCCAAGAGATGTAACATCCATCCTTAAAGCATTAAGCTCGCATAGCACTTCATCAAGCCTTTCATTCGTCGAGCGTTGACCACTCAAGATTTGGGCATTTTGTGCGTGTAAGGCATCGAAACGCTCCTGATGCTTCCTTTCAAGAGCTACAGCCATCTGATTTTGCTGATGGAGGGCTCTAAGGACGTCCTCCATAGTAAAAGGAGGTGGTGCAGAAGAGGACGACTCAAGAATGTCAGGCACGGGAGCGGCTCGATCTAGTTCTTCCTGCATCTCATCAGCGGGGCCGACATGAGGTTCTTCTTGAGCAGCAACAGGGCCTTCAGGGTTAAATAGCCAGTTGGCTCGGTTCTGAGGGTCGATTCGGTCCCTGCAAGGCAAAACAATGTTAGTGTAAACTCGGTTTTGTATCACTGGATGAAATCTTCCGTCGTCCCGCTCGTGGATGAGGTGGGCCAATTTGCAATGATCCAAAGTAAGCAGAACCGGTGGTCGGGATGGCAGATAAACAAGGGTGTCACCATGGTTTAGTGATAAAGCAAGAGAAGTGACAAGCCCTCTGAAATAGAAAGGTTTGCCGCCTCTGGTGCAGATGGAGTGAATATGAGCCAGGAGGAAAGGTGCGGCATTAATTTTCTGACCCGAGAATGCACAATGCATGAAAAATAGCTCCTTGGAGTTAAGCTTGTGGTTACTATCCCTTGCAAAGATTGTGTTGGATAAGATGCGGTGGAAGTAGCGAATGGCGGGGTTGTGGATTTGAGTAGCATTGAGGTGATCGTATGAATCAGTCCGATTATTGGTCAAGCTATGCCAAAGGTTGAAGGATTCCTCATGAAAGGTGTCGGGCACACGTAGGTGAGCGCCTTCATCAGTACAAAAATCTAGTAGGCGACCGAATGCATTCTGAGGGAATTCGTATTCGGTGCTGAAAATGCGGAACCTTACCACACTGGTAAGTTGATTTCTTGGGCCGTTTGGAGTGATGTAGCAAAATGAACTGAGGAACTCAAGGGTGAGATTCTCGTACGTTGGTTGTGGCTGGCTACATAGGGTCCAAAGGTTGACATTCTGTAGTAGGTGTTGGACACTTTCAAGTAACCCGAGGTTTCGGAGGCAGTCAATGTCGACGAACCTCGTAGGATGGATGCCTCGGCGTTGGAACTTCAAGAACCGTGTCCGCTGAGTTTCACCTGCTTCGCCATTTCGTAGGGTAATGCCAGGAATGGGTTGGAGATTGTTCGCCATTTGCATGCAAGAGTGTTTGAGTGAGAATGGTTGTTGTTGGTGAATGAGAGAATGAGAAGATGATACGGGTAATGGATGTATATATAGTGGAAGGAGATAGTGGAAGTTTGAAAATTGATAGGGATTAATTTTGGGTTAAATGGGGTTAATGGGGAGTTATGGAAGAAGAAGAGAAAGGTTCAGGGAAGAAGAAAAGGGAACGTTCTACTAACAGGGTTACTGATGTAGCCCGTGTTACGGTCGTAACACCAAGCTGACGAGCGTAACGCCCTGAAAGGCGCGTTACGGTCGTGGGGGATGGATGACGATCGTGGCAGCTACAAAGTTTGCAAATTTTTACAGAACAGAACACCATTACACAAAGTATATATTTTTATAGCAGGCAGAACATCTCAGGCATTCCAACATAAACACAACATTAATTTATTCAACATATAATCCAACATATATAATTTGCAATAGAGTAGGAAACCATAAAACATTGTAAGCAGCATAATGATTGTAAGTTTAAAATTGAAAACAAAAAATTGCATTAATTTAAATTGAGTAACTTGTTCTTTTTGACAGAAAATAAATGACTTGTAAATTGAAATGCAGTAATTTAACAAAAAAATTGAAACTACCTAGAAACAAAGCAGAATGGAAAAAAAAATCTAAAAACTAAGAATTGAAAAACTGAAAACTGAAAAACTAAGAAACTAAAAACTGCTTCATCCAATCTTTTCTTTTAATATTTCCAAAGCTTGGGTGATGTTATAGAATTGCTCCACCGAGATGTCAGTTAAACCAATAAGATCCAAACGCATAGTCTTCAATTCATTCTTTATTCCATCAATGTCAGTTTTATAAGCATCCAAAGTGGTCAGAATGGTGTTTAATTGTGTAGTATATTCTCCTTGGTTTATATCAGGGGCTACTTGTGCTTCTGCCATATTTGTAAAGTCATGGTAACCAGGAGGAGTTTCAGGATCTGTTTCGTTTTCAGACATGAAATTATTAGCAACAAAATATGATTGTGGTGTTTCTGGTGTCGAAGGATGGTCGGGTGGATTCAATTCGTACAACCAATTTTCAAGATTATGGACACTTACTCGGGCATGGTTCGGAAGGGTAAAAAGAGTAACAACTTCGTCTCTGATCAGGTAATCATAAGGTGTAGGGCCTAAATTTCCTATTATCCGGTTGTTGAAACAGAAATCAATATTCATAGGCCTAATTGATCCAAATGGTGCACAGTTATTAAGTTGGTGACGAGGTCCAAGAGCATGTGCAATCATTGTAACTAATCCTCCCACACTGACAAGAACATTAGGGTCCTCACTAATGCGGGTAAAGGTCTTCATCAGGAGTGGGACAGCATTGACAGGGCGTCCTAGGTTCATACAATAAAGCAGAGATAATTCATCCTTGGATACAGCATTTTAATTTTGTTCTTTTCTAAACAGAGTGTGGGAAAGGATCCTATGGAAATAAAGGATGGCTGGGTTATGTATTTCATTGTTATCCATACTTTCTGGGTCAGGGTGATAGTTTCCGGTTAAAGTACCCCAGAATTAATCCAGCTCAAAATCCAATAAATCGGCCTCAGGGGTAGTAAAAGCTAAGGGTCCGCTGGGGAATCCTAATAAAGCAGCTAAGTCCCTATGGTTATAGGTGAACTCAATACCAAAAAGTCTGAAGGTAATGATTCCTTTTCGGGCTCCAACACCGTGTTCAGGGATGTAAACTAGAGAACTCAAGAACTCAAGGGTAAGCTCTCGGTAAGTGACAAACCTATTTTTTAGGTGGGCTTTCTCCCATCCCAACTGGTTAAACATGTAGTAAACACTGTCAGTAATGCCTAAAGAGTCCATAGTGGGTTCGTCATGATACAGGGTTAAACTGATGTCTCTTTGAGACAAAGCCTCAAATCTTCTTCGTTGGTTTCTACCTCTAAAGGTGGTTTCCATAAAGTTCTGTGGAGGAGCCATAGCAAAAACAAAGCGGGGAAACAGAGTAGAGGAGAAAGTAAAGAGAAAAAGACTATTCAGAAATCCTGTGGCAAGTAAAATTGTTTTGAAATCAGCAGCAGTTTCATAAAAGTTTTTAAAAATGAAAAATACTTATATAGCAAGCAAAAACAAATAATACAAACAAAATAGCAGGTAAAAACAAATAAAATGGGTTGCCTCCCATGAAGCGCTGTTTTTAACGTCATAAGCCTGACGAAATACCTAGTGAAAGATTAGTCGGGAGAAATAGGTAGCAGTTCTACGAGTGTAAGCTTATTCGTATAATCTCTATTATCTATACGATGATATTGTTTTAACCGCTGCCCGTTTACAATAAACGGGGCGCTATTTCTATCCTTAATTTCTACCGCTCCGCTAGGAAAAACTCTTGTAATTCGAAAGGACCGGACCATCTAGATTTAAGTTTTCCAGGGAAGAGTCTAAGTCTATAATTAAATAAAAGTACGACATCTCCCACACTAAATTCTTTCCGCGATAAACGCTGATCGTGCCATTTTTTAGTTCGTTCTTTGTATTTTTTAGCGTTTTCGTAAGCGTCTAGTCTTAATTCTTCCAGTTCATGTAAATCGAGGATTCGTTTCTTGCCAGTAGCAGTGTAATTAATATTGAGTGTATTTATTGCCCAATAAGCTTTATGCTCTAATTCTACCGGGAGGTGACATGATTTTCTGTAAACAAGTTTGAAAGGTGTAGTTCCGATAGGAGTCTTGTAAGCCGTCCTATAAGCCCATAAAGCTTCGTTAAGCTTGGATGACCAATCTTTTCGAGATATCGCGACGGGTTTTTCTAATATTTGTTTAATTTCTCTGTTCGAAACTTCGACTTGTCCGCTAGTTTGCGGATGATAAGGTGTTGCTACGCGGTGTTTCACTCCATATTTAGATAGTAATTTATCAAATATCTTCGAAATAAAATGAGATCCACCGTCACTGATAACAAGTCGGGGAACACCAAAACGCGGGAAAATTATATTCTTGAAAAGCTTTATCACTACTCGTGTGTCATTTGTAGGAGAAGCTATTGCCTCGATCCATTTTGAAACGTAATCGACATCGACGAGTATAAACTTGTTTCCATAAGAAGATGGGAAAGGTCCCATAAAATCTATTCCCCAAACATCAAAGATTTCAACTTCAAGTATTCCTTTCTGAGGCATTTCATCGCGTCTTGAGATATTACCAGTGCGTTGGCATCGATCACAGTTTTTAACGGCGATGTGGACATCCTTCCACAGGTTAGGCCAGAAAAGGCCGGCTTGGAGAATTTTGGCACACGTTTTAGAGGTGCTAGTATGTCCGCCATAAGGAGATGAATGACAATGGGAAATGACGTTTTCTATTTCTTCGTCGGGTATACACCGGCGGAAAATTCCATCAGGTCCTCGTTTAAATAAAAGTGGTTCGTCCCAATAGTAACTCTTGAGATCATGGAAGAATTTATTTTTCTGTTGGTAAGTTAAGTCAGGTGGAAGCGCTCCGACAGCTAAATAATTAACGATGTCAGCATACCAAGGAAATCCTATGGTAATGTCGATGGCTTCCACGACTTCTTTAGCTTCTGGTTTATTTGGTTCCAATTGAGCTAGGTCGCTTATCATATGTGCTATCAGATGTTCATACGGAAAATCGTCGTTAATTGGCACTTGGTCGGGTTTTATACCTTCTAAACGGGATAAATGATCCGCTACGACGTTTTCGGTTCCTTTCTTATCTTTAATTTCCAAGTCGAATTCTTGTAAAAGTAAGATCCATCGGAGGAGTCTGGGTTTTGCATCTTTCTTGGCAAGTAAATATCTGATAGCAGCGTGGTCCGTGTAAATGATGATTTTTTCTCCTAAAAGGTAAGAACGGAATTTGTCAAGCGCGAAGACCACGACTAAGAGTTCTTTTTCAGTGGTGGCGTAGTTCATCTGAGCTGAGTCTAGCGTTCTGCTGGCGTAGTAAATTGCGTGAAGTTTCTTATCTTTCCTTTGTCCAAGAACTGCGCCTACAGCGTAATCACTTGCATCGCACATGATTTCGAAAGGTAACCTCCAATCGGGCGGTTGCATGATTGGTGCAGAAATAAGTGCGGCTTTAAGGGTTTCAAAAGCTTTAAGACAATCGTCATCGAATATGAACTCAGCATCCTTCATTAATAGACTGGTAAGTGGTTTTGTAATTTTCGAGAAATCTTTAATAAAGCGTCGGTAAAAACCGGCGTGTCCTATAAAACTTCGTATCTCTCGAACGGTCTTTGGTGGTTGGAGTTCTTTAATCACTTCTATCTTAGCTTTATCAACTTCAATTCCTTTATTAGAAATAACATGTCCAAGTACGATTCCTTCTCTGACCATGAAATGGCATTTTTCCCAGTTGAGCACAAGGTTTACTTTTACACATCGTTCTAAAATACTTTCTAAATTAGACAGACATCCTTCAAAGCTTTGTCCACACACAGAGAAGTCGTCCATAAACACTTCCATGATGTCGTCAATGAAATCTACGAAGATGGCCATCATACATCGTTGGAAAGTTGCGGGAGCATTACATAATCCAAATGGCATTCGTCTGTACGTGAACGTTCCATAGGGACACGTGAATGTAGTCTTCTCTTGATCATCAGGGTGAATCGGAATTTGGAAAAATCCGGAATAACCGTCTAAATAGCAGAAATAGGAGTGTTTGGCTAATCGTTCTAACATTTGATCAATAAAGGGTAAAGGAAAATGGTCTTTCCGAGTAGCTTTGTTCAGTTTTTGATAATCAATGCACACTCTGTGTCCACTAACTACTCTTTGTGTTATCGATTCGCCTTGTGCGTTTTTCACGACAGTGACACCTCCTTTCTTATGTACGACATGCACTGGGCTAACCCATTTACTGTCGGAGATCGGGTATATAATTCCAGCTTCCATTAGCTTTTTGATCTCTGACTATAGTGCTTAGAATCGGATTGATTCTTCTTTGAGGTTCTCGAGAGGTTTTGCAATCCTCTTCTAATAGAATACGGTGCATACAAATTGAAGGACAAATTCCTTTTAAGTCTGATATGTTGTAACCTAACGCAGTAGGGTATTTCCTTAGAACGTCTAAAAGTTTCTGAGTTTCGAGCGTTCCTAAACTGGAATTCACTATTACAGGTCGAGTTTGTTCAGTATCAAGGAATTCGTATCGTAGATTTTTAGGTAGAACTTTCAATTCTAGTTTTGGTTTCTTGGAACATGGCATATGATCGGGTGTAAGTGCTAGACTTTTGCTTAGACTGTCATCTTTATATGGTTCTCGCCAATTGTCGTCTTCGAATATCAGAGGGGTTTCAATTTTCATTATTTCGGAATATGTGGTTTGTTCAACTTCCATTTCTCTCACGCACTCGTCTATAATATCGAGTAAATAACATGTGTCATTCATGGCGGGTGCTTGTAGAAATTGAGTGAGGATGAATTCCACTTTTTCCTCTCCGACTTCGAATGTTAATCTGCCCTTCTTTACATCAATTATAGCTCCAGCTGTGGCTAGGAATGGTCTTCCTAATATGATAGGGGTAACTGAGTCCTCGGTTATGTCCATGATGATGAAATCGGTAGGGATATAGAATTGACCTATTCTAACTGGAATGTTTTTCAGTATACCTACAGGGTATTTAACCGATCGGTCGGCTAATTGGAAGGACATTTTCGTGGGTCTGAGTTCTCCCATCTCTAGCTTTTTGCAGATAGATAAGGGCATGACACTAATGCTTGCTCCTAAGTCACATAGAGCTTTGTCTATGACAAATTTTCCAATATTACAAGCTATAGAGAAACTACCTGGGTCTTTTAGCTTAGGAGGCATATTGTTTTGAATGATCGCGCTACACTCGGCAGTGAGTGTAACTGTTTCGTTATCCTCTATCTTCTTCTTGTTGGATAGGATTTCCTTAAGAAATTTAGCGTACGAGGGAATCTGAGTGATGGCTTCTGTAAAAGGTATTGTTATATTGAGTTGTTTCAGAAGTTCAACGAATTTCTTGAACTGGCCCATCGTTTTGGAATTTGTAAGTCTCTGAGGATACGGGATTGGTGGTTTATAAGGTGGTGGAGGTACATAAGGCTTCTCTTGCTCCACTGCCTCTTGCGTTTCGCTTTCCTTTTCTTTTTCTCTAGGTTCATTGGCTTGTTCAGGCGGCTCGCTCTGCTTTTGGTACATGGCTGGATTTTCTAGTCTCGGGTCAACAGGTCCGTCGAGTTCTTTTCCACTTCTCAGTATCACAGCATTAGCATGTCCTTTCGGGTTGGGCTGTGGTTGACCAGGAAAAATTCCAGCCGGTGCCGCAGTAGGTGCTTGTTGTTGAGCTGCTTGTGAAATTTGCGTCTCAAGCATCTTGTTATGGGTGGCTAAAGCATCAACCTTGCTAGCTAATTGTTTTATCTGCTCATTAGTATGTAAATTTTGATTCATGACGTCTTTATTAGTCTGAGCTTGGGAAGCAACGAAGTGTTCAATCATGATTTCTTGGTTAGATTTCCTAGGAGCATTAGGTCCATTACCAGGATGATTTGGGATAACTTTTGGATAACCGGGTGGTGTGGCAGGAGCTTGTACAGGCGCGTATAACGCGTTGTTACTTTTGTATGAAAAGTTCGGATGATTTTTCCAGCCTGGGTTATAGGTATTGCTATAAGGATTCCCTTGTACATAGTTTGCTTGTTCAGCTGGAACTCCTGTTAGAAGTGGGCATTCTGGAGCAAGATGTGATTGAAGACCACATAGATCGCAAGTTTGGACAACTGCAGCTACGGTAGCTGCAGGAGCAGTGGTAAGGTTTTCTAGCTTTTGGGTAAGAGCTTCCACTTTAGCATTGACTTGGTCCAGGATATTCACTTCAGACATTCCACCTTTGGTTTGGGATTTCTCCACATTAGCTCTTTCGCTTCCCCATTGATAGTGGTTCTGGGCCATACTTTCGATAAGTTGATTTGCTTCGGCATATGGTTTATCCATCAGTGCGCCACCAGCAGCGGCGTCTATAGTCATTCTTGTGTTATACAACAGACCGTTATAAAACGTATGAATGATTAGCCATTCTTCTAAACCATGATGAGGACAGAGTCTAATCATATCCTTGTAACGTTCCCATGCTTCGAAAAGTGATTCGTTATCTTTTTGTCTAAAACCATTGATGTTAGCTCTAAGCATAGCAGTTTTGCTTGGTGGGAAATATCTAGCCAAGAAGACTTTTTCAATTCATCCCATGTGGTGATTGAATTTGAAGGAAGGGATTGGAGCCAGGCTCGAGCTCTGTCTCTTAAAGAAAAAGGAAATAGGTGCAATTGTATCGCCTCGGGGTTTACACCATTCGCTTTTACAGTGTCTGCGTACTGCACAAACACTGACAGATGTAGGTTAGGGTTGTCAGTAGGAGATCCAGAAAATTGGTTCTGCTGAACGGCGGATAGAAGCGAAGGTTTCAGCTCGAAATCGTTTCGAGCGATAGCAGGGGCGGCAATGCTGTTGTGAGGCTCCGCTTGCGAAGGAACTGCGTAGTCCTTAAGAGCGCGAGGCGGATTTGGTACGTCAGCCATTGTCGATTCTTCGATAGATTCCGATAACGGGATATCAGGAATTTTAGTTGGAGGAAGATTGTTGAGAGATCGGTATTCTTGAATTCGACGTCTTAATCTTAAGTAACGCTCGATATCGTTAATTTGTAAATGCAAAGGCTCGTTTTGAGAACGAGTGTTTGGCATACAACAGAGGGAAATATAAAAAGTTCCCTTAGTCTAGACAACGTTGTTTTCAGATTACAATAGTGACTAAACTAAAGTCCCCGACAACGGCGCCAAAAACTTGATATGTCTGTGATCGACTTAATGTCTGACGGTATCTTAACTGCAAGCGCACAGCCTATCACGGTAGTAATAAAAGATTGTCGAATCCATAGGGACTTTGTAATCACTCTAGTGTTGTAAAACAGGTTGGTTTAGCTAAGGCGGAAATTGTCACGTTGGTTTTGGGAAGGTTAAGGAAGGTAAATTAATTGATTTTAAAGTAATTATAAAATGAAATGGTCGGTATGCAATAGAGTCGACCTAAATGATCTAATCGGACCTAGGCATATAAGGATGGTCAACTTGGTTTATCCGTAGAGTTAATCAGTTTAAAAACCCTCAACTCACACTTTCATGGTCTTATCTCGGATTATACGTCTAAAGCCCTATACCTGCTTTCGCTAGCCTATAAGTGTTTAGAAGTATTTTTTGGAAACTTAATTAATTCTAATTTGGTTTAAAGCGCTTTCACTGTATTTAAATCAAATGCCTAACTTTAGCTATCCGGTTAAAAACCTCACACTTTCGTGGTCTCGATCTAACCTATTTACTCTTCTTACTTTCGTAACAAAGGTTTTATTATTAAGCATAAAAAGTTATAACCAGAGTTAAGTTGATTAAAGTTTTAGCCTAAGTTTGATCAGATGCCTAATGTCTCTTACTATCCCATACCGACACTAAAGGTTTAGCTAGCCATGGAAATTATAATGAACGTACTGGAAATAAAAACAAACAAATATAGATTGGACATTATAAATAATAAATTAAACATGCATTAATTAATTAAAAGGTATGTAATACAACTGCAAAATAGAAACCTGAAAATAAAGCCAATACTTCAATCCCTCTTCCACAAATCGGAAACTCGGACTTGGTATCGGTAATATGACAAATACTGAGGCTTGAATAATAAATCCTAAACTATAATAATAATTCCCTGATGTTGGAAATTATTATTTGGGCAATGAAATTAAAAGAACGGAAATAAATGAATGCAGAAAAATAATAACTGAAGGAATAATGGTTTTGAATTCGGCAGAGCTTCCGCACAAGTAAACTGTAATAATCTCTGTACTTCTAACGTTGAATGTTGAGATATTTATAGAAGAATGAATTTGGCAGTTGGCTTGAAGATTTGTAACGAAGCTTTCCTTAAAAATCTCCACAAATACAGGAACGTGGGTAGTTGAGGAAGAAGTGGTGAACGTGGAGTTTGACTGGAGAGAAATAAGGAGTTTGAAAACTCCTTCTGCTTTGCTTTGCCACGTTCTACACTTTTCAATTAACTGATATATGCATTACGTTCGTTACTGAAGCGTTACGAGCAGGTTTGGTGCTTCCCCATGTTACGGTCGTGGCCAATGTGTTACGGTCGTAACACGCTTCAAGATGGCTTACGGTCGTGGCAGATGCATTACGACCGTCACAGCTACAAAAATGTAATTCTTGACAGATTTATCTTTTTCTTCTGTTCTATTGATACTTTCTTTCATTGTTTCATGTTTTCTTCTGTTTTGAACTGAGTTATGAATACCTGCAAAAAGTAATGACAAACTCGAAATATTCGGGAATTAATCGGGTCAAAATAATACATAACGGGTAAATTTCATGGAAAATAAACGATACAATTTCGTGTTATCACTTCAGTCAGAGTTTGCCAGGGTAATTCAAAGAAGGTTAAGAAGTGTGCTGCAAGCTTTCTAGAAAGTCTGAAAGTTCCTTCAGAATATGCTGGAGCCAGAAGATACAAAGATCATAGGATGGATGCTACGCTGAAGCATAACTTCTGATCCAGAACTAAGCCTTGGTGTAAAATCTCATGTTGCAGGATTTCTGGTTATGATAGTCTCATCGTCATTAATGCTCACAACCACTTTCTGAGTCTTTATCCAAAGGATTTTCACCACGTGTACCTCTACTGTCTTGGGATAGCAAACTTTGGTACTAGGCCCATGCTTTGTTTTGCTTTTCCTTAAATCCTGCTGACAACTCCAGCTTAAGTATGGTTAAAAGCTGCTAATCAGCAGCTAGGTCAGCCTACGCCTGCATTCCATAATTGCACCAAACTAGCATACGAAAACAATGATGAAAAAGCAAGGGAGCAGGATTCCAAATTGATTTAAAATCCCATTTGTCTTTCCCCCCAAAATCACAACAAATTCACATATAAATACTTTGCTCCATCACACTTTCAAGGCTGGGCTTTGAGGGAGAGGCTGACTTTGGAAGAGAGATTGGTAAAAAAGGGAGAGAAAAGGAAGTTGAAACCTTCATAAAAAATCCAGAAATCCTAAACAGAAAACCAAACCTTTGTTCTTCCTTTTGAATCAAAGAGCTTGGCACTTCCTCTTCTGTTACTCTTGCTGATTCCAGAACATCCAAAGGTAGCAGCTCAAAGCTCCAAGCCCACGTTCCAAGTTCAAGGTATGTCTTTCTGACTTTGCATCTTTTTCATTCAGAACATCATTAAACATGTAAATATCATAGTATTGATGTTGTCGATATCATTGCACGAATAGAAAAACTATGGATCAGAACTTCTTGATTAGGGCTAGACTCAGATTTAGGATTAGAACTTCTATAAACTGTTGTGCTGATTCCTTCTGATTTTCTATTTATTAAGAACTGATTAAATTATTGATGTGCTGATTAAGAGTTGAAATATGGCATAGAACTTCTGACGTTCACTCACAGCTTTAGCACAACACAGAACTTCCGAGTTCTCCTCAATGTTTAAACACACTGAACTTCTAATGTTCACTCACTGTTTTAACACTTAGAACTTTTGAATTTCATACGCTGATAACACGCTGAACTGCTGATTGTTTATTCATTGTCTTAGCACCATACATAACTTCTGATTTCTTCCTTGTTTTGACACGCACAAAGCTTCTAAGGTTTTCTCACTGTTCTAACATCCATAAGTTCAGCACACAGCAATCCAGAACTTCTGTGTTTTTCCTCTAACATGTCTTGTAGGACCTCAAAGTGTACGAATCCAGAACTTCTGATTCCATTGACGTTCCTTTCTGAATCATCACGCTTTTGGCTTCAGAACTTCTGATCCTTGTATATTTTGCTTGCAGTAGCGCGCTGTTTCTATCTTTCATTTATTTTCCTTTTCATCATTTTTAATATTAACATAAAAAGACATAAACATATTTTTCTTTTATTAATTTATTTCTTTTTCATTAAGATAAAAAACCATTTTCTAAACAAGTCCATTTCTTTCTTATATTGTACATTTCAATATGGTTGTAATAGTAACTTAGGACTTATTTTTTATTTGCAACCCCCATTCATAAATATGTATCCCCATCCCCTAAATATTGTAATAGTGTAGGACTTTACATTTCTGCAACTTATCGCTTTAAAATGTAAATGCTATTAATTAGGGTGTGTATGACAAGATATGAAAATCAACAAATAGATCACCCTAATCAAGACTAAAATGCATGCAATCAAATACACTTGCACACTATCACCCCTAGGGTTATCCCACTTATTGCCTTACAAAAATGGCCATGTTATGCATGTGGGATGTCTTAGCACGAACAAAATAAAAAATACAAGATCATAGTACCTCGATGACGCTATCAAAGTTGCCTTTCTAAATGATCTTAGTCCCTAAAGAAAAAAATGCTAAGTCATCTCACAACATTGCTATCATGATCATACAATGACCCAATGCCCGTCCCTTTCACATCCAACGATGGGGCTTCTTACCAAAATAATGGTAAGATAGCAACGTCTAAAGGAGGAGGAAAAAGAACACCTAAGACCTTTTGAGTAGGTAGATTGCTCCTAGTCTCTTGCTCAATTTCAAAACAAACAACGTTGCTATTTTCAAAAACAATCACATACACCTTCAAAACACTTTCAAAACACTTTCCAAACTTGAAACATTTTCAAAAGCTCAACACTTTGTATACGTTCTTACGAACGAGAACTATTACAAAGTTTGCCTAAAAACAATGGCGCCTTTTCAAAAATACTTTCAAAAACCACACAAAGCATATTTTCAAACAAAAGCAAGTGATCTAGCAAGCAACTAAGAGCCCATGGAAATCCATGGATGAAAAGGGTTATAATACCTTCCCTTTTCATAATCTACCCCCCGAACTCAAGAAACAATCTCAAAGGTCTTTCCTGTGCTTTTTCACCTTTCCTTTTGGATAAAAGTAAAGTCGATGGCGACTCTTTCTAAACCGCAACATTTGCGAACACAAACGCAAAACCTCAAGTCAGTTCTCCCACTGTATCACAACTTGAGGCTGCAGTGTTCCACTTTATTTATGGAACACACCTGGCTATGCTTGCACCATTCTCGTGCTTGGAATATTTGATATTCTTTGCAGGATATATACGTGATTATGATTGTTGTACATCACTTGTGGGATATGCTCATATTTTAAAGCCTCCGTGCTTACATTTTGATGGTGTAATTTCTGACTTGATTTATCTACTGATGCTAGCTTGCTTGAAGTTCTCTGGGTTTCTTTTTCTTCTCGTTCAGTTGCTATGGATAGTTATCCGTTTGGTATTGCACTATTTCCTTTTTACTGTTTTCGTTCTTTATTACTTTCTATTGCATGATGGGACCTATGTTGCTGATATATGTCAGGAGGCCCTCTGATTTCTTTAAAGACCTGTAATAGGCATTCTGCACTTTGTTTGTTATATGTGTTGTGTTTGTGTTTACTTCCTTAATTGTTGATCGATGAGTCACTCAATTTAGAAATTGAGATCACGACTTCGCTCTCAATGCATGTTCCCTATAGGATTGTTGTTGCTTTCCTGAATTATTGATCGAGTCACTCAATCTATAAATTGAGATCACGACTTCACTCTCAGTGCATGTTCCCTATAGGATTGTTATTGCTTTCTTTAATTATTGATCGATGAGTCACTCAATTTAGAAATTGAGATCACGACTTCGCTCTCATTTCCTGTTCCCCATAGGATAGTTTTGTTAGACTTTATTAGGTATGCTAACCTAGATAGGATCTCTAGGATTGCTCTTTTGAGCTTCCTGATTTGTTTTCTTGATTTCATCTTTGTGTGTATATTTTGAGTTGGCACACCCTCACCATGCTCCTTTAGGATCGCTCGTGCAGGTTTAGTTCTCGAGCTAGACATTAGGATAGGTAACCATGCATGCTAACTTAAGGTAGAAAAAATTCCCTCTTTCATCCTTAACTTTAGGATCAACCATTCTTTGATGACATTAGGGATAGTGCTAGGCTAGTCTCCCTTAGTTGTTTATCATTCCTTTTGCATATTGCATCTTAAAACTAAAACTCTTTTCATGGAAAATAATAAAACATCTTTTATAAACTTAAATCTTTCTTCAAGGTAAAAAATATAAACCAATCTTAATTATTTGTGCGCCTTTTGGCTTTGTCAATGGATGTTTTGTCATCCTTGCCATGATATTTTGTTATATTTTCGCCGATTTTTCACCATCACACATGTTTGTTATCCTACTTAGATTCTCAAATATCATTGTTAGGTGTGATGTTTTGTTCTCTGGTTTTTTTGATATTTTATCATCTTTTCCATGATACCTTGTTATATCTTAGTCGATGTTTCGCCATCGCATATTTGTTCGAAGCCGATGTCTCTCCATCGCACATGTTTGCTATCCTACTTTGATTCTCAATATCATTGATGGGTGTGATGTTTTATCATCTATTTTATTGATATTTCATCATCTTTGACATGATATTTTGTTATCTTTTCGCCCATGTTTCACCATCGCACATGTTTGTTATCCTACTTTGATTTTCAATATCATTTTTAGGTGTAATGTTTCATCATCTTGTCTGATATTTTTCTATCATGCTGGCGTTTTATCGCTTTATCTGAGTTTGTATTGCCATGCGATGTCTTATCATCTCTTCTTGCTATTTTATCATCATTGTTGACATTTTTGTTGTTCTATCTGATGTTTTGCCATCTTGATTGTTGATTTTGTCTTCTTAACTAAAAAACACAAACCAACCAAAATATATGAGCCGCACTACGACTGCTCTGATTCCTTAAAAGGGATACGTAGGCATTAGGGTAGGGCCCGAGCGAGCACAACTTCTATTTTCCCGACATTATTTTCTCTTTTCTTTTGCATATATTCCCTCTTTGAATTATCTTTTAGCTATTAAGCTTTAGATATAGACTTATACACCCTTAGATTAGAACAAACAAGAGTGGATACCATAGAGTACTACGAGTGCGTGAGGTGCTAACACCTTCCCATCGCGTAACAGATTCACTTACCCGATCTCTCGGTTGCAAGAGAGTGATTTCTCCCTCTTCAGGTTTTCTCGATGTTTACCTTTTCCCTTCTTGCAGGATAAAAGACATTTGGTGGCGACTTTGTTGATTTTATTATCAGATGATGGTTTGGCCAGGTTGTTTCAGCTGGCGATTTCACTAGGAAGTACTGGCCAATTGTTGGTCTATCCCGGAGTCGATCCTAGCTCTTGTTTGTTTTCTTTTTGGGTGTTTATTTTACCGCTTTGCATATTTATCTGTTTGCATTGCATCCTATGTGTGCTTTATTTTCTGCATACTGGATTTGGCTGGACTGTTTGGATTATGGTTTTCTTGGTGGGTGGGTTGTTCCATGAGGTAAAAGGCCCCATACCCAGGCTATGAGTGAATTCCATGGGAACTAGGAATAGAATGGCCATGGCGGCTATGAGGCGTATGTCTTGTATACCCAACCATGAGACCCATGATTTCAGAGGAAGTTAGGATAGGTGTTATTGTATGATAATACCAACAAATGAGCTCTTGTACTCTGATTTGGCCTTTGACCTTACCACGACCTGGTTTTCACCTGTGAGTGGGGTGGGAAAACTTTTCTTACAGGTACAGGTATTGTTGGTGACTTTGTGTTTTGATGGTGACTCGGGTTCCCCTGGTAGTTATGGAGCTATGTTATATTGAGTTGTATGATTCTATATAATGGTCCAACCATTATCCAGTGTGGAAACTTTGATCTTGTCATGTCACATTATAGCATATTTATTTCAAAAAAATGATGTATAAAAAATAACTAGCATATGCATGTCATTTTCCAGGGACATTCAAGAGTTTTCTTTCCATCAAAAATGGCCGACTTCCCGTCAGATGAGTTTGAGTCAGTTGCTTCCAAAGAATCCACCAGGCATACATTCGCTTATCAGATTCCAATTATTGATGTGTCCAAGCTGAAGAGGTTGAGTTCTTATCTGAAGGGCGGTATTCTGAACAATTTCAACAAAGACTATGGCAATTTGTTATTGATCCTAGATACTTCAATTGACCCAATAGCTTTGATCACTCTCTTCCAGTTTTATGACAAAGAATTGTGTTGTTTTACTTTCCAAGATTACTAACTGGTTCCCACACTAGAAGAATACTCATATCTTCTTAATATCAAGTTGTCCAATGAAGTTCCTTTTACCCAAGTGTCGGAGAAGTTGAAGTTCGAATTTATTGCTGAAACCCTTCAATTGAGTTGGAAAGAGGTGAAAGACAATTGGAAATCAAGTAAAGATTCTATGGGGTTTTATTTGGCAAAGAAAGGGAATTGGGGTGACTTTAGCCTTTTGTTTTCTCTCATGATATATGGTATCGTTCTTTTTCCTCACAAAAGAAACTTTATGGATTTAGCGACTATTTGTGTTTTTAGAAATAAGAACCCGATACTCTTTACACTATTCATTTCAGACATGGAAAGGCAGGTAATGTTAGCTTGTGCCATTCAATGTTGTATCAGTGGTTTAAGTTGCACTTACCAATAAATGGCCCTTTCATGGACACAAAGCATTCTCTCCAATGGTCATCAAGGCTTGTCAATCTCACTTCATTTGATATCGGTGGAATTATGTCATGGGAGAGGTACGAAGTATCATCACTAGCTGTGGAGATTTCCATAATGTCCCCCTCACGGGAACGAAGGGGTGTATCAACTATAATCCTGTGCTCGCTTACTTTCAGTTGGGATATGCAATGGATGGACCACCAAAAGATGAAAAAGTGTTTGAATCAGTGTACTTTGTTAGAGGAAGTGATCCTGAGGTGTTAAGGAAAGTGACAAGTGCTTGGAAGGGAACTCACAAGAAAGATAGAACTACTTTGAGCAAGAAGGTTCCTATTTCTAGGGTTCCTCACATGGAATGGATTAAGGACAAGGTTAAGATTCTATGATTTCCATTTGCAAGATCGACTCCTTTATGTGAGCAAACTCCTGTTGTTTTGAATGACACTGTGCCTACCGAGATTCTCACCCAAGTTCATGTCGAGAACATTCAACTTCGTGCAAAGGGCCGTGAGGTAGGGATGAAATTCTATTGGGTAGATCAAGAGAGGGCTAACTTAGCCCGCAAACTCAAAGAAGCCTAAGGAGAAACTTCTGACGTGACTAGGTTTAGAAAGAGGTCTCATGTTGAAATGGAAGAAGAGTTTAATAGGAAGAAGAGAGAGTACTAGAAACTCCGGGCCTCTGAAAGTAGCTACAAGAAGAAGATTCAGAACCTGGAAAGACAAATCAAAGACAAAGATGCTCAGATTGAGAGGGAGGTAGCCCAAAGACGTGCCGTGAAGGATCAGTTCCAAGGAAGAAAAGTTCTTGCATCACAACTTTTGAAGGAAAAAGCCAGGCTTGAAGAGTATTGTCAGCACCTTAAAGCATGCCTTGTCCCGGAGATTTAGTCACACTATTTACCCTTGATGTTTTGGTCACCCCCAGGATTGTTGGAGGGGACCATTTTTATATTTTGTACTTAGTTTTTTGTTATGTCTGTTTTGAAATGTGTGTTTTATCACACTCTTAGTTGTATGAAATCACCTGGACATCATCTTTTGTGTATGAATGGATGAAGTATTTTGTTTTGTTAATTTTCCTTTTTCTTTAATTGTATAGTTGTGATTACATCTAGTGGCACGCCATGGTTGATGGTTAAAAGGACTCCTGAATACCTGGAAATGACAAACATATCATGTATATCATACATCTCATAATATGACAGGTTATCTCAAGACGGTTTTCTTATTACTCTGCTCTTCTTATTCAGAATTTAAGACGACTACTCACTAGTATTCCACCAGAAACAATTTGCCAAGACAGATGGAGCAAGTCTAAGCTGAACTCGCTGAAATGAGAGCCCAAATGGCTACTCGAATGACCCTGTTCATAGAGGAGGAATTGGCTGCCATTGTCAACAATCAACACCGCTATCCAGTGGATGGTGGGAATCAAGGGCTTTACTAGGACATTTATGTGGGACTGGGGGATGTGCAAGATCAGCCCATTAGGAATTTTCACGGGCCTCCTGGCAACCCTTTCATGTGCAATATAGGGCAGTTTCCCCCGTCTCCAGGACCTCGTCTTATGGGGAACAGAAGAGAAAATCAGGGCGGCGTAAGAAATTATCAAGAGCAGGATTATGATTATGATCAGGATGAAGATCAATTTTCTGTTCAGCATTCTGAGCCAGAGGTTCAGGTTGAGGATAGAAGGTATCGGTTGTTGGAAGAACGATTGAAGGATGTGGAAGGGCAAGGAGTCCTTGCTATGGATGCGAATGATCTTGGGTTAGTATCTGGGGTGAAAGTTCCTCCAAAGTTCAAACCACCTGCATTTGAAAAGTACAACGGTTCGTCATGTCCCGTTACTCATGCAACTGCTTATTTCTGAAAGATGTTGGTGCATACTGAGGATCAAGGGCTTTTGATTCATTTCTTCCAGGATAGCCTATCCGGGGCATCCCTGGAGTGGTACATGAAGTTGGAGAAAACTCATATTCGTTGCTGGAACGATCTTTCTCGTGCTTTTGTCAAACATTATCAGTACAATATGGATATGGCACCTAATCGCACTCAGTTACAGAATTTTTCATAAGGACCAAAAAATCTTTCAAGGAATATGCTCAGATGTGGCGTGAGCTGACTGCAAGGGTTCAACCCCCGCTAATGAGCGAGAACTCATTTATATGTTTATGAGTACCTTTCAAGGGCCGTTTTACGAGCACATGATAGGGAGTGCTTCAACCGGATTTGCAGAGTTGGTTATGGATGGTGAAAGAATTGAGGTGGGTTTGAAATTGGGGAAAATTCAGATTGGAGGCTCTAGTGGCTCATCAGGGGGTGGTAAGAAACCATTCAATACATACCCTAAGAAAAGGGAAGGCGACACAAGTGCGGTTTATTCTCATGGAGGAAGAAGAGAAGATCATCAACCCCAATAAATCAATGTTGTTTCTATTCCTGTTAATGCTCCTCTATTGCAGAGACAGAATCCGACACCTCAATAACAAAGATAGCAAGATGTTCCCCGACAGTATAATAATCAACAATAGAGACAACTGAGAAAACTTGATCCCTTGCTAATATCTCTCACTGAAGCACTCCACCATTTGCTTGATTTGAAATTGATCAGTTTGAGAAATATGTCGCCACCCACCGAAAGAATTCCTCATAACTATGATGCTAATGCAAGATGTGAATTCGATTCTGGAGGAGTTGGTCATTCTACTGATGATTGTTTTGCATTAAAATGCAAAGTACAAGACTTGTTGGATGCCAAGGCAATTGAGTTTACTCCAGCGACTGGTCCTAATGTAGTCCAAAACCAAATGCCTAGACATGGAGGGGGTGTTGTTAATATGATTGACGATAATGGAGAAATGTTGAATCTAGTTGTGAATGTGGAACAGGTGACTACTCTGTTATGGTATATTAAAAGTTATCTGCTTAACAATTTTATTTTCCCGGGCTGTGCTTCAGACTGTGCCAAGTGTAGAGAGAAACTGAAGGGCTGTGATGATTTGAAAGCTGGAGTCCAATTCTTGATGGATGAGGGTTCCCTACAGTTCGATAGAAGACCAAGATGCTGAAAGGTTACCGAAGAAGACGTTGTTGTGATATCAATTCCTTACACCCCTGAGCGCATTCCTACTCCATCTAGGGCACCTCCTTTGATGATTACGGTACCTGGTCCCATGCCATATACTAGTGAGAAGGCCATCCCATGGCATTATGGTGCTGGTGTTTATTACCATGGGGTGAAGCAGGAGGCAAATCCTGGTCCCTCCAAGAAATAATATACTGAAGACAATGAAGAGGATGTTCATAATTTCTTTGGCGTGGGTCGAGTGACTAGAACCGGGAGAGTGTTTGTTCCTTCCAATGTACAAGATGTGGCAGATGCTTCTGCAAGAGAAAAAGGAAAGAAACGGGTAACGATTAGAAATCTGAGAGTTACACCAGCCAATGTGGCTCAACCAATTCTAGTACCAGAAGCTTCTTGAGTTCCCGATGAAGTTGAGGAGTTGATGCGAATTATCAAGAAGAATGATTATAGCATAATTGACCAGTTAAGTCACACCCCTTCTAAGATGTATATCTTGTATTTGTTGATTTATTCAAAACCTCACAGAAATGCTTTGATTAAATTGTTGAAGAATGCATTTGTGCTGCATGAGATAACAGTCAATCAGTTCGAGAATGTTTGTGCTAACATATCTGTTGGGAATAGTTTAGGCTTCACAGATTTCGATCTTCCTCTAGAAGGGCGAGATCATAACAAAGTGTTACATATTTCTATGGAGTGCAAGGGAACTACTCTATCTCGAGTTTTGGTGGATACAAGGTCTTCTTTGAATGTACTACCCAAGTCAGCATTAATGAAAATTGATTATTCCGGCTTGGAGTTACGTCCTAGCGATTTGATGGTAAAAGCCTTTGATGGGTCTCGAAGAGCAGTATTTAGGGAGGTGGAATTACCTATCAAGGTGGGGCCTCGCACTTTCAATGCTACTTTCTTTGTGATGGACATACAACCAACGTATTGTTGTTTGTTGGGGGCGATCGTGGATTCACATGGCAGGAGCATTCACCTCTACTCTTCACCAGAAACTAAAATATCCTACAAAGGGGAAAGTGATAATTGTATGCGACGAGGAAGAGTATATCGTGAGTCATTTGACATCATTCTGCTATGTTGAAATTGAAGGTGAAATACACGAGGCTCCGTTTTAGACGTTTGAGACAGTTCACGCAGCCAATTTTCCGCCCCTAGAGCAGAAAAAGAAGCCGGAAACTATTATGTCTTCTCTTAGGGATGCTAGAGTGGTGGTAGAGAATGGAAAACTTGAAGGTTGGGGTCGAGTGCTGGATGTTACCCCAAAATTCAACAAATTCAGTGTTGGTTACATCCCGGGTAAGTAAAATGCAGATTTCAGAGCTTCTGGTTTATCTACTCCTGTGAGATTCTCCCATCCTAATGCTACTCAAGAAGGATGCACCAATGCAATTGGTGATATTCTCCCATCCTAATGCTACTCAAGAAGCGCTGAGGAGTAATTTTTATTATTTGCTTTTATTATCATATCATAATTCCCATGCTCTGCCCAAGGCATAGTGGATCATTTGTGTAGGGCCACCATGTTTATTTTCAAAAGTTTGTCATAAATAAAGGACGTTTTTGCATCCAAATTTTTTATCCCATTCTTTTTAGTTTATTTTATTTCAAATGGAAATGTTCCCCTTTTCACACACCATCACTAAAACACCAAAATACCATTTATGCAGATGCACTGCCACGACATATTATATTGATAACGACTCTGCTATCGCGCAATATGACTTTGAAAATCCGATTTATCAAGCTGAAGAAGAGGCATATGAGGATTGTGATATTCTTGAGGAATTAGCAAGATTGTTAAAACAAGAAGAGAATGTTATCCAGCCGAATCAAGAGCCAATTGAGGTGGTGAATATTGGCACAGAAGAGGTGAGAAGAGAAGTCAAGATAGGGGTAGATCTTGAAAAAAGTATAAAGGTCAGGCTAATTGAGCTACTTCGTAAATATTCTGATATCTTCGCTTGGTCCTATGAGCATATGCCAGGGTTGGATACAAATATTGTGGTGCGTCAACTACCACTTAAAGAAGGATGCTCTCCTGTCAATCAAAAGCTCCGAAGAACTCATCCTGAGATGTCCAAGAAGATTAAGGAAGAAGTTTAGAAACAGTTGGATGCGAATTTTTTAAGAGTCATCAATTATCTGCCTTGGATTGTGAATATTGTGCATGTGCCTAAGAAAGATGGTAAAGTCAGAATGTGCGTGGATTATAGAGATTTGAAGAGAGCCAGCCCTAAGGATGATTTTCCTCTTCCTCATATTGATGTGTTGGTCGATAATACTGCTCACTCTAGAGTGTTTTCATTCATGGACGGTTTTTCGGGTTATAATCAAATTAAAATGGCTTCGGAGGATATGGAGAAGACAACATTTATCATGCCTTGGGGAACCTTTTACTACAAGGTGATGCCATTTGGTTTGAAAAATGTTGGGGCAACGTATCAGCGTGCCATGGTTACTCTCTTTCATGATATGATTCACAAGGAGGTTGAGGTATATGTGGACGATATGATTGCTAAGTCTAACACGGAAGAGGAGCATCTGGAAAAATTGTTTGAGAGACTGAGGCAATTTATGTTAAGGATGAATCCTAATAAATGCACCTTCGAGGTGAGGTCCGGGAAGTTGTTTGGATTTATTGTAAGTGAAAAAGGCATCGAAGTTAACTCAGCTAAAGTGAAGGTGATACAAGAAATGCCCGAACCAAAAACAGAAGAGGAAGTCTGTGGTTTTTTGGGGAGGCTAAACTATATCTCCCGATTTATTTCTCATCTCACGGCCACATGTGAACCTTTATTCAGATTGTTAAAGAAAAATCAGACGGTAAGGTGGAATGAAGATTGTCAGAAGGAATTTGACAAAATAAAGGAGTATTTGCAGGAACCCCCGATACTTATACCGCCGATGGAAGGAAAGCTGTTAATCGTGTATTTAACTGTGTTGGAAAACTCTATGGGTTGTGTCCTCGGTCAACATGATGAGACAGGGAAGAAGGAACACGCCATTTATTACTTGAGTAAGAAGTTTACAAAGTGCGAGTCAAGGTACTCATTGCTGGAAAAAAACTTGTTGTGAACTTGCTTGGGCTGCCATACGCTTAAGACAATACATGTTAAATCACACCACCTACTTGATATCCAAAATGGATCCAATCAAGTACATTTTTGAGAAGCCGACACTTACAGGCAGGGTGGCCCGTTGGTAGGTGATACCCACTGAATATGATATCCAGTACACTACACAAAAGGCGACCAAAGGTAGTATATTGGCTGACCATCTTGCTCATCAGCCCATGGACGATTATGAACCAATGAAGTTTGAATTTCCAGATGAGGAAATAGTGTATGTTCGGGATTGTAATATACCAAGCCAAGACGAAGGACCCGAGCCAGGATCACGTTGGATGCTTGTGTTCGACGGTGCCTCCAATGCCATGGGCAACGACGTCGGAGATGTTATTACTTCCCCTGAAGGATTCTACATTCCTTTCAAAACTCGTATTTGCTTCAATTGTAATAACAATATGGCCGAATATGAAGCTTGCATTTATGGCATTGAAGCAGCAATTGACCTGCGGATCAAATATTTGAAATTTTACGGGGATTCTAATCTCGTTATTAGCCAGATTAATGGAGATTGGGAGACTCGTCATCAGAACATGATTCCCTATCGCGAGCATGTTATAAGGTTGATTCTGTACTTCGAAGATATCCCATTTGAACAAATTTCCAAAGAAGAGAACAATCTAGCTGATGCACTGGAAACTTTGTCTTCCATGTTCAAAGTTAAGTGGGCTAACAAAGCACCTTCTATTACCAACAGAAGGTTGGATGAGCCAGCTTTTTGCTTTGAAGCCAATTTGGAATCAGATGTTAAACCTTGGTTTTATGATATCAAAAGATATCTCGAAAAGCAAGAATACCCTGAAGAGGCGTCTGTCACAAATAAGAAGTTCTTGAGAAGATTTTCGGTAAAGTTCTTTCTCAGTGGTGGTGTGTTGTATAAGAGGCGTCATGATGGTTTACTGCTCAGATGTGTTGACAAAAGAGAAGCAACTAGAATCATTGAGGAGATACATGAGGGTGACTTAGGGACTCACTCCAGTGGGCATACCATGGCCAAAAAGATTTTACGAGATGGTTATTATTGGTCCACCATGGAGGCTGATTATTATAATCATGCACGGATTTGCAACAAATGTCAAGTCTATGCTGATAAGATACATGTGCCGCCCGTACCAATGAATATATTGACATCCCCTTGGCTGTTTGTGATGTGGGGAATTGATATGATTGGCAAGATTGAACTGAATGCATCCAACGAACACCGTTTCATTTTAGTTTCCATCGATTATTTCACTAAGTGGGTTGAAGCCGCATCTTATGCCAATGTCACCAAGCAGGTGGTAACTCGGTTCATTAAGAACAATAGTATCTTTCGTTACGGAGTGCTCGAGAAGATCATTATCGATAATGGTCCAATTTGAATAACAAGATGATGAAGGAGCTTTGTGATCAAGCATCATAACTCTTCCCTGTATCGGCCGAAGATGAAAGGCGCTATTGAAGCAGCCAATAAGAACATCAAGAATATTGTACAGAAGATGGTAGTAACCTATAAAGATTGGCACGAGATGCTGCCCTTTCCTCTACATGGTTATCATACCACTGTGCGTACTTCGACTGGGGCAACTCAATTTTCCTTGGACTACGACATGGAAGCAGTGTTACCTGTAGAAATCAAAATTCCTTCTCTTAGAATCATGAGGGATGTTGAGATTGATGAACATGAATGGGTGCAGAATTGGCTGGATCAGTTAGAACTCATCGATGAGAAGAGATTGACGGTTGTATGTCATGGTCAAGTATATCAACAAAGGATGAGGAAAGCTTTTGACAAGAGAGTACGACCTCAGTGTTACAAGCCAGGTGACCTTGTGCTAAAGAGGATAATTCTTCCCCAAGGGGATCCCAGAGGCAAGTGGGCTCCGACTTATGAAGGACCATTCGTCGTCAGAAAAGTGGAGCAATGATGCTCGCAACCATGGACGGAGAATACTTCCCTCTTCCTGTAAATGCTGACGTATTAAAAAATACTTTGCATAAAAAAATAAAAAAAAGCCCCGCTAAGTTGAAAACCCGAAAGGGCAGCTTAGGCAAAAAGAGGGTGTCCCGGTGAATTAAAAACCCGAAAGGGCGATTCAGGAAAAAGTTAGGACTTAAAGAAAATGACTGCGCTCAACATGATTTCCTTCTTTCAGTCACCTGGCAGAGGTTCAGAGCCAATCCAAGATGGTTGTGTCAAAAGTAGGAAGACGAGGGCTTTAAAGTCATAAGAGTTATAGCAGAGCCGGAACTTGATGGACATTCGTATTCACATTGCCATTTGTTAACACTTGTTTGTTTTGATTTTGCATTTAGCTACTCCCATATGTAAATGCCTTTTTCACATGTTGATTTCTCAAAATCAATAAAAGATCCTCTCTTATATGTTCACTTAAACTCCTTTTTATTGTTTTGTTTGTAAAAAGTGTCCAATATTTTGATAAACATGTGCATATGAACATTGTTGGCCCTACATGAACATGATAATCTAAGCTATCGTTGCTTGAAATACGGATAATAAGTACAACTGTCATGATATGCAAGGGGCATGTTAATTTTTCTTCTTGTTGATACTCAACTACTTTTCTTGTGGGTACTCTGCTAAGCCATTTCATGACTCTGTACTTGGGGCAAAGGTTTATCTCTCCCCTTTTGAATGCTCATTTCTTCGGAAAGACACAAGGAAAACCATTCGCAACTTCCCTTCATAATAAAGAGATCATGTGTCAGGATAGTGGCAAGTTTTCGATACATTGACAAGTCTGGATAGAGACGATTCTCTTCTAGGGTGGCTTTTTTTTTCTCTTCTGCACTTTCATGTGTATTTTGATTGACTGATTTAACACTGTCTGCATGCAGGAACTTGTTTATTTTTTAATGTTAACCCTGATGCACTAAATATGTTTGTCTTGAAGTGTTTATTTTGTTTTTTTATTTAAACCATTCATTATCACTCTTTAAATGATTTTATGGCTTTTTGATACCAATTGTGCCAACTCTTTTGCTTTTTTAAAAGATTGGAGGAAGGGAGATATCTGTGATTGTATGCTTTTGAGTAGAACTTTGTTGACGATGTACAAGCCTTGTTTCAATCCCTAAACACCAGAGATATAAGGGAGATAGACCCTCGTTAACCCCTCTGAGCCTTCGAAGTAGGAGTTTCTTTTCTGTCTAAAAAAACCCTTATTTTAACCCAGGGCAGGGTAGATGTTCAGTTAATTTGATCAAGCATTCAAATATCAGAAGGAGTGTCCCATCTGAGGATCACCACACCTTATCCCTCACATTACGAGGTCAGGAAAAGATCAAAACTACAATGGTTATCTCCTCACAAAAATCCTGAGGTCGAGATCGAATAGCTTCTTTTGAAAAATGAGTACTCGCATCAAGATAAATGAACATAGAACTGGAGAACATCATGGAGAATGGGTGGTGTTATACCCAAAAATTTTCCCTCATTTCTCAAGAAATCTCTCATAAGATCTCCATTGGTTCAAGATGACACAAGGTTTGATCAGCTCAAGACACTTCCTTAACACTGACAACTGAAAATTAGGGTTTGAGTTTTCACAAGGATAATTGGACTTTCAAGGCCTCAAATGACTTTCATGGATCATTAGGAACCCTCAATATTTCTCATGTCAAGTTTCAAGCTTTGGATCACATTTTTGCTCAGTTAGTTGATCAGATAACCTAAAATCAATTGTATTGAATAAAAAGTCAATTATGGTCAACCTACAGTCAAACTTCATAATTTTTTGATCCATATCAACATGGTGAACTCATATATGTCAATTGATCAAGTGTGTATCACAATTCCTCAAGAAATTTGATCAGATCATCAAAAGGGCAAAATGGTCAAAATTAGGGTTTTGACTGAGGTGGTTCAATTTTTGACTTTTGACCTAACAAATAACTTATTGGTTTAAGACATGATCTCAAGGATTAAAATGCACCATCTTGAACTAATTTCATATTTCAAATCACCTCTCAAGATCATTGGATTGACAGATGAATTTCAATCAACTGATGAAAAGTCAATTGTACACTGAAAAGTCAAACTTTGACTTTTTGATTAAAATCAAGTTTCAAAGATTACAATTCATCAAGACATGTCAAAATATGAAACTTGTTCATCAAGAAATTGAAAATCCATTTTTGAAAAGTCAAAATTCTAAGACTTAGAAATTTTTCTAAGTGTTGGAAAATTAACTTTTTTTCACAACTTTGTGCCAAATTTCCACCATGATGCAAGATGATTCAAGGGAAACTTCCAACATGAAAGTTGTAGATCTCAATGAGATATAAAATGTGGTAGTGCATAACTTTTCCTATAAATTCTTGGATTTCAAGTTATAAATTTATGAAGACATGTCCATGAAACTAAAAAGACTTAGTGAAATTTTGCCCCAGTTAGGCAGGATTTTGACCTAACTTCATGGAAACTTTTCACCTAGTTCCAAATTGAATATTAAAAAATGTCCAACATGAAGGTTGTAGATGATGTTACAAGCTTTCCAAAATGTCAAAGAAATTGAAGATATAGATTTTGATCTAGGAGATTCGAAGACTTGAAGTTGGCATGATAAACTTGAATTACAAGTCAATTTTGTGATGAACACTTGACCAAATCCATAAGACATGCTGTATAATCTTACTTTGCAGGTGTCTAACTTGAAAATCACTCCTTAATTTAATGTTTACACAACTGATTGATCAATTGTCCAATTGATTCAAGCATTGTCCAAAGCATTTTGCCATTTTAGGGAGAAAGTCACCATTTCCATTCTAGTAAAGCAAGCCTTTATGCAAAGTCAACTTCTTGAGCTCCCAACTTGTTTCATCTGAGTACAAGCAATGTCAAAGATAAAAGAAACATGTCTAGAGTCTCCAATAAACTGATACCATGCTTGTATTATACCTTGAAACCATGTTTTACACTTTTCTTCAAAATCAAGTAATATAGTCATAACTCTATATCTCACAGATCTGTCAACTTCAAACCCTAAGATCTCTTGCTTATAACTATACAAGTTATTTGCAAGCAAACACACGAGCTGAAGCACCCTTAAAAACCCCTAAGCACCTTGCTGCATAGAACTAGCCATAACTTGATAGTGTTGAACTTAAAACCCCCAAATCAAAAAACACCCGTGCATTTTGAAATATAATCATCCATACAATCTCTATACATCATATCAAAGCTATCCCAATACTTGTTACACTCCTGTAACTCCATTTTCATCATTCACCATTTTTAAACATCAACCTTGTAGGTTGACTTGAGTAGGGAGAGTCAGGGACTTTCAAAGCAAAGTAAAGTTTGCAACACACTCAGGGAGGTCCAGGAAAGCTAAACAGATCATTGGGAAACCTCAAAGCTTGCTCAAACTGAAAACACGACCTCCATCTGCAAGGTGAGTTTTCTGAATTTCTATCTCTTCATACAAGCATCATTTGATTCTGATTTGTGAAGATAAAATGTAGATATCATTACCCTGAAGCTGTACATGTCCATAGTTTTCATTTATATTGCCCGAGCTTAGAGAATTTTAGGTTTGAATCTCTGAGAAAAGTTAGGTCAAGATTTGGTACTTTTAGAAATTCATGCTCATCTTTGAGAATTAGTTTAAGTTATTTACATATTCAGAATCCTGGTAAAATTTCTAACAAGTTTGATGTTGGAAGTTTTGAGAATAGATGAGAAATGAATGAGTTATAGGGACCATGGCTGGAGGTTGAAGATGAAGTCATTTCTAGGACCAATTTTGTGTTATATATTTATGGTTTTGTTTATATTAACGGATGTATAGCCACCCCAGTGGTAAAGGCAGCACGCGTTTATGGTCAAGGTCATGGGTTTAAGTCCTAGCGCTGCCTTTTTTTTCATATTTCTCAAACACTTTCTTTCTTTTTTGCTACAAGCAACCAGTGCATGGGCCTCCACAACTGGGCCCTTACCATTTTTGTTGGTTCTGACCCCCCTGTTTCCATTTACCACGCAAGCCCGTTTTTTATTTTTCTTTTCTGATTCCAAAAACATGTTAATGGGCCAGGCTTCAAACAAAAAACTATTTTTTCTTACAAACATCCTGAATTCTATTTTCACTTCCCAACTTTATTTTTTTTTATATTTTATTTTATTTTCTTTAATTTATTATTATTATTATTATTAATATTATTTATTAAATCAAAAATCCAAAAATATATTTTTATTTTATTTGCATTTTACATACTTATATTTTATTTTCTTTATAAACTAAAAAAGACAAAAATATTTTCTTAAACAAATTTAATTTATTTTTTTCTTAATAAATTAATAATTAGATTTAGGTTTAGTTATTTTCTTTTTTATTTAAAATTAATTTAGAATTTAGATTTCTTTTAATTAATTAATTTCCATACGATTTTGATTAAACTTAAATCCTATTCTAAAAAAACCCTAAAAAATGCTTTCTAACTTAATTTCATTTCTTAATTAGTTTAGGTTTAATTAATTATTTCTTTTAGTTAATTAGGTCAAAACCAGACCCTTTCCTCAAAAACCAAACAAAAAATCCATTTCTTTTCCATTTATACCCTTGTATATTATATTTATTCATTCCTTGTACATTATTCAATATGATTGTAATAGATAACTAGGTTTAATTTCTTGCAATCCCCATTTGTAAATTTGTATACTCCATCTCCAAATGATGTAATAGCTTAGTAAATTTACTTTCCGTAATTTATCGCTTTCATATAAATGCTAGTAAATTAAAGTTTGTATGGAAAGATAAAATCAACAAGTAGATAACGCTAATCAAATATTAAATGCATGCAAATCAAACACACTACTCACACATGCACCCTTAAGGTTAACTTCACTTGTTGCCTAAAAAATGGTCATGTTATGCATGTGGAATGTCATAGCAAAAACAAATCAAAAATACAAGATCATAGTCCCTCGATGACGCTACAAATGTTGCCTTTCAAATGATATTAGTACCTCAAAGAGAAATGCTAAGACATCTTACAACATTGCTACCATGACTATACGATGACCCACGCCCGTCCCTTTATATTCAAAGATAAGGCTCCTTACCAATCAATGGTGAGATAGCAATATCAAAAGAAGGAAGAAATGAACAAAAGACTTTTGAGTAGGTAGAGATGTTCTTAGTTGCTTGCTCACTTTAAAAACAAACATCCTTGCTCATTTTCAAAATAAACACCAAACACTTTCAAAAACAAACTTTCAAAACATGAAATATTTTCAAAAGTCCAACACTTTGTATACGTTCTTACGAAATGAGAACCATTAAAAAGTTTTCCTAAACGAAGGCGCCTGTTGTACCCCAAAATTTGCCCTCCCATATTCTTCAAGATTTGCAAAGAGCATGCTTCAAAATCTCCCCAAGGGTTGCACAGTTCAAGGGCCTCCTAACAGTCAAAAACTAGGGTTTTGGTTCTGGCAAAGAAGTTGAAGTTTCCAAGGGTCCAATCAAGTCCCACATGCCTATAAACATGGTCAAGCATCCTCATACCAAGTTTCAAGACTTACAACACAAAATTGCACAGTCAAAAACCCTAATTGCCCTACAGTCAACTACAGGGGCAAAATGGTCATTTGACAGTCAAAAGTTCAAATTTTTGGTCAACATATTATTTTGAAGCCACAAACATCATTTGATCAAATCTTGATCATGATTCTCAAAGCATGGCTCAAAAAGTCTCAAGATGCAAAAGTTTCCATATTTGGACAGTTGAAAAAGTCAACTGTAACTTGAACAAGGCATAACTTCCACATGGTTCATCAGAAAAATCCCATCCAAAGCTCATTTTGAAGAGAAATACATTTCCTACAACTCCTCTTCACACTTCAAGTCCAAGAAATGCTCTCACAAAAAGTTATCAATTTCAACATTATAGGTCATTTTCAAAAGTCAACAAAAAGGACTTTAAGTCAAAGACCATAACTTGAGATTGGTAAATCAAAATGACATGGGACCAAAGGCATTGGTTAGAGGACTTCAAGACCTTTCCAAAATGTCCAAGAACATGATCAAAGCTTAAACATTGAGCAAGATATGCCTTGTGGAAGTTGGGAAATTTTTGGGAATTTTGAAAAGTCAACTTTACTTCAAATGCCTCAAAATTGCTAATGGGCCACATTTTCTTCCAAGAATCATTATCCAAAGGCTATGCACGACCATTTGGCCCAAAGGGGATTTATTTCATCATTTTTATTATTTATTTGAATTTTTAATCACCATTAATTCATTTAATTAAATAAAATATGAAAAAAATACTAAACAAATGTATTTGAATCTTTTTATGCAGCACATGCCCTCATTGGTTACTCAAGATTCGTGCACATCAAAAAAGGAAAGATTTGGCCATGATTAGTACCAAAAACACATGGAAAAGATTGAAAAAATATGCCATTAAAATCAAATATTTGATTCATGATTACAAGGGTTTTTGGACTCAAATTTCAACCCTAATCCATTGGCATACATATACAGATGCAAAACCTAATGCTCACAACCTTCAAGCTGCGCCTCATATCACAAACACACTTTGCAATTTTTGGTGAAAAAGTCAAAACTGAAAACGGCATTAGAGGACGATTCAAAGCTTCTAACCAATTTCAATAGCTTGCCAAGGCTTCAAGGAACCTAACTGCATCCTTTTCCAGTCCCCACGCATCAAGAAGTGGTAGAACGGACTCAGACTTTCTCAAACATTTTTCCTATTCGTATTTTAATATATATGCCATATTCATGCATTCTAATAATCGTTTTGTACTAACATTCACTTCCTGAAACTAATGGTATACTTTAATTGAGTTTTCATGCCCGGTATGTGAATCCACCATTGAAGCTTGCTAGGGTTTCAGAACTGTAAATTTGGGGCTTCCTTATTCTGAAAAAATTGGCCAACAAGACCAGGACCATTGGACTCAGAAGCTTCACACGAATTTAACACATATGTCGCGCTCAATTTATGAGCAACCATGGCGTAATCGCTATTTTCTTATACTGTAATTAGTGGGGGTTCAAAACCCCCGCTATTTGATATGTTTTTTCCAGGCAAAATAAAGAACAGATGAACAAGACGCTTATGTGTCAGGACGTGAGAGGGCAGTTCAAATCTTGGCGCGTGTTTTTCTAAAATTCCAGAATAGTGCTTATTTTCCATTATAATATTTGCATCCCATATAATAAACAAAGAGCGCATGTGGTACAGTTGGTGGAACGTGCACTTGGTAAGCATTGGGACCTGGGTTCGATCCCCAGGTCCCCTACGTTATTTCAATATTTTTCTTGCTAACATAATTCCATGCAGCGTGTTCTCAAGGGAATACCATAGGCCTCTATATCCTTGCTTGCCATCTATACACTAAGATCAATCCAAAAGCCAAGGCATGAGTTCCATGGTGCACCTCAGTCCAGGGGTCCACACGTGACCACCAAAAGTCAACCAGGCCTCTAATAATTGGGCCTAATTGCTGGCAAAATACCTCCAAATTGGGGTCAACACCCCCCATTGGTTTGCTTTTCTCATTCTCTTTATTTTTTCTAGTTTTATTTGTTTTATTTAGTTTTAATTTCAATTCTTTAAATTAATTTTTTATAATATAATAAAAATACCAAAAAAAATCAGAAAAGACAAAAAATATAAATATATTTCATTTTTTTTTGTAAATAAATTTAATAATTAATTTAGTTTTTAATTCTAGGTTTAATTCTAATATTTTTCTTAATAAACTAAAAAATGTAGAATTAGGGTTTTATACTTTTACCCCTTTTTTTTTTCTTTTTCACCATATTTAATTATTAATTATTATTTTGTAAATAAAATTTGCCATGTAAATAATTAATTAAAATTAGGTCAAACTAAAAATATTTCTTAATAAATAAAAAAATAGTTAGAACTAGGGTTAATTAACTTTTTAATTTCATTTAATTTTCTTACTAAATCCATAAATACAAAAACTCCAAAAATTCTTCTTTTTAAACCTAATTAATTTATTAATTTTAATTCAATTTCTTAAAAAAAGGTCCAACGCCCTCGCATTCGATCGTAATTCTAATTCGCGCGCTTATTTTATTTCCTTTTTTCATGTAATTCTCCCAAAGCCATGTAATAGATTAATTAGGATATTTATTTTTCGCACTTTATTTTATTCAAATCGGGTCTTGGACTAATTTGGCGATGTAGAACCGCGCCTTTGTAATAGCGTAGGACCTTTTAATTCCGCATCTTTTAATTGTTAATAATTTGCATGAAAGAATGAATGCCAAAATAAAAGCAACACGTAGATCACCAATGCATGAACAAGACAAAATATCTGAAAACGACACACAAATCACACACCACCCCTAGGGTACGCCTCACTGTTGCCTTGCCCCTCGAAAGGTGATCGTCGAGTAGAGGATGTTTTAGTAAGTCCTCATGTCCATGAACATGGCATGAGGGTAGCTTCTAAGGTATCTTCCTACTGCTCTGGTGATCACCATGTCCCGAACAAACGAATTGACCCGAACACCTCCAACGGTGGTGCTACCTACCTCTCAATGGTAGGATGGCACTACTTTAAGGACATTTACACAGACGAATTCCTTAGGGTAGGTAGAGAAATCATGGATACTTGCTACTTTTCACACCGACACTTTTCAAAAAGCTTTCGAAAGCAACTTTTCAAACACTCTTGAGGACTGATACAAGAGTCGAACTGAAGTTTTCAAAGAAACTTTTTTAAACCCACAGTTGAAAAGCAAACAAACAATTTTGAAAACACAATGAGCAAGTATCTAAGAGCCCATGGATAACCATGGATAACCATGGATAGAAAGGGTGCTAACACCTTCCCTTTCTATAAATCTACCTCCCGAACCGAGAGCAATCTCTATAAGGAATTTTTCTGTGCTTTTGTCCTTTCCATTTGGAGAAAATAAAAGACGGTGGCGACTCTTGCTTACCGCGACATTTCGCGAACCAGCGTTAAACAATCAGTTCCAGATCCACCGATCACAGAACTGGCGACTCTGCTGGGGAATTATTTTTAAGTGAGGTGTACCTTAGGACTAAGATCACTGTGTTTTCAATTGCCTTGACTTGTTTGCTTTAAATTATGGGGCTGTCTTGGGAGTTCTATAGATCCTAACCTGGATCTGGGGATACCTTCTTAGAAAGTAGCAACAAGGCTGTGAGGGAACTGTGCGGGGTATACCGACATGGTTGAAACAGTCTGCTACGTTGATGTGGCACTTTGGTGTGTACCGGTAACCCTTGAGTTCAGTCAAGGAGAGTACGGGGCCTCCATGTGGTGTCGTGAAGCATCAACTGACCTTAGGAACCTTAATTGAACCATCTTGGCCTCTTTAGGGTAGTGAGATAACTGACTTTGGTGCAGTCCGAGGTTGGTTGATACTCGATACTACACTCAATTGAGGGTTGCTTTCCTGGAATATTTCGGTCGCCAGTTCAGTGGCTAAATCGAAACGATGAACAATGAAAGCAATCCAATGATATTGGGACCCTTAGAACCCGGTTACTTCTAATAGGACAGGTTGAGCCCACCAACTTCAAGAGGGTAATACCCAGACCCCATGCTGGCCTAAACCCTAAGGGCTTGTCTTGTGTGACTTGTGTGCCTTACATGTTTGCCTTTGTAAATATCTGTGTTGTGTTTAATCATAACATCATGACATCATCCAGCATCATATGCATTGACTAACCATTTCAGGGGTTCGAATTTTCATCTTTGTTCTTGTTTTGTAGGACATGGAAACTGTTCGCAGAAAGACAATTCAAATCAGCCTTGTAAGGATCCCTCCTCAGCTTAAGGAGTTTATATCCAGGATTCCCGAGAGCTCTTCATTCAGTGAAAGACATGGAAGACTCATCAGCTTGGTCAATACCAACATTGAGGAAGATATGATAAAGGTCCTGTTCCAGTTCTTTGACCCTCTGCATCACTGTTTCACTTTTCTGGATTATCAACTGGTACCTACACTGGAGGAGTTCTCCCGGCTTCTAAAGATCCCTATCCTTGATCAACTACCCTACAACGGTACGGAAAAGGAACCCAAGCTTGAAGAGATTTCTAAAGCCTTACACCTACAATCATCTGACCTCAAGGGACATTGGGAAGTTAGAAGTGGTATCAAAGGGTTCTTAGCCAAGTTTCTGTTTGAAAAGGCCCAGGAATGTTGGAACTCCCTTGACTTACAAGCTTTTGAAGAAGTTGTGGCCCTCCTTGTCTATGGTTTGGTGTTGTTCCCTAACCCAGATCAGCTTATAGATATCAGTTCTGTCCAGATCTTCATGTCCAGGAATCTTATACCTACGTTGCTGGGGGACATCCTTCACTCATGTTACACTCGAACCATGAGAAAAAGAGGTGTCCTTATGTGCTGCACTCCTCTCCTGGGAAGGTGGTTTATTTCGCATCTTCCACAATCAACTTTGAAGAACGAGCGGGGTTTGAGATGGTCACAACGGTTGATGACTCTTACACATGCAGATATACATTGGTGCCCTCGGTCCAGAGAGGATGTCACTATCATTGATCGTTGCGGGGAGTACCCTAATGTTCCTTTACTTGGAATCAGAGGAGGTATTACTTACAACCCATGCCTGGCTTGGAGACAGTTTGGTTATGCTCGGAGAGACGGCCCTCATGACATGTTAATTCCTGACATAGTTTTTGACTTCGACAACGATGCACAAGGACTTCGCCAGAGATTTATCAGAGCTTGGAGGATGCCCAGTAAGATAGACAGCAAGACACTGGGGCACAGGAATTCCATCCCATTGGAACCTTATCTCAAATGGGTACGAGCCCGCTCCCAGAAGTTAGTAATGCCTTATCCTCATATGCTCCCTGTGATCAAAGAGCCAGTCTTGGAAGGAGAGGTGTCCTACACCATTCAACATCCTGACATGCCCACGTCCTGGGAAGAGATGCAGAAGAGCTGGATCCAGCTTAAGGAAGAACGGAATTCTCTTGAGACCAGTCTACATGCTAGTGAAAAGAAGGTCTTGGAGCTCACCCGCCTATTGCATGAGGAGAGGAATCTCAACACCTACATAGCTCCAAAGAGGATGCATAGTGTCTTTTGGGATTGATTTGCTTTGTAATATGTGCCCATGAGGCTTTGATGTACTGAACAATTATTTCCTTAATGATAACGTGTGTTCCTTTTTGTCTGCAACAAATTTGAACTTTCGAACCCTTGAATGCATTGCATAAACACATATCATTCATCATGTGCATAGCAGGTTTTCTTCTTTTCAGGTTGCTTACTGTTCTTCTCTGTTTATTTCAGCATCATGAATCCTGACTCATCATCAACCGAGATGTCTATCAAGGCTCTTCAGGCGCAAAACGCGCAATTTCAAGAACTGATCATGGGTTTGGATCAAGGCCAAGAAGAGCTGAAGGCTTTGCTACTGAAGAAGGAGAAGAAGAAGAAGAAGAAGAGAACTGTTCTTTTCAACTCGGGCCGAAGGTTTGGCAACACTCTGCAGAATGAAGAGGCTAGTTCTTCTATAGGCAAGAGCAGTCCCCAAGGGGGAAAAGGTCCTAGTCCGGTAGTCTCTGACAACGAGACTGACTTTAATGAGGAGCAGTATCCTCCGGCTGAAGACCGGTATAAGCAGTTGGAAGACATACTGAATGCAATGGAGATCCAACAAGTGCCTGGGCTGGATTTCGGAGACTTGGGCTTATCTACCGGTGTGATTATCCCTCACAAGTTTAAGGCACCATCTTTCACCAAGTATGACGGGGCGTCTTGTCCCAAGCTACACCTCAGATCTTATGTGCGGAAGATTCAACCGTACACAGTGGATAAGAACTTGTGGATCCACTTCTTCCAGGAGAGTCTTTCAGGGACTCATCTCGAATGGTTCTATCAGCTGGACGGGACCAAGGTTCGTAACTGGGAGGAGTTGGCTACTGCTTTTTATAAGCAGTATCAATATAATGCCGACCTTGCCCCTACACGTACCCAACTCCAGGGTATGTCGCTAGGGTCAAGCGAAGGTTTCAAAGAGTATGCACAGAAGTGGAGGGATCTGGCTGGCAGGGTGCAGCCTCCGTTAACTGACCGGGAGTTGGTAGACATGTTCTTGGGGACCCTATCTGGGCCATTTTTCAATCATCTTATCGGTAACTCATCTGCAGGGTTTACTGATCTTATTCTGACTGGAGAGAGAATAGAGGCTGGAATAAAGTCTGGCAAAATTCAGAAGGGTGCATCTGCAAGTTCTGAGAAGAAGCCCTTTAAGAAGGAGGCTAGTGCTGTATATGGGTCTAGAAGACAAGAGAAACTTGAGCGCCGCCAATCTGTCAACGCGGTAATGATTGCTAAACCTGCTGCCGCTCCTCGGCAAACCAATCCGCAAAGGGCTGAAAGACCCAGAAGAGAGTTTACCCGGCTGAGCATGACCTTGTCACAAATCTTGCCGCAGTTGCTATCCACCAATTTGGTGACTGTTAGAGAGACCCCAAAGGTTGTGAATACGGCTTCTCCCAAGTACAATCCAAATGCCCGCTGTTCTTATCACTCCGATAGCCCGGGGCATTCCACTGACAACTGTTGGGCCTTAAGGAATAAGGTGCAAGACCTTATTGACGCAAAAGAGATACAATTTGAAGCGCCTGAGAGGCCAAATGTGGTGACTGCTCCTATGCCCCAGCATGGAGTGAATACCATTGATGAAGATGTGTATGCCGTTTCTGTGAATGATGTAGCTACTCCTCTGATGACTGTTAAGAGGAACCTACTACTGGCCGGTTTATTTCCGGGTTGTAGTGAAGGTTGCCTTTTCTGTGCTGTTTCCCTTTCTGGTTGTCCTTTGCTGAAGTTGGGCATCCAAAGCCTAATGGAAAGCAAAGAGATTCTGTTCAAGAAGACTGCTGTTCAGTTTGTTCCAGTGGAAGAAGTTTCTGTTGTTACAATCTTTAATAATCCGATCAAGGCCCTCCCGAGGAATCCGATTAAAATTATGACTGTCGCACCCGTTGTGATTACTGTTCCGGGGCCTCTCCCCTATGAATCTGATAGGGCTGTCCCCTGGCACTATGGGGCAGACATGTATGTACATGGAATCAAGCAAGAGTTCAACACTGGCACCAACATCAGCAATATCACTGGTCCAGCTAAATTTACCCGCAGTGGCAGGCTCTTCTCGCCTGACATTGCACCACCAACTATTCAAAGACCCCTCACTATAACACCTGCAAGTACATCTGTTCCCATTTCTGATCAAGTTGTTTCCCCTGCTGCCGAGTCATCTAATGCTCGGGGCAAAGGGATTGAAGATGAGCCTGCCCGGATGAAGGCACCAAAATCTGTGAATGTTGAGGCCTCCCAACAAGAGATGGAGGAAATTCTGAAAATAATCAAGAAGAGTGACTTTAATGTTGTCGAGCAGCTGGGGCATACCCCCTCCAAGATCTCCATGCTCTCCTTGCTACTGTGCTCAGAGGCCCATGCTAAGGCCCTGATTTCATTCCTCAAGACGGCCCATGTGCCACAGGAGACATCTGTAGTCCAGTTTACTGATTGCGTAGCCAATTTGACAGCCGACAATGGTTTGGGTTTCTCGGATGCTGACCTTACTGCTAAGGGAAAGGACCACAATGACGCCCTGCATGTCTCTATTGAATGCAGGGGCACTACTCTTGCGCACGTGTTAGTGGACACTGGTTCTTCCCTAAATGTGCTACCCAAGAAGGCCTTGTACCGGTTGGATTGTGAGGGCCTGGAGCTGAAACCTAGCAACATCATCGTCAGAGCCTTTGACGGTTCTAAGAGGATGGTTCATGGAGAGGTAGACATTCCTATTCGTGTGGGTTCTCAAGTATTCGACTCTACTTTCTATGTGATGGATATCCGTCCATTGTATTCTTGTCTACTGGGTCGACCTTGGATCCACAAAGCTGGGGCAGTGACCTCTACCCTACACCAGAAACTCAAGTACCCCGTCAGAGGGAAAATTGTCACTGTGCAGGGAGAGGAGGAGTATATGGTGAGCCATTTGAACTCCTTCGGGTATATTGAGATGGACGAGGAGTTTATTGAAACCCCCTTTCAGCATTTCGAAGAGGTACCTCCAACTTTGGCAGCAGCAGAAATAGTGGTTGAAGAGGACTTTCCATTGAAAATGGCTTCCTTGAAGGATGCTCGGGCTGTGATCAAGAAAGGTGAATATGCTAACTGGGGCAGGCTCCTTGATTTTACACCTAAAACTGACAAGTTTGGGCTGGGTTTTACTGCAGAGGGTCAGAAGGCTGTGCGCAAGGCAAAGACTAGAAGACCTCCTGTGCTCATTACCAACCCAGGAGTGCATGCCATTGGGGATGAATATGAAGTGGAGGAGTCAGAGTTTGAAAGCTGGATCTACCCGACGGCTGATGGTGGATTGACCAATTGGATTGCCAAAGACCATACTCCCGTTACTTTTGTTATGCAGTAATAAACTCCTTTGTTTTGTTATTTGTAATAAACAATTAAAACTCTATGGCCCGGTGTCTTACCCGGGGCACCGTGGCTTCATTTGTGAGGGCATATTAATTGTCATTTCATATATCATGAATAAAGACCTTGGACATTTTCTCGCATTTCAAATCTTATGCTCCCTTTCTTTCTTTCCTTTCTTTATATATTGCAAAACAGCTGTATTTACACACACTCACTCATACAGGTTTCAATCCACTCTGGATCTCACTGGTAACGACTCTGCTACTTCCAGTTATGACTTCGAAAATCCGATCAACTTAGCCGAAGACGAAGGTGAAGATGATTGCGAAGTGCCGGGCGAGCTTGCAAGACTGTTACTCCAGGAAGAGAGGGCAATTCAACCACACGAAGAGCCAGTGGAAACAATAAATCTGGGTACCAATACAGATAGGAAAGAAGTAAAGATTGGTGCCAACCTAGAGCTCAGCGTGAAGCAACGGTTGACTCAGATGCTACATGATTATGTGGAGATCTTTGCCTGGTACTATGAAGACATGCCCGGATTGGATACTGACATTGTGGTCCATCATTTGCCCACCAAGGAAGACTTCCCTCCGGTTAAGCCAAAGGTCCTCCGTATGCGTCCAGAGATGTCTGAGAAGATCAAAGCCGAGGTTATGAAACAGTTTGACGCCGGGTTCCTTGCAGTGACTTCTTACCCTCAGTGGGTTGCTAATGTGGTGCCGGTACCTAAGAAAGATGGAAAGGTCAGAATGTGTGTCGATTACAGGGATCTGAACAGGGCCAGCCCCCAGGATGACTTCCCCCTACCTCACATTGATGTCCTTGTTGACAATACTGCTCATCATAAGGTGTTCTCTTTCATGGATGGTTTTCAGGCTATAATCAGATCAAGATGGCACCTGAAGACATGGAAAAAACTACCTTTGTTACTCAGTGGGGCACCTTCTGCTACAAGGTCATGCCTTTTGGACTGAAAAACGCTGGGGCAACCTACCAACGTGCCATGGTTGCTTTATTTCATGACATGATCCATCATGAGATAGAAGTGTATGTTGACGACATGATCGCAAGGTCCCAAACTGAGGAAGAGCACTTAGATCATCTGCAGAAATTGTTTGACCGTCTGAAGTTGTACAAGCTGAGGTTGAATCCGAACAAGTGCACCTTTGGGGTCAGATCTGGAAAGTTGCTAGGCTTCGTTGTAAGTGATAAGGGTATTCAAGTGGACCCTGCCAAGGTCAAAGCTATTCAAGAGATGCCAGTTCCTAAGACAGAGAAAGAAGTCAGAGGCTTTTTAGGACGCCTGAATTACATTGCCCGATTCATCTCGCACCTAACCGCTACCTGTGAACCAATCTTCAAGCTGCTGAAGAAAGATCAGGTAGTACGTTGGAATGATGAATGTCAGGCCGCTTTTGACAGAATCAAAGAGTATCTCCAAGAACCACCCATTCTTATGCCACCGGTTGAAGGGAGATCTCTGATACTATACCTCACAGTGCTTGACAACTCAATGGGGTGTGTGCTGGGGCAGCATGACAAGTCTGGCCGAAAAGAGCATGCCATTTATTACCTTAGCAAAAAGTTTACCGACTGTGAGACCCGATACTCACTGCTCGAGAAAACTTGCTGCGCTTTGGTATGGGCTGCTCGTCGGCTGAGACAGTATATGCTGACTCACACTACCTTGTTGATCTCAAAGATGGATCCTATAAAGTACATATTTGAAAAGCCTGCTCTGTCCGGAAGAATAGAAAGATGGCAAATGATCTTGACAGAATACGACATTGAATACACAACCCAGAAAGCCATCAAAGGAAGTGTATTGGCAGACCACTTGGCACATCAGGCAGTAGACGACTATCAGTCAATGAACTTCGAGTTTCCGGACGAGAGTATCATGATAGTGACTGATTGTGAAGTACCTGGACCGGATGAAGGACCTGAGGAAGGATCCCGATGGTCTATGCACTTTGATGGAGCCTCCAACGCTTTGGGTAATGGTATCGGCGCTGTGATCATATCCCCTCAAGGCACTCATACTCCACTCACTGCCCGGCTATGTTTCAACTGCACCAACAACATGGCGGAGTATGAGGCATGCATCATGGGTCTCCAAGCTGCGATCGACTTAAGGATCAAGTTTTTGAGTGTCTTCGGAGATTCCGCTCTTGTGATCAATCAGATCAAAGGAGAGTGGGATACGAAACATCCGAATCTTATTCCTTACAGAGAATGTGTGTTGACATTGATCCCCCACTTCACAGAGATAACCTTTGAACACTTTCCGAGAGAGGAGAATCAGCTGGCGGACGCGTTAGCTACGATGTCTTCCATGTTCAAAGTCAAATGGGACAATGAGGCTCCCCGGATCATCATCTGGAAACTGGACGAACCGGCATACTGTTGTGATCTTGAGACTGAATTGGTGACGGAGAAGCCTTGGTACCATGAGGTGAAGAGATATTTGGAAGCTCAGGAATACCCTGAAGGTGCATCTGTCAACGATAAGAAGTTTCTGAGAAGGTTCGCAGCGAAGTTCTTCCTTAGCAACGGCATCCTGTATAAGCGAAACCATGATTCGACCTTACTGCGTTGTGTGGACAAGACAGAAGCAGAAAGGATCATGGAAGAGCTACATGAAGGGACCTTCGGAACCCATTCCAGTGGACACACTATGGCAAAGAAGATCCTTCGGGCAGGGTATTTCTGGTCCACAATGGAAGCTGACTGCTACCAACATTCTCGGACATGCCATAAATGCCAGATATATGCAGACAAGGTGCACGTTCCTTCAGTTCCTCTAAATGTTCTGACTGCGCCTTGGCCGTTTGCGATGTGGGGAATAGATACGATCGGTGAGATTAAACCTACAACGTCCAATGGGCATCGCTTCATCCTGGTAGCGATTAATTACTTCACGAAGTGGGTTGAAGCAGCTTCCTACGCTACGGTAACCAAGACTGTTGTGGCACGGTTCATTCGGCATAATCTGATCTGTCGATACGGGGTCCCTGAAAGAATCATTATAGACAACGGTACCAATCTCAATAACAAGATGATCACTGAGCTCTGCGAGCAGTTTAAGATACAGCACCACAACTCTTCTCCTTACAGACCGAAGATGAATGGGGCTGTAGAAGCAGCAAATAAGAAAATTAAGAAAATCGTGCAGAAGATGACAGTGACTTATAAAGATTGGCACGAGATGTTACCGTTCGCTCTACATGGGTACCGTACCTCAGCCAGGACGTCAACCGGGGCAACTCCTTTCTCCTTGGTCTACGGTATGGAGGCAGTCTTACCAATTGAAGTGCAAATACCCTCTCTCCGGATAATGAAGGATGCAGATCTGAATGAAGATGATTGGATCCAGACACGACTTGATCAGCTAAACCTTATTGACGAAAAAAGACTTGCTGCTATCTGTCATGGTCAGACGTATCAGAAACGGATGATCAGGGCATTTAACAAAAAGGTCAGACCACAAGAATATCAAGTTGGGGATCTGGTAATCAAGCGAATCATCCTTCCTCAGAGTGATCCAAGGGGCAAATGGACCCCTACGTACGAAGGGCCATTTGTGGTTAAACATGTGTTCTCAGGAGGAGCCATGATTCTAACCAACATGGATGGTGACGACCTTCCTCACCCCGCCAATGCAGACATAGTAAAAAGATACTACGCATGAAAAGACCCGCTAGGTTGACATACCTAGGCAAAAATTAGGGCTTCCCGACGAACCAAAAGGGTTCGGGCAAAATGAAGGGATGAAATGAAAAAATCTGTACACCCGGCAAGTCGAAAACCTGAAAAGGCGGCTTGGGCAAAAAAGGGGTATCCCGGTGGACTGAAAACCCGAAAGGGCGGTCCAGGCAAAAGTTAGGGATAAAGCGCAATACTATGTCTCATTGGATCACTTTGTATCCAGAATCCGTTATCTACAGCAAGTTCAGACGACATTGATCAATTAGCTTCATCCTCGACTAGGTCATCAAGTGATGAGACGCTCGAAGATATAAAGGCGATAGTAGAGTTGAAACCCAGTGGGATCATCCATTTCACACAGCTATTTTATTTTCTTTTGTACAAATTTGTATAAACTCTTTTGTTTGGCGGCGTTCTCTTACTAGGACGTCAGCCTCTTGTATATAAACGCCTATTTACAGGAAAATTCAAAATCAATACAAAAATCACTTTTCAGCTCAAATTGCCATTTGTTTTTCTTTTCCTTTTCTGTTTTGTTTTGCGAAGAACGTCCAAGGTTCAATTTGTGATATATGCATTGACAATAATTTGCTAACTCATGAATATTTGCATACGAAACAAAGGATTAATTACAGGTAACATTAGAAACAGGGGCAATAATGAGTTGTCTAAACGATCTAATTTCTCCGTCCACCAAGGTACCAAGGTGAGTTCGGCTGAAGAACATAACCAGTACATCTCAATTCCCCAGAGAGTGAGTCAGCAAGTCAATACACTCTCCCCAAGCAAAGTTACAGTCGACCTTAAGGAAGTTGGGCATCCTCCGGCATATCTCAACGTTCCCCAGCAATATACATGCATTCTTAACAAGCATCCCCAACAGTCTTAGTCTAAAGATTGTTCCCCGGTGGTATATCAGGCGTTCAATAGAGTCACTTCCCCAATATAGTTCAAATTTTCCCCAGGAGAGTCCAACCCAGTTTCCCCAGGAAAGTTGAGATCCATCTCCCCAAGCAGTAAGCTTATCCCCAGTAGATTCTGGAAGCTTATCCCTACAAAGCACGAACGCGTCTCCCGGATTTATTCAAAGAGTTATTTCCCTACCAGGATATAACTGGGTTATCCTCAGCCAAAAGCCACGGAAAGATCGTTCTCGACGAAGTCTTCTTATCCCCAGCGAAGTCTATTAACACTTCCAACATAACAATGGTATCCCCAGCGAAGTTACCATCAACATTTAAGCAAAGTACCTCTACCCCACAGAGTATTTCTTCCCAGCAAGATCGTTAGAGTAATTTCCTCCCCGCAGAGTAATCCATTCGCCAAGTTTATTCCCCAACGGAGTTATCTTCTCCGACCGGTATTCTTGCAACTATCATCCCCAGCGGAAGCAAAGATCTATTCTTCAACATCAGCCTAGGAGTGACTTCCCGACACCCGTCAAGGATTTATTTTCCTAGACAAAAAAAAAACATACATTCATAAACATCGCACTTCCATACATTATAGTATGCATATACGCACCATATCTCACAATCTCATTTATGTTGAGAACATCATTGCTTGATCATATCACGCATTGCATATGACTGACCCTTACCTTTCAGGAAAGATCCAGTTAAGTTCTCAGCTATGTTCAAGAGTTTTGCCTGGTTCAGTTAAATCGACCCTAAGATTTTCCTGATTCTTATCCAGTCAAAGGCCTTCTCTGGTTCAGTCAGATCGACCCTAAGATCTCCCTGATCCTTATCTAGTTGAAGATATTCCAAGACCTAGACCGGTTCAGTTAAATCGACCCTAAGATTTTTATGATTCTTATCCAGTCAAAGGCCTTCTCTGGTTCAGTCAGACCGACCCTAAGATCTCCCTGTTTCTTACCCAGTTGAAGATTCCAAGACCTTGCCTGGTTCAGTTAAATCGACCCTAAGATTTTCCTGTTTCTTATCCAGTCAAAGGCCTTCCCTGGTTCAGTCAGATCGACCCTAAGATCTCCCTGTTTCTTACCCAATTGAAGATTCCAAGACCTTGTCCGGTTCAGTTAAATCAACCCTAAGATTTTCCTGATTCGTATCCAATCAAAGGCCTTCTCCGGTTCAGTCAGATCGACCCTAAGATCTCTATGATTCTTATCCCAGTAGAAGACATCCAAGATTCTCTCAGCGTTCCTGTTGAGGTAGTAATCGCCACAAGATTCTCTCAGCGTTCCTGTTGAGGTAGTAGTCGTCCCAGGTTCTCTCAGCGTTCCTGTTGAGGTAGTAATCGTCCAAGGTTCTCTCACCGTCCTGTTGAGGTAGTAACCGTCCCTGGTTCATTCATCACCTTTTGAAGCTCCAGATTGAATTCCTGTAACCAGTCAGGGCACATATACCAAGAGTTTGAAGACCAACTCCTGTAACAGGCCAGGTACTCATTTTCTTTTTCAGGTACGCAAGTTCTCGTTAAGGAATCTCTTACGCGATCGACATCCAGATGGCATCTATAAGCCCATCCACCTATCCATCGACACCCAGATGGCATCTATAAGCTCATCATCCTATCCATCAATCTCTAAATGGCATCTATAAGCCCATTCCCACCATCACACTACTATGTGAGCGCAAATTTCTGGGCACTTTAGTGTTCAATCATCTTCCACCTTCGGATTACGAAAGGCACGTCAGCCAATCTGCATCCTCAGGTTTAAGAAGATTGAACAGGGGCAACTGTTGTACCCCAAAATTTTCCCTCCCATATTCTTCAATATTTGCAAAGAGCATGCTTCAAAATCTCCCCAAGGGTTGCACAGTTCAAGGGCCTCCTAACAGTCAAAAACTAGGGTTTTGGTTCTGGCAAAGAAGTTGAAGTTTCCAAGGGTCCAATCAAGTCCCACCTGCCTATAAACATGGTCAAGCATCCTCATACCAAGTTTCAAGACTTACAGCACAAAATTGCACAGTCAAAAACCCTAATTGCCCTACAGTCAACTGCAGGGGCAAAATGGTCATTTGACAGTTAAAAGTTCAAATTTTTGGTCAACATCTTATTTTGAAGCCACAAACATCATTTGATCAAATCTTGATCATGATTCTCAAAGCATGGCTCAAAAAGTCTCAAGATGCAAAAGTTTCCATATTTGGACAGTTGAAAAAGTCAACTGTAACTTGACCAAGGCATAACTTCCACATGGTTCATCATAAAAATCCCATCCAAAGCTCATTTTGAAGATAAAGACATTTCCTACAACTCCTATTCACACTTCAAGTCCAAGAAATGCTCTCACAAAAAGTTATCAATTTCAACATTATAGGTCATTTTCAAAAGTCAACAAAAAAGGACTTTAAGTCAAAGACCATAACTTGAGATTGGTAAATCAAAATGACATGGGACAAAAGGAATTGGTTAGAGGACTTCAATACCTTTCCAAAATGTCCAAGAACATGATCAAAGCTTAAACATTGAGCAAGATATGCCTTGTGGAAGTTGGGAAATTTTTGGGAATTTTGAAAAGTCAACTTTACTTCAAATGCCTCAAAATTGCTAATGGGCCACATTTTCTTCCAAGAATCATTATCCAAAGGCTATGCACAACCATTTGGCCCAAAGGGGATTTATTTCATAATTTTTATTATTTATTTGAATTTTTAATCACCATTAATTCATTTAATTAAATAAAATATGAAAAAAAAATACTAAACAAATGTATTTGAATCTTTTTATGCAGCACATGCCCTCATTGGTTACTCAAGATTCGTGCACATCAAAAAAGGAAAGATTTGGCCATGATTAGTACCAAAAACACATGGAAAAGATTGAAAAAATATGCCATTAAAATCAAATATTTGATTCATGATTACAAGGGTTTTTGGACTCAAATTTCAACCCTAATCCATTGGCATACATATACAGATGCAAAACCTAATGCTCACAACCTTTAAGCTGCGCCTCATATCACAAACACACTTTGCAATTTTTGGTGAAAAAGTCAAAACTGAAAACGGCATTAGAGGACGATTCAAAGCTTCTAACCAATTTCAATAGCTTGCCAAGGATTCAAGGAACCTAACTGCATCCTTTTCCAGTCCCCACGCATCAAGAAGTGGTAGAACGGACTCAGACTTTCTCAAACATTTTTCCTATTCGTATTTTAATATATATGCCATATTCATGCATTCTAATAATCGTTTTGTACTAACATTCACTTCCTGAAACTAATGGTATACTTTAATTGAGTTTTCATGCCCGATATGTGAATCCACCATTGAAGCTTGCTAGGGTTTCAGAACTGTAAATTTGGGGCTTCCTTATTCTGAAAAAATTGGCCAACAAGACCAGGACCATTGGACTCAGAAGCTTCACACGAATTTAACACATATGTCGCGCTCAATTTATGAGCAACCATGGCGTAATCGCTATTTTCTTATACTGTAATTAGTGGGGGTTCAAAACCCCCGCTATTTGATATGTTTTTTCCAGGAAAAATAAAGAACAGATGAACAAGACGCTTATGTGTCAGGACGTGAGAGGGCAGTTCAAATCTTGGCGCGTGTTTTGCTAAAATTCCAGAATAGTGCTTATTTTCCATTATAATATTTGCATCCCATATAATAAACAAAGAGCGCATGTGGTACAGTTGGTGGAACGTGCACTTGGTAAGCATTGGGACCTGGGTTCGATCCCCAGGTCCCCTACGTTATTTCAATATTTTTCTTGCTAACATAATTCCATGCAGCGTGTTCTCAAGGGAATACCATAGGCCTCCATATCCTTGCTTGCCATCTATACACTAAGATCAATCCAAAAGCCAAGGCATGAGTTCCATGGTGCACCTCAGTCCAGGCGTCCACACGTGACCACCAAAAGTCAACGAGGCCTCTAATAATTGGGCCTAATTGCTGGCAAAATACCTCCAAATTGGGGTCAACACCCCCCATTGGTTTGCTTTTCTCATTCTCTTTATTTTTTCTAGTTTTATTTGTTTTATTTAGTTTTAATTTCAATTCTTTAAATTAATTTTTTATAATATAATAAAAATACCAAAAAAAATCAGAAAAGACAAAAAATATAAATATATTTCATTTTTTTTTTGTAAATAAATTTAATAATTAATTTAGTTTTTAATTCTAGGTTTAATTCTAATATTTTTCTTAATAAACTAAAAAATGTAGAATTAGGGTTTTATACTTTTACCCTTTTTTTTTCTTTTTCACCATATTTAATTATTAATTATTATTTTGTAAATAAAATTTGCCATGTAAATAATTAATTAAAATTAGGTCAAACTAAAAATATTTCTTAATAAATAAAAAAATAGTTAGAACTAGGGTTAATTAACTTTTTAATTTCATTTAATTTTCTTACTAAATCCATAAATACAAAAACTCCAAAAATTCTTCTTTTTAAACCTAATTAATTTATTAATTTTAATTCAATTTCTTTAAAAAGGGTCCAACGCCCTCGCATTCGATTGTAATTCTAATTCGCGCGCTTATTTTATTTCCTTTTTTCATGTAATTCTCCCAAAGCCATGTAATAGATTAATTAGGATATTTATTTTTCGCACTTTATTTTATTCAAATCGGGTCTTGGACTAATTTGGCGATGTAGACCCGCGCCTTTGTAATAGCGTAGGACCTTTTAATTCCGCATCTTTTAATTGTTAATAATTTGCATGAAAGAATGAATGCCAAAATAAAAGCAACGCGTAGATCACCAATGCATGAACAAGACAAAATATCTGAAAACGACACACAAATCACACACCACCCCTAGGGTACGCCTCACTGTTGCCTTACCCCTCGAAAGGTGATCGTCGAGTAGAGGATGTTTTAGTAAGTCCTCATGTCCATGAACATGGCATGAGGGTAGCTTCTAAGGTATCTTCCTATTGCTCTGGTGATCACCATGTCCCGAACAAACGAATTGACCCGAACACCTCCAACGGTGGTGCTACCTACCTCTCAATGGTGGGATGGCACTACTTTAAGGACATTTACACAGACGAATTCCTTAGGGTAGGTAGAGAACTCATGGATACTTGCTACTTTTCACACCTACACTTTTCAAAAAGCTTTCGAAAGCAACTTTTCAAACACTCTTGAGGACTGATACAAGAGTCGAACTGAAGTTTTCAAAGAAACTTTTTTAAACCCACAGTTGAAAAGCAAACAAACAATTTTGAAAACACAATGAGCAAGTATCTAAGAGCCCATGGATAACCATGGATAGAAAGGGTTCTAACACCTTCCCTTTCTATAAATCTACCTCCCGAACCGAGAGCAATCTCTATAAGGAATTTTTCTGTGCTTTTGTCCTTTCCATTTGGAGAAAATAAAAGACGGTGGCGACTCTTGCTTACCGCGACATTTCGCGAACCAGCGTTAAACAGTCAGTTCCAGATCCACCGATCACAGCGCCTTTTTAAAAATTCTTTCAAAAACCACCACAAAACACATTTTCAAACAAAGCAAGTGATCTAGCAAGCAACTAAGATCCCATAGATAACTATGAATGAAAAGGGTGCTAACACCTTCCCTTTTCATAATCTACCCCCCGAACTCAAGAAATAATCTCAAAGGTCTTTCATGTTCTTTTCCACCTTTCCTTTTGGATAAAAGAAAAGTCGGTGGCGACTCTTGCTAACCGCAATAATTGTGATAAACGCAAAAAATCCCAAGTTAGTTCTCCCACCGTATTACAGAACTAGTGACTCTGCTGGGGATCTACTTAAAAGTGGGGTTACCTTAGGGATAAATCACCTTTATTTGTTTTCATTGTTTGACTTGTTTGCTTTATATTTTGGTTCCTTGTTTGGGCTTGATTTGATCCTCTACCCAGATCTGGGACACCTTTTTAGGCAAGTATCAATAGATTATAGAAACTGTACGGCATAGACCGATATGGTTGAAACAATGGCTATGTTAGTGTGATGTATTTGTGGGTACCGGTATCCCTTGTGTTGAATCGAGGAGAATACGGGGCCACTGAGTCGCGTCATGAAGCACTAACTGACTTTAGAATCTTAATTGAGCAAACTTGGCCATTAGGACGTAGTGAGATAACCGGTTTTGGTGGAAAGCTAAAAATTGGTTGATACTCGATACTACACTCATTGAAATTGGACTTTTGGGATATCTCGGCCGCAAGAAAAGATTGATTATACTGAGACAATGCCTAAAAGAAAGGTCAGTGATATTGAGACCCTTAAGAACCCGGTTACTATTACTAGGACAGGTTTGAGCCAACTAAACTTCAAGAGGGTACTTACCTACAAACTCCATGCAAGCCTAAACCTAATGATTTGTTTGCCTTGCGTGGATATACTTACTTGTACATAACATCATAAACATCACAACATCATACACATTCTCACTAACCATTTCAAGGTTTTAGGAATTCAGATCTGTCTTTGTTTTGTAGGCCATGAACTTCGTTAGAAGAAATACCATTAGAATCAACTTTGTGAAAGCACACCTTCAACTCCAAGAGTTAGCGTCAAGGGTACCTGAGGACTCCCCTTTCACCAAGAAGTATGGTCAACTCCTCAGTTTGTCTACCTCTAATTTCCAAGAAGAGATGATGTGCGTACTCTTCTAATTCTTCGATCCCATGTATCATTGCTTCACCTTCCCCGACTATCAGTTAGTGCCAACACTAGAAAAATTCTCTTTGCTATTAGGAGTGCCCGTGCTTGATCAAGCACCATTCACCGGTTTAGAAGGGATTCTGAAACCTAAAGTCATTTGCGAAGCCTTGCATCTGAAGAGAGCCGACATTGTAGCAAATTAGGAGACAAGAAGCAGAGTTTAAGGGTTCCTAGCCAAGTTCTTATTGGAGAAGGCTCGTTCATTTTGGAAATATTTGGATTTTCAATCCTTTGAGGATGTCCTAGCCCTTATCATTTATGTTTTGGTTCTATTTCCCAATTCAGACCAATTCATAGATGTGAACACCATCACAGTCTTTCTCTCTCGTAATCATATACCTACCTTGCTGAGAGACATCTTGCATTGTTTCCATACCCGTACCATGAAAAAAAGAGGTACTCTCTTATGTTGTATTCTCCTACTTGCCTAGTAGTTTATTTCGCACTTACCTCGATCAACATTGAAGAACAAGCAAAGATTGACATGGTCTCAAAGGATGATGTAACTCACCCAATCTGATATCCATTGGTGTTCGAGGTCCTTGGCTGATACTTCTATCATTGGCCATTGTGGAGAATTCTCTAATGTCCCTATACTTGGAATTAGGGGAGGTATCACTTACAACCCTTGCTTAGCCTTGCAACAGTTTGGTTACGCCCGAAGAGATGGTCCTCATAATATGCTCATCCAAGGAGTGGTATTTGATTACGAGAGTAACAATCAAGGCTACCGTCAAAGGTTTGCACGAGCTTGGATAATGGTAAACAAAGAAGATAGTGGGACACTGGGACAGAAGAATTCTATTTCCTTTGAACCTTATCTTAGGTGGGTGCGAGCTCATGCTCAGAAACTCATGATGCCTTACCCCTCTATCCTACCAGTTATCATGGAGCCTGTTGCTGAAGAAGAGGTCCCGTATACTGTCCTCCATACCAACATGCCTACTTCTCTTGAAGAATTGCAAAAGGGTTGGATTCAGCTAAAGGAAGAAAGTGACACTTTCGAAGCTCAGTTCTATGCGAGTGAGAAAAGGGTTTTGGAGCTTACAAAGCAACTACATGAAGAACGGAGCTTGAACTCTTATCTTGCACCAAAGAGAATGTGTTAAACCTTTTTATCTTAGAGACTTATTTTGTAAGCCCAATAGGCATGTTGTAATCATTTTGGACTAATTAATGAAATTTGACATTTGTTTATTCTTTGTCTATACAAATTTAAATTTCATAAATCCTTGAAATCATTTGCATATACACCTTCCATGCATCATAACATAACAGGTTTTCCACGGCATGTTTCCTTATCTCTCTGCTATTTATTTTTGTAAGATGGATATCGAGAAAACAGTGAAGGACCTACAAGCATAAAACTCCCAGTTTCAAGAGACTCTGCTGACCCTGGCCAAGGGGAAACAAGACTTGATGGTGTTGCTAGCAGCCAAAAAGAAACCAAAGAGGAAAGTTGTAGTCAACATGGGTAGAAGATTCAGAGAGCCAATCTGTCATATACCGGTAGTGGAATATTTGTCTGAGGAAGACGAGAATCAGATTGGAGAAGAAAGGAGTACCCAAGCTGGGTTTATCAATGATCAAGCGTCTGATGATGAGGATTATTTTGATGAGCAGTATCCTCCTTCCGATGTTAAGTACAAGCAGCTAGAAGACATATTGAAGGCCATTGAGATTCAAGCCATCCGCGGTTTGGATTTTGATGATTTGGGTTTAATATATGGGGTTGTCATTCCCCACAAATTCAAGATACCAGTCTTTGCTAAATACGATGGGGTTTCCTGCCCAAAGCTTCACCTGAAGTCTTATGTGCGCAAAATTTAACCGCACACCGCTGACAAGAAATTCTGGGTTCACTTCTTTCAAGAAAGCTTGGCTGGGATGCAACTAGAGTGGTTTTACCAATTGGAGGGTTCCTGTATCCATACATGGGAAGACTTAGCGACTGATTTCTACCACCAATACCAGTATAATGCCGACTTGGCGCCGACAAGAGTTCAGTTACAAGACATGACAATGGGGAAGAATGAAGGGTTCAAAGAGTACGCCCAAAAATGGAGAGACCTTGCTAGTAGGGTTCAACCACCTCTGACTGATATGGAGCTGTTGTACCCAAAATTTACCCTCTTTATTTTCATACACGCATATTATTGGTTTTATGGTTATGGAATAAAGGTATATTTAGCAAGCTTCATCAGGTTACAAGTGACGTTTATTTCGCCAATGGATATTTAGGTCTGGCTCGAAACCCAATTCTTTAAAGAAGGTCTTCAAATGTGTGAGTTTTCTCGAAGAAATATGGTGAAAAAGTGTGCTGAAAGTGCAGTTTTTACGCACTAAAAAATTCATAACTTGAAGACCGTGGCTCGTTTTAAACCTGTTCCGATGGCTAAAATTCCTTCTTGACGTCATCTACGTTTTTATCTCTCACGGCTGGAAGCCAATTTCAATCAGAAGGTCTTCAAAAATGCGGATTTATCAAGTATTTTTATACAAAAAATTTGTGACAGAAGTTTATTTGCGTCATGTTCAGAAAATTATAACTTGGTCGATTTTCATCGTATCGAGCTGGTTCCGGTGCCAAAATTTCAAAAATTGAGTTGGCTACGTTTTCACAGGAGGTATCAAGTTCGAAAGGTATCCAAAAGGCATTTGTCTTTTGCTCAGAGTGTGCGTGACGCGCCAAAAATCCTGAATACTGAATATAATTTCATCTGGGTCGAAACATCGAAAATTCATAACTCGGTCAATTTTTATCAGATCGGGCCCATGTTTTTACATAAGGTCACTGACTCAGAGATCTAAAAGTTTTCTTCTAAAGTCGAGACCAGGTTCTGCTCTGATCAATACTAGTTTTTTATTGAAGAACATGTCAGAGTTGAGGCTGGAGCCCACAATAAGTTTGTCTCAGGCGAAACTTCAAAAATTCATAACTAATTCACTATTTATCCGACTGAGCCCTTTTCGGACTTGAGTTATTTCTCAATTTCGGATACATTTTATTCTCACATTTGAACTTCAAAAATTGCACTTAAGTCCCTGCGATTTAGCCTGGAACGTGTCAGACTCAAGTGAATAAAAATCTGCGTTATTGCTTGTGGTTATTGGAGGCCCAATTGCACATTCAAAGCCCATATCATTTCTCTAATTTCCATTATATAATCTCATTCTTTTCACACAAACACAAAAAAAACCTTGGCCATAACCCTGTCAAAATATCAAATTCTTTCAAGAATCCTAAAAATCTTGAAATCCTTGTTACAAACCCCCATCTCACTACAAACAAGTCATTCGTTACAAACCCCCATCTCACTACTTTCACTACTTCTCCAGTAAGGGTAAGGCTGATTTAATCTCCATGGTCAAAAGGGTGTAGAAGCATTCATACATGCCATACCGGTTTTAACATTACAAAATTTCATATATTTATTTTCTTTGTATTTCATGGTATACTAATTTGTTTAATGTGTTCATGAGATTCAACATTACAGGTTTGGACCATCTAATAGTCTCATGCAGGGTTATTACAAAACGTTGATGCCGGATCATAACAACAACCAACGACACCATGACGCAGTGGTAAAGGGGGTGATCAGTGAGGTTAAGGGTGTGAGTTCAACACTCACCCCTATTGGTTTTGGTTTTCTTCCATTTTATTTATCCTTTTACCTATTTTCATTCTTTCTGTTTAAAACATTTTTCATAAAACCTAACATTTTTCATAAACCTTTGATTTTTCATAATAAACTCGAATAATTAATTTTAGGTTTTAAATTAATTTTTGGCTCAACACCCACCCCTGACATTTGCATTATTTTTATTTTCTAACCTTATTTTCCATTGATGCCTCTTCCCCAATCTATTTTTTGGCAAACTTAATTCTTTCTTGTTAATCATTACACATGAGCTTTTTTTTAAACCTTTTTTTAATTAAAATTAATTAGTGTGATACGGTGGGAGAACTGACTAGAGTTTTGCGTTTGTATTCGCACTTGTTCGGTTGAGCAAGAGTCGCCACCGACTTTTTTATTTTATCCTAAAGGAAAGGTTAAAAAAAGCACAGCAAAAACCTTTTGAGATATTTCGTGGGTTCGGGGGGTAGATTATGAAAAGGGAAGGTATTAGCACCCTTTTCATCCATGGTTATCCATGGGCTCTTAGTTACTTGGTTTTTTAGATCACTTGCCTTGATTTTCGATTGCTTGAAAATGTGGTGTGTGTGTGTGTTTTGAAAATGTTTTTGAAATAGATGCCTTGTTTTAGGCAACCAACGTAATGACTCATGTTTGAGTATATACGAAGGTGTGTATCTTTTTGAAAAGATATTTCAAATGTTTTTGGAAGTTTGTTTTGAAAGTGTTTGTGGAATGTGGTTTTTGAAAAGAAGACAAGTGTTTTTGCAAGTTGATCTCAAGTAACTAAGAGTTTTGTCTACCCTATTGTACTCAAAGGTTTTCTCTATGTTTTCAACCCCTTTTTAACAATTTTGTTCCACCATTGAATTTGGTGGACAATCTTGTGTTTAGGATGTTTAACGGGACGGGCGCGGGTCATTGTACGGACCATGAATGCAATGATGCCAAGTGTCTTTGGCAATTTGCTTTGAAGGGACTAGGATCATTCCATTTAGGCAACTTTCGAAAGCGTCATCGAGGGACTTATAATCATTTTGAATTCGTTTTGCCAAAGAAACTCGACGTGCAAGCATGGCCCATTTTGGAAGGCAACATGTGGGGTTACCCTAGAGGGTGCAAGTGTGATTGTGTATTGATTTCATGTATTTATCTTGTATTAGGTTATCTAGAGTTTGGTTTTATGTACATGCAAACCCTAGGTCTAACCATGGTATAATTGAAAGCGGTAAATTGCGGAATTTAAAGTCTACGCTATTACAAAATAAGTATCCGGGAGCGGGGGTACAAATTTACGAATGGGGATGAGACTTTAGGAATGTAGTGTCCAATAAGTTACAACCAAATCGAATTTGCGATCAAATGTAAATGTAACGAATAGCAATGTATAGAAATAGCAATTATATGTGTGTCAAGTGTATAATGTGAAATGTATTGCGTATTGTGTAAGTGTATATGTATATGTAATTATTTACAAGTGCGAAAATGTGAAATTAATGTATTATTAAGGTACGGTTAACTTAAAGAAAGAAATTAAAATATTTGTTTAATTAATTCTTTGTAATCTTGTATATTGTTAATATGTACAAAAAGAATGTTTTAATTAAATGTTTTAAATTGAAATTAAATTATGTATATAAAAAGTGTATTGATTATGTACAAGAAGAGTATTTTACTTAAAAGAAAAATTATATATTTATGTACAAATATTTTCCAAGAAAAGGAATTGTATTAACTTAAAGAATTTATGTATAAATCGAAATAAGTTAAATGAAAATAAAAAAGGTGTTTTAAACAATGTATGTTTATGTACTAAGGCATTAATGTACAAATAAAAATATTTTAAGTTAGAGGGATAAAATATATTTTGCTCCAAAAAATTAGAATTATGTTGTAAAAAATTTGATGTAATAAAAGCTCATATTAAAAAAATATAGATAGTTTTTGAAAATGGTTTTTTTTGACAAAAATTGGAAATGGGCTCTAAGGGAGGTTATGGCCCAAGCAGAAGAGAAATGGGGGGTGTCAACTTGGAACGTGCTTTGGGCTTAGGGCATCTGATGGGGCAAAGCCCATTGTGGTTTCACAACATTTTTTAGGGTTTGATTATTGTTTTCATTTGAAACGCGTTAGGGCTTATGAGCAGCGGCGGCGTTCGTCTTCTATCCTCTTCGTCTTTGTTCATCTTTTCGCCATGGATTTCTGAATACAACTCCTTCATGCAAGGCCAAACAGACGCCGTCATCCCTCTTTCACCCTCCGTAGACCACCCAGATCAAGTTACAAGGTATGATTTCGATCTCAAACGCATTAGGGTTTCATTCCTCTTTTGATTTTTTAGTTTCAATTGGGCTTTGACTTATGTGTTTTCTTTCGTTATTTTGACATGCATGCAAGGAGGTATAAGAGCACTACCTTTTGGAGATGGAGGAGGAGGGATTTTGGAGGCGTTGAGGCTCGACGGTGAAGGGAACGTGAATGAATCTTTGCTTCCTGGTACCTTTGTATATTTCGCCTGTTTATTGGGTTTAATGATGAACTGAAAACCTAATTTTTGATGTCTCTTCTTTCTTCTTCTCTTCCTTCCCTGGTTGTATGCTTGTATTGCCTTTGAATGCTCATTAGGTATGCTTCTTTTGTGTGATTACCTTGATGCCTCGAAACGCTTCTTTATCTCCTTGTTGCCTCTGCTTGCTTGATACATGTGATTGCTTCTTTATCTTCAATTGTCTTGTTGCCTTTTGGAATACTTGTTTGTATGCTGAGATTGATGCCTGTGATGTTGATTTTCTGAGGCTTTTGTGATGTTTGTCTGAAAGCTTCTTTATCTCGTCTCTTAGTTGCCTTTTGGAATGTTTTCTTCTTCTCTTCTTTGGCTTGCTGAGATTGATGCCTTTGTGTTTGGTTGTTGAAATGCCCTATGATGATAGTTTCTCTGAGGCTTTGCTTAGGTTTAGTTTGACAGGTTCAACACTTATTAGTTTTGGACTTTTTGTTGGACTTGCCTTCTGGTTCTTTAGGCTTGGTTATGGCCTTTGATGACTTGTGAGCATTGGGTTTATGTTTGTTGGTTATATCTTTGGATCAGTTTGACAGGGTTTTTAGAGGTTTGAATGTTTGGTTTAATTTGCCTATGATGAGGGTTTCTCTGAGGCTTTGGTTCTGTATGTTGCCTTGAAAAGCTTAGGGAACAAGTTATGGGTGTGAGGGCCTTGTGGCTTAGATTTTGAGCTGGACAGGTTCAGGTTTGGAAGGTTTTTGACAGGTTATGGGGTTTTGAGGCTCAGCAGGTTAATGGCTTTGGGAACTGGTTTGAACAGGTTTTAGCCAGGATGGTCCAGGGTTGGAGTTTTGTTTGATGTATAGTTTATATGTTTGGGATTTTGAACTGGTTTATGCAGGTTCAGCACAGGTTGGTGTTTACTGGTTTGCTCTTCATCTTGGACAGTTTTTGTATATTTGTTTGACAGGGTATACAGGTTATGTGTTTTCAGATTGTTGGTTTGGTGAGGCTTGAAGGCTTGATGCTTGCATTAGTTATGGCCTTGCAGGTTTGAACTTTACAGGTTCAGGTTTGTGAGGTTTCTGCTGTTTGTAGGCTTCAGCAGGTGGAGGCAATTTTTGAGTTGTTGCTTCTGTTTTTGATATCTTTCTGATCTCTTTCCTCTACTGTACTGTCTTCAGTTTGCTTTATATTACCTTCATGCCTCAAGCCTAAGCCTGCTTTCTTTTTCTCTTTTTCTTCTCTCTCCAGTACAGTTAATATATTTAAAATATGTTTATGCTCTGTACTTTCTGAAAGGGCAACTTGGGAAATGATGAAAATGAGTATGTTGCTTGCATATCATGCTTTCTCTGCATTTTTGTCTCTTTTCCTCCAGATTTTGTGCTTTTGATATCTTTCCAAATCTTCTTCTTTGATAGCTTTGAGTAGCCTTGTGACAGTAACTTGTACTTTTGGCAGAAAGTTTGAGTTTGGACTTTTAGTTTGGACTTGCTGTTTGCTTTTAAACTATGCAGTTTGACAATTTTTGAATTGTGCAATTTTGACTTTTGTGCATTCATTTTTAGCAAATAAACATTCATCCCTCTTTGTCAACCGGGAGAAATCCCGTGATTTGCAGAGAGGGTTAACTGATCCCAATCAGTGGCCCTTAATGATGAACTGTAATTTTATCTGTCTCCTTTATTTGATTATCTGCTATTTGACTTTTCTTTTTTTTTTCATTTGCAGATAAAAAAAATGAATGGAGCACTGGAGCAAGGGATGGCAGATGAAGAATTGAAGATTAGAAAAATGTTTAGGATAGCTTTTTTTTTTATTTAAGTTTAAATAAAATGTAAAATCATTGTTGTAAACAACAAAACAATTGTACAATTAATTTAAAAATCAATAAAAGTTTCTTTATCCAATTAATTATTTTTCCTCCTATTGTTTATTTATTATTTATAATTCTTTAATTAAAATAATTGAAAAATAAATTCCAATCACTTAATCTTAGAATAATAAATAATTTAAATAAACAAAGCTTTAGCATTTGATCAGTTAAACCTGGCATTTCCAACATCCAAAGCAAAACAACAATTAATCAAAACAACTGATCAGGCGCATTCCCTTTTTACTGATTTCTTACCAAACACTGTAAATCCAAACTGAATGTATCCTTTGACTGGTTCAATCAAACAAACGTGAATTCAAACCAAATCTCGGAATAACTTGCAAAGCATCGTAGAATTAAATCTTTCTGAAGAACCGCGCATGAACAACCCTAATTCCTGATTAAATGTCAAAGAAGCGTTCGCCTGATCGTAGTTGAGCCAAAATCAACCAAAACCCTAAACCAACTGTTTGAAACATTCTAGAGCCCTGAAAATCAATAAAACCCTAATTGTGTCTGACTGACGAGAAAAAGTCTGTTTGACCGATTCTTGAGTCAATCTGAAAAATCAGGAAACGCCTGAAGCTGTGATTTCTTGAGGAAAAAAAGCGAGGGCAAATTTTGGGGTACAACAGTTGCCCCTGTTCAATCTTCTTGAACCTGAAGAATTAGACTGGCAAGTTTGCCTTTCGCGACTTGAAGGTAAAAGAAGATTGGACACTAAAGTGCCCAGAAAATTTGCACTCGGCGATGTGATGGTAGAGGTGAATGGGCTTAAAGATGCCATTTGGTGATGGGCTTAAAGATGCCATCTGATGCGATAGAATCTTGTCAGGGGATGGGCTTAGAGATGCCATCTGAGAATGGGCTTAAAGATACCATTTGGTGACTGCTGGTAGGAGGATGGGCTTATAGATGCCATCTGAGAATGGTGAACTGTATGTCAATGGTGAGCGGACGAGTATCAGAAAGGCACCCGTGTTTTGGAACATCTCTGAATTGGGGGTCCGAACAAACAACAGATTGACATCCATGTTTGGAGAATCCGTAAACTATTTTTTGGAGGTCTTGAAGTTGAATAAGCAATAGAGCCACATCCGTTGTTGGGAAGCGTCCGTAAACTGTTTTCAAAAGTTGAGAAGAGTCTAAACAAGTGATAGGTTAACATCCGTTACTGGAGAACCCGTGAACTGTTTTCAGAAGTTTGAGAAGAGTCTGAACAAGTGATAGGTTAACATTCGTTACTGGAGAACCCGTGAACTGTTTTCAGAAATCTTGAAGTGGAAGAGGAACCGGTGTAGGGTTTCCTGATGATGCGTCTGTGTAAAACTGCATCTGAATGAATCTGGAATAAGTATCAGAATGTCGCAGTGCCTGGGTCAGATCTGAATTGTCTCTGAGTGAATCTAGAATAAGTATCATAATGTCGCCGTGCCTGGGTCACATCTGAATTATCTCTGAGTGAATCTGGAATAAGTATCAGAATGTCGCCATGTCTGGGTCACATCTGAACTATTTCTAGAAAGAATCTCAGAAGATGATCTTTGTCTGTCGACTGATCTTACCTGAAAAGGTAAAGGGTTAGTTGTATGCAATGTTATGATGCGTGACGCAATGTATGTGACATCAATGTTTATGACATGAATGTGATGAATGCGCATGTAAGCTGATGAGCTATCCTGCTGAGGATAAATGAATCCTGGGTGGCTGAAGATAAAAGAATCTTGACTGCTGTCGGGGAGAATAATTCCTTGGCTGCTACTGTGGAGGGCAAGAATCCTTGATTGTTGAAAAGTGAGAAGTCTTGGGACCACTGTTGGGGAAATCAGAAGCTTGGGTTGTATGCCAAACTACTGGGGACTTCCTGTCTTGAGGAGATCTTCACCGGAGAATATTCGAATATTCTGTGGGGAACTGAGAATGAGAGTCTTCAATCTGCTTGGGGATTTGATGGTTGGAAGTTTTAGCTTCGCTGGGGATGATGAAACTTGACTCTGAGTGGAGTTAGCTTCTGGAAGGTTCTCTTAGCTGGGGATTGCGAGAGTCCTCTGATTGCTGCAGGTGTTGATCTGGAATAAGTTACTGAACGTCGCCATCTCTGGGTCACATCTTGAACTATATCTGAAAACAAATCTGAATAAGTTATAGAATGTCGCCAAATCTTGGGTCACATCTTGAACTATATCTGGATGAAGGTCTGAATGAGTTATAGAATGTCGCCATCTCTGGGTCATATCTTGAACTATATCTAGATGAAGGTCTGAATGAGTTATAGAATGTCGCCATCTCTGGGTCACATCTTGAACTATATCTGGATGAAGGTCTGAATGAGTTATAGAATGTCGCCAAATCTTGGGTCACATCTTGAACTATCTCTAGAAACAAATCCGAATAAGTTATAGAATGTCGCCAAATCTTGGGTCACATCTTGAACTATATCTGGATGAAGGTCAGAATGAGTTATAGAATGTCACCATCTCTGGGTCACATCTTGAACTATATCTGGATGAAGGTCTGAATGAGTTATAGAATGTCGCCATCTCTGGGTCACATCTTGAACTATATCTGGATGAAGGTCTGAATGAGTTATAGAATGTCGCCATCTCTGGGTCACATCTTGAACTATATCTGGATGAAGGTCTGAATGAGTTATAAAATGTCGCCAAATCTTGGGTCACATCTTGAACTATCTCTAGAAACAAATCTGAATAAGTTATAGAATGTCGCCAAATCTTGGGTCACATCTTGAACTATATCAATCTTCTGCGGTGATGAGGGAATTGTTGAACACTTTTGACATTCGAATGCCCCCAGTGGTGATGAAGGAGTCTTGAATCAGATTACTCTGCATATTGAGAGATTTCTTGAAATCTTGGCTGGACTGCCCCAGGTTAGCTGAACTTTGGAAGATCTGTTAGACCTTGACTAGACTGCCCCAGGTTAATTGGATGGTGCTATGTCATGCCCCCTTGTTGATAGGATATTTGTAAAGGAAGTGCCGTCCTTTTGAAGTGATTTTGCTCGCTGAGAGAGTTTTCGTTCCTCCGAACATTCGCTGTATGAAATTCTTCGCTGTCAAACAAAAAGCCAAATGCAGACCGTGATATTCAAGTAATGCAAAGTTTATGTTTGTCTCGAAGTTTTTCAAAATGTGTTTTTTAGCAGAAAACTTTTTATAAGACAGATCAACACAAGATTTAGAGCAAAGCCTTACAGGAGTCAGGATACCTTTTGTAACAGTATGCTTTCGAACTAACCCATGCTTCAATTAGGACTTTTGAAGGGTTGTAACGTGGCTTGGTTCACGGCTTAAGAAACAAAGGATAAAGTCTCAAAGTATATTTGTACCCACCCGCTCTTCGTGATGTTCTTCATACCTAAGCTCAGTTAATTGTGCGTCATACTCTGTTTTGAGTTCGGAACGACTTTTGGGCGATGGTTCATCAGTTGAATTTGGGGAGACAGTCATCATCTCCTTTTTTCTTTTTCAACATTTTTCATGTTATTGAGGATTTTGTAATGAGCTCACTATTTTGATTTTGATTTGTTATCCCTAACTTTTGCCTGACTGTTCCCATTTTCGAGATTACAGTCAGCGGGATGCCCCAGCTTTCTCGAGCTTCCTTTACAGGTTTTGGCTCAGTGGGCTTTTTTTTCTTTTGAGAGATTGACTGTCTATGTGATAGGGAACCACCCTTGTCTTTTGATTCCATAGGAATGCTTTTTTTTTCGACGTCGTTCGTTGTATTACGAATTGAGAGTTTGCAACTTCAATGCGCATTTTCTTTTGAATTAACTGACAGACTACCCTGCCCCAGGTTTATATCAAAGGTTTTGATTGTTTAGAACAGAAAACTCCTACTTCTTTGGCTCGAAGGGGTTGACTAGGGATTAACTTCCTTATAACTCCAGTGTTTGGGAATTGAAAGAAATGCCTGTACATCATCAGCAAGGTCTGTTCAAAAGCATGCTGTATGAAATTATGGTATTTGTTGTACCCCAAAATTTGCCCTCGCATTTTACCACAAGAAATCTCAGCTTCAGGCATTTCCTGATTTTTCAAACTGGCTCAAGAATCGGTCAAACGGACTTTCCTCGTCAGTCAAACAAAAATTAGGGTTTTACTGGTTTTCATGGCTCTAGCACAGTTCACAAAGTTGGCTTAGGGTTTTGGTTGACTTTGACTTAATTTTGATCAGTCGAACGTTATTTGGCATTTAATTGGGAATTAAGGTTTTTGTGGGCATATTCTCAGAAGGATTTAAATTCCACAGCACTTTGCAAGTTATTCCGAGATTCGGTTTGAATTCGCATTGTTTTGATTTAATTAGTAAAAGAGACAGTTGGTTTGAATTCACGTTGGTTTGTTTGAGCCGGTCAAAAGAAATATGCAGTTTGGATTTACAGTGCTTGGTAAGAAATCAGTGAAGAGGGAATGCGCCTGTTTGGTTTGTTTCGGTTAACTGTTACTTTGCTTTGGATATTGGAAAGGCCAAGATTAACTGATCAATTACTAAGGCATTGTTTTATTTAAATTATTTATTATTCTAAATTAAGTGATTGAAATTTATTTTTCAATTATTTTAATTCAAAGAGTTTTAAATAATAAATAAACAATAAAGAGAAAAACAGAATTAATCGGATAATGGAAACTTTTATTTATTCTTAAATTAACTGTACAATTATTGTTTATAATTTAATTACAAACAATGGTTTTACATCAATTTAAATTTAAATAAAAAAGAAAACTATCCTATTTCTTCTAATTCTTCAGTCTTCATTTAGTACCCCTCTCCATTCAATTATTCATCTGCAAAAAGAAAAGGAGAAAAGTCAGTGACTGATAAATAAATAAAGACAGATAAAAGAAATTCATCATTAAGGGCCACTGATTGGGATCAGTTAACCCTCTCTGCAAATCACGGGATTCCTCTCGGTTCACAAAGAGGGAAGAATTTTATTTAATCATGAATGCAAAGTTGAGAAAAAATGCAAAGTGTCAAAATGCATAAGTTCAAAATGTCAAACTGCATAGTTCAGAAGCAAGTTCAAACCAAACTGAAAAAATCCAAAATTGCAACTTTCTGTCCAAATCCAAAAGTGTCAAACTTACTGTCAAATGTGCCAAAGGTACTCAAAGCTGTCAAAAGAAGATTTGGCAAAGATATGGAAAGTTCAAAAAAATACAAAGTCTACTCAAAGCTGTCAAGAAAAGATAAAGAATGCAGAGGAAATCCATTATGCAAGCAAACCTATTCATATCATCATTTCCCAACAAGGGTGGCCCCTTCAGAAAAAGGTACAGCAAAAACATATTTTAACATTTTTTTTAAGCTGTACTAAGAGAGAAGAGTGGAGAGATAAGGAGCAGGTTTTTAGGCTTTTAGGCAGGAAGAAGCAGATACAAAAGAAAGCAAAACACAGTAGAAGAAAAGGGAGAGAAATATATAAAACAGAAAACACCTCCAAACTGAGAACCTGTTAAAGCTCAGGTCTGCAAGCATAATTTGCAAACGAACCATCAAGCAATAATCAGCACAACCTCAAACACATAACCTGCTAAGCCTCAAGCATCATACCTGCTAAAGCCATCAACCAGAAACAAAGCCATACCAGCATATACACTAAACCATTGCCTACTGCACTACAAAAACCTGCTGTCTGCATTGCCACAACCTGCCTAAGCATTACCAAAATCTTGGCCTAAACATCAAAAACCTGTTCAAGGCCAAACCTGAAACCAACATGGCATAAACCATACCTGTATTAACCTAAACCAATTTACAAACCTGCAGAAGAAACTCACCAAAAGGCCTGTCCAGCTTCAAGCCTAATACATCAAACTAAAAGCCAGTTTCAACACAAATTACCTGCCTATTATCACACTCAAGCCAACCAACTCAACGTAGGCCAAAAACCTGTTTGAAGCCTTCAAGCCTCAAGCATTAAGGGCAAACATTCAGGGCAAAGGGAGAAGAGAACAAGAAGTATATTCAAGGCAGGCCCTCAGGAAATTCATCACAGGGCAATCCAAAGGTATCTTAAAGCATATCCAAGCATATTCAAAGGCAACACGAGTCAGAAGAAGAAAGAAAATCTAAGGCAACATGGGCATACGAACGAAGTAGGAAAGCCTCAGACAACACCATCATAGGCCATTAAACAAGCTCAACAGCTTCAAGGGCAAGCTCAAAGCAACAAGTCAGAAGAAGAGGAAAAGCAATAAGCAACTAAGGCAACTCAGTGTCAAAACCCTCGAGCCCTCAGTAAGAACTCATCATTGGGCAAAAAGAAACATAAGCAAGCATCTCAACAAACGTTCAAGGCAATAAGCATACAACACAAGCAAATTCGAGGCTAACAGAAAGAAAAGATGAAAAGATGTTAAGATTCTCAGCTTAACATCACAGAACCTGAAGCAAAGCGCGCCTCTGCCTCGCCCTCCGCCCTTGGCCTCCTAGCTTTCCCCACCCTCCTTCCTCCTTCTCCAGGTAGCAACTTCACACTCTCCTTCGCTTTTCGCTCAAAATTCCTCGAATGATAACATAATAAAATCAACTCAGAATCAATAAACTTGAAAAAATCATGAACATGCAACTATAACAAAAGCCTAACGAAAAGGAAAACGCTTATACCGTATATCAGTTGTCCCCTAGCGTCCGGTTGAAGGGAGGAGGAAGATGGAGAACCGGTGGCCTTGGGCTGACGAACTCATGCTGGGCACTCAGAAGCAAACGAGGAAGACGAAGATGAACGAAACTCCAAGATGAGCGCCGCTGTACACAAACCCTAAGCCAATTGTCCCAACTGAAAGCAAATTAACAAAACCCTAAAACTGTTCGTTCAACCATGGGCCTAATGCGTTTCTGAGACACCTAAGCCCAAGACAATTCCTCATACCCCCCCCCCCCCCCCCCCTTTTTGTCTTCAGTTTTGGTTGGGGCTTATTGCCTTTAGGGCCCATTTAGAGTTTTAAATCATTTTCTTTTATAAAACAAATTATTAATTTACTAACTTAATTTTTCTAACAAATATTTTGTTAACACTAACTTTTCTTTTTTATATCTAACTTTATATATAACTTTTCATTTTCTAATTTAAATTTTATTTGTACATAACACTTAAAAATACATTTATTTTTAATATACATAATTCAATTCTTGATATTTAATTGAAACATATTTTGTACATAAATAATAAAATACATTTTCTACATCATATAATTAAAATTGAAAATACCTGTTTTATTCTTTTAATTAAAACACTTTTTGTACATAACAAATGGAAGAAAAAAATACTTTTTGTATACATGATTAAAACTTAGAAATATTTTCTTTTCTTAAAACATCATTTTTATACATAATTTAATTAGAACTTAAACATTCAATTAAAACATATTCTTTTGTACATATTAAAAAAGACAAGATCATTAATTAAATTAAACAGACATTTAATTTTTCTTTAAGTTAAAACAATACTCAATACATATCAACATTCACATTGTCGCACCTGTAAATAATCACATACTTACACAATACATCTCACACTTACAAATACATTCACATTGCTCCTATACCCACTTGTTTGTCTTATACATTGATATACATCATTTACATTTGATCGCAAATTCGATTTGGTTGTAACTTATTGGATACTATAAGTCTCATCCCCATTTGTGAATATTGTACCCCCACTCCCGGATACTAATTTTGTAATAGCGTAGACTTTACATTTTCGCAATTTACCGCTTTCAATTATACCATGGTTAGACCTAAGGTTTGCATGTACATAAAATCAAACGCTAGATAACCTAATACAAGACAAACAAGCTTGAAAATGAACACACAAATCACACTTGCACCCTCTAGGGTATTCCACTTGTTGCCTTTCAAAATTGGGCCATGTTGCATGTTAGGTCTCTTTGGGCAAAACAAACAAATCAAATGATCATAGTCCCTCGATAACACTTTCAAAATATTGCCAAAACAAATGATCAAGTCCCTTAAAGAAAATGCCCAAAGATACTTGGCACCATTGCAATTATGGTCTAAACGATGACCCGCGCCTGTCCCTTTCACATCCTAACATGAGATTGTCCACCAAATACAATGGTGGAACAAACTTATTAAAAGGGTTAAAACATAGCAATAAACTTTGAGAAAATTTAGGAGTAGATAACCTCTTAGTTACTTGAATAAAACTTGCAAAAACACTTGCCTTCTTTTCAAAAACCACAATCCACAACACTTTCAAACAAACTCTCAAAAACATTTGAAAACATCTTTTCGAAAAGATACACACTTTTGTAAAACACTCAAACACGAGTCAAATACATTGGTCGCCTAAGACAAGGCATCTCTTCAAAAACATTTTCAAAACACATACACACACCACATTTTCAAGCAATCGAAAATCAAGGCAAGTGATCTAAAAAACCAAGTAACTAAGAGCCCATGGATAACCATGGATGAAAAGGGTGCTAATACCTTCCCTTTTCATAATCTACCCCCCGAACCCACGAAATATCTCAAAAGGTTTTTGCTGTGCTTTTTCAACCTTTCCTTTAGGATAAAATAAAAAGTCGGTGGCGACTCTTGCTCAACCGAAACATTTGCGAAAACAAACGCAAAACCATAGTCAGTTCTCCCACCGCATCACCAGAACTGGCGACTCTGCTGGGGACATTACTACTCAAAGTGGGGTTACCTTAGGGTTTAAATCACCTTTATTTTTAATTGATTGCTTTGTTTGCTTTTACACTTGTGGGCTTTGTATCGGAGTTTCATAGATCCTAACCCGGATCTGGGGAAAACCCCTTTTAGGTAGCATAATCTGTGAGGGACCTGTCCGGCGTATACCGACATGGGTGAAGCAGTGGCTACGTTGGTGTGGCGCCTTGGTCTGTACCGATATCCCTTGTGTTGAAACGGGGAGAATATGGGTCTTCCAAGGAGTCATTAAGCACCAACCGACCTTAGAACCCTAAATTGACCCAACTTGGCCATTAGAACAGTAGCAGTATGCTACGCTCATTGAGGCTAAACTCTCGCGATGGTTCCGGCCGCGAGAAAAGATTGCGATGCTTGAGTTATGACCGATTGAGGGTAGCCAATGATTTGAGATCCTCTAGAACCCGGTTACTTTTGATAGGACAGGTTTTAACCAACGAACTGAAAGAGGGTAGTACCTGAACCCCATGCAAGCCTAAACCTAAGGACTTGTTTGCTTTGTGTGAATATGTTTGCCTGTATATACACTCACTAGCTTGTGCATACATGTACATAACATCATGACATCATACCATAGCATTTTCAATAACCATTTCAAGGATCTCGAAGGTTCTTTTGATGTAGGGTTACGTTGAACCAGACGTCTACCAAGGGGCAAGAGGTTTCTCCTCTAACCAATGCCAACCAAAGTTCAAGTGCAACAACTTGAATTAGTGGCTATGACCCATTCGACATGGTGAGCTTGATTCTCGTGGAAGGACGTCCACCGGTGCAAAATTCTCCAATCCAAGAGCAGAGTTCAACCTCTAACATTTTCTTGTGTTTACTCCAAGAGATCCTTGAAAGCATGCATCCACATATCATGCATTGCATTTTAACAGTCTTTCCTTTTTCAGGTTTCCTTACTCTACTGCTGTTTATTTCAGCAAGAGATGGCTCTAGAAAGGTCTGTCAAAGACATTCAAGACCAGACTGCTCAGCTGCAGGAGATGTTCCTGAACTTGTCTCTGGGGCAAGAAGAAATGAAAGCTCTCCTCACCAAGGGCATGGAGAATTCCAACAATTCCAGGAGTGACCAGCTTGCGGAGCTGCAGTTCGATTTGACAACCTTGAGGACTCAAATGATGGGACAGTTGGTGGGCCAGATGGCTCTCATCCAAGACCTATCCCAAAGACAAGAGGAACTCAGAGTTCTTGTCCGCCAACTGCTTCCAAACAACCAACTGGGGCAAACAGCTGAGATCAAAGAGCAAGTCACCGCTCAGCCTCCATCCACTCAAAAGGACAAAGGGAAAGTTCCTTTGCTTGCTTCAGGGTCACAAGCCCATCAACAACCTCGCCAGCGTCCACGAGGAAATCGGCATAAGCAAGAAACGTCGAGAAGACAGTTCACGGAGACTGAAATACCATCATTTTTCATACTGAAGCGCCTGTTGGAGGTCAACTTGCTTACCGTAAAGGACTCTCCTCAGAAGCTCAATACCTCCTCTCCTAACTATCATCCCGACGCATTTTGTGTTTACCACTCCTACAGCCCGGGACACGACACCAACGACTGTTGGGCCTTGAAGAACAAGATTCAAGATCTGATCGACATTGGGGTGCTGGAATTCATGCCAGACGGCGAGATGAAAATCTTCCGTTAAAGGGTTCTCCGCTTGAAGTGACGAAGCTCAAGCTGAAAGACTTTTGCTTCTTTTTGAATTTTCAAAGTTGTAATTTCTTTTGCTGTCAAACAATTATCTATTGATGTTAAACTCTGTTTTCATTAATGCATTGCATGTGTTTGTCTTGAATTCATCCATTCGTTTCACTACTCTTATGCTTTTCTTTATGATATTTGACTCTTGATAAAAATCTGTAAGCCTTTAGAGGGAGGATGACGAAACAATACCATGATCTTATACAGTATGCTTTTGAACAGACCTTGCTGACGATGTACAGGCATTTCTTTCAATTCCCAAACACTGGAGTTATAAGGAAGTTAATCCCTAGTCAACCCCTTCGAGCCAAAGAAGTAGGAGTTTTCTGTTCTAAACAATCAAAACCTTTGATATAAACCTGGGGCAGGGTAGTATCTCAGTTAATTCAAAAGAAAATGCACATTGAAGTCGCAAACTCTTAGTTCGTAATACAACAAACGATGTCAAAAAAAAGAGAAAGCATTCCTTTGGAATCAAAAGACAAGGGTGGTTCCCTATCACATAGACAGTCAATCTCTCAAAAGAGAAAAGCCCACCGAGCCAAAACCTATAAAGGAGGCTTGAGAAAGCTGGGGCATCCCGCTGACAGTAATCCCGGAAAACGGTAACAGTCAGGCAAAAGTTAGGGATAACAAATCAAAATCAAAATAGTGAGGTCATTACAAAATCCTCAACAACATGAAAAATGTTGAGAAAAGAAAAAAGGAGATGATGACTGTCTCCCCAAATTCAAACTGGTGAACCATCGCCCGAAAGTCGTTCAAAACTCAAAACAGAGAGTGACGCACAATTAACTGAGCTTAGGCTGAAGAATATCACGAAGAGCGGGTGGGTACAAATATACTTTGAGCCTTTATCCTTTGTTTCTTAAACCGTGAACCAGGCCACATTACAACCCTTCAAAAGTCCTAATTGAAGCACGGGTTAGTTCGAAAGCGTACTATTACAAAAGGTATCCTGACTCCTGTAAGGCTTTACTCTAAATCTTGTGTTGACTAGTCTTATGAAAAGTTTTCTGCTAAAAACTCATTTTTCAAAACTTTGAGACAAACATAAACTTTGCATTGTTTGAATATCACTGTCTGCATTTGGCTTTTTGTTTGACAGCGAAGAAATTCATACAGCGAATGTTCGGAGGAACGAAAACTCTCTCAGTGAGCAAAATCACTTCAAAAGGACGACACTTCCTTTACCAATCTCCTATCCGCAAGGGACATGACATGTCACAATTCAATTAACCTGGGGCAGTCCAGTCAAGGTCCAACAGATCTTTCAGAGTTCAGTTAACCTGGGGCAGTCCAGTCAAGATTTCAAGAAATCTCTCAATATGCAGAGTAATCCGATTCAAGATTCCTTCATCACCACTTGGGGTATTCGAATGTCAAAAGTGTTCAACAAATCAACTATCACATTTCCAGACTCGATTCCTGTATCTAGCTAGGGCACGTCTGAAGAGTTCGAAGATTCGATTCCTGTATCCAGCCAGGGCACATCTATCAACTACAACATTTCCAGATTCGATTCCTGTATCCAGCCAGGGCATATCTGTTGATCACATTTCCAGACTCGATTCCTGTATCTAGCCAGGGCACGTCTGAAGAGTTCGAAGATTCGATTCCTGTATCCAGCCAGGGCACATCTATCAACTACAACATTTCCAGATTCGATTCCTGTATCCAGCCAGGGCATATCTGTTGACCACATTTCCAGACTCGATTCCTGTATCTATCCAGGGCACGTCTGAAGAGTTCGAAGATTCGATTCCTGTATCCAGCCAGGGCATATCTGTTGACCACATTTCCAGACTCGATTCCTGTATCTAGCCAGGGCACGTCTGAAGAGTTTGAAGATTCGATTCCTGTATCCAGCCAGGGCATATCTATCAACTATCACAACTCCAGATTCGATTCCTGTATCCATCCAGGGCATATCTGTTGACCACATTTCCAGACTCGACTCCTGTATCCAGCCAGGGCACGTCTGAAGAATTCCAGATCAACACCTGTAACAAGCCAGGAAAACATCTGTGAACGACCGATTGTAGATCAACACCTGTAATAAGCCAGGAAAACATCTGTGAACGACCGATTGTAGACCAACACCTGTAACAAGCCAGGAATTTATCTACATCACCACTTGGGGCATTCGAATGTCAAAAGTGTTCAAAAACCCGATGCAGTTTTACACAGACTCATCGTCAGGATATCCTACACAGATCTCCTCAAAACAGGAAGACCCCAGTAGTTTGGCATACAACCCAAGCTTCTAATTCTCCCAACAGTGGTCCCAAGACCTCTCATTTTCAACGATTGAAGACTCTTGCCCTCCACAGCAGCAGCCAAGGATTTATTTTCCCCGGCAGCAATCAAGATTCTTTTATCTTCAGCCGTCCAGAATTCATCTATCCTCAGCATTAGCTCATCAGCTTACATGCGCATTCATCACATTCATGTCATAAACATTGATGTCACATACATTGCATCATGCATCATAACATTACATACAACTAACCCTTTGCCTTTTCAGGTAAGATCAGTCGACAGACACAGATCATCTTCCGAGATTCATCCAGAAATAGTTCAGATGTGACCCGGACACGGCGACATTCTGATACTTATTCCAGATTCATCCAAATACAGCTTTACACGAGCTCATCATCAGGAACCCCTACACCGGTTCCTCTTCAAGATGTCTGAAAACAGTTTACGGATTCTTCCCAACAACGGATGTCAATCTACCAACTTGTTCAGATGCAATTTTTGAAAACAGTTTATGGACGCTTCCCAACAACGGATGCTGCTCTATTGCTTATTCAACTTCAAGACTTCTGAAAACAGTTCACGGGTTCTCCAAGTAACGGATGTTAACCTATCACTTGTTCAAATTCTTCTCAAGACTTCTGAAAACAGTTTACGGATTCTTCCCAACAACGGATGTTAATCTACCAACTTGTTCAGACTCTTCTCAACTTTTGAAAAACAGTTTACGGACGCTTCCCAACAACGGATGCTGCTCTATTGCTTATTCAATCTCAAATAGTTTACGGATTCTCCGAAACGTGGATGTCAATCTATTGCTTACTCAGACCCCCGATTCAGAGATGTTCCAAACATGGGTGGATTTCTGATACTTGTCCACTCACCATTGACATACAGTTCAACATAACCAGATGGCATCTATAAGCCCATCCTTCTACCAGCAGTCACCAGATGGCATCTTTAAGCCCATCACCAAATGGCATCTCTAAGCCCATTCCCCGACAAGATTCTATCGCACCAGATGGCATCTTTAAGCCCATCACCAAATGGCATCTTTAAGCCCATTCACCTCTACCATCATATCGCCGAGCGCAAATTTTCTGGGTACTTTAGTGTCCAATCTTCTTTTACCTTCAAGTCGCGAAAGGCAAACTTGCCAATCTAACTCTTCAGGTCCAAGAAGATTGAACAGGGGCAACTGTTGTACCCCAAAATTTGCCCTCGCATTTTACCACAAGAAATCTCAGCTTCAGGCATTTCCTGATTTTTCAAACTGGCTCAAGAATCGGTCAAACGGATTTTCCTCGTCAGTCAAACAAAAATTAGGGTTTTGCTGGTTTTCATGGCTCTAGCACAGTTCACACAGTTGGCTTAGGGTTTTGGTTGACTTTGACTTAATTTTGATCAGGCGAACGTTATTTGGCATTTAATCGGGAATTAAGGTTTTTGTGGGCATATTCTCAGAAGGATTTAAATTCCACAGCACTTTGCAAGTTATTCCGAGATTCGGTTTGAATTCGCATTGTTTTGATTTAATCAGTAAAAGAGACAGTTGGTTTGTATTCACGTTGGTTTGTTTGAGCCGGTCAAAAGAAATATGCAGTTTGGATTTACAGTGCTTGGTAAGAAATCAGTGAAGAGGGAATGCGCCTGTTTGGTTTGTTTCGGTTAACTGTTACTTTGCTTTGGATATTGGAAAGGCCAGGATTAACTGATCAATTACTAAGGCATTGTTTTATTTAAATTATTTATTATTCTAAATTAAGTGATTGAAATTTATTTTTCAATTATTTTAATTCAAAGAGTTTTAAATAATAAATAAACAATAAAGAGAAAAACAGAATTAATCGGATAATGGAAACTTTTATTTATTCTTAAATTAACTGTACAATTATTGTTTATAATTTAATTACAAACAATGGTTTTACATCAATTTAAATTTAAATAAAAAAGAAAACTATCCTATTTCTTCTAATTCTTCAGTCTTCATTTAGTACCCCTCTCCATTCAATTATTCATCTGCAAAAAGAAAAGGAGAAAAGTCAGTGACTGATAAATAAATAAAGACAGATAAAAGAAATTCATCATTAAGGGCCACTGATTGGGATCAGTTAACCCTCTCTGCAAATCACGGGATTCCTCCCGGTTCACAAAGAGGGAAGAATTTTATTTAATCCTGAATGCAAAGTTGAGAAAAAATGCAAAGTGTCAAAATGCATAAGTTCAAAATGTCAAACTGCATAGTTCAGAAGCAAGTTCAAACCAAACTGAAAAAATCCAAAATTGCAACTTTCTGTCCAAATCCAAAAGTGTCAAACTTACTGTCAAATGTGCCAAAGGTACTCAAAGCTGTCAAAAGAAGATTTGGCAAAGATATGGAAAGTTCAAAAAAATACAAAGTCTACTCAAAGCTGTCAAGAAAAGATAAAGAATGCAGAGGAAATCCATTATGCAAGCAAACCTATTCATATCATCATTTCCCAACAAGGGTGGCCCCTTCAGAAAAAGGTACAGCAAAAACATATTTTAACATTTTTTTAAGTTGTACTAAGAGAGAAGAGTGGAGAGATAAGGAGCAGGTTTTTAGGCTTTTAGGCAGGAAGAAGCAGATACAAAAGAAAGCAAAACACAGTAGAAGAAAAGGGAGAGAAATATATAAAACAGAAAACACCTCCAAACTGAGAACCTGTTAAAGCTCAGGTCTGCAAGCATAATTTGCAAACGAACCATCAAGCAATAATCAGCACAACCTCAAACACATAACCTACTAAGCCTCAAGCATCATACCTGCTAAAGCCATCAACCAGAAACAAATCCATACCAGCATATACACTAAACCATTTCCTACTGCACTATAAAAACCTGTTGTCTGCATTGCCACAACCTGCCTAAGCATTACCAAAATCTTGGCCTAAACATCAAAAACCTGTTCAAGGCCAAACCTGAAACCAACATGGCATAAACCATACCTGCATTAACCTAAACCAATATACAAACCTGCAGAAGAAACTCACCAAAAGGCCTGTCCAGCTTCAAGCCTAATACATCAAACTAAAAGCCAGTTTCAACACAAATTACCTGCCTATTATCACACTCAAGCCAACCAACTCAACGTAGGCCAAAAACCTGTTTGAAGCCTTCAAGCCTCAAGCATTAAGGGCAAACATTCAGGGCAAAGGGAGAAGAGAACAAGAAGTATATTCAAGGCAGGCCCTCAGGAAATTCATCACAGGGCAATCCAAAGGTATCTTAAAGCATATCCAAGCATATTCAAAGGCAACACGAGTCAGAAGAAGAAAGAAAATCTAAGGCAACATGGGCATACGAACGAAGTAGGCAAGCCTCAGACAACACCATCATAGGCCATTAAACAAGCTCAACAGCTTCAAGGGCAAGCTCAAAGCAACAAGTCAGAAGAAGAGGAAAAGCAATAAGCAACTAAGGCAACTCAGTGTCAAAACCCTCGAGCCCTCAGTAAGAACTCATCATTGGGCAAAAAGCAACATAAGCAAGCATCTCAACAAACGTTCAAGGCAATAAGCATACAACACAAGCAAATTCGAGGCTAACAGAAAGAAAAGATGAAAAGATGTTAAGATTCTCAGCTTAACATCACAGAACCTGAAGCAAAGCGCGCCTCCGCCTCGCCCTCCGCCCTTGGCCTCCTAGCTTTCCCCACCCTCCTTCCTCCTTCTCCAGGTAGCAACTTCACACTCTCCTTCGCTTTTCGCTCAAAATTCCTCGAATGATAACATAATAAAATCAACTCAGAATCAATAAACTTGAAAAAATCATGAACATGCAACTATAACAAAAGCCTAACGAAAAGGAAAATGCTTATACCGTATATCAGTTGTCCCCTAGCGTCCGGTTGAAGGGAGGAGGAAGATGGAGAACCGGTGGCCTTGGGCTGACGAACTCACGCTGGGCACTCAGAAGCAAACGAGGAAGACGAAGATGAACGAAACTCCAAGATGAGCGCCGTTGTACACAAACCCTAAGCCAATTGTCCCAACTGAAAGCAAATTAACAAAACCCTAAAACTGTTCGTTCAACCATGGGCCTAATGCGTTTCTGAGACACCTAAGCCCAAGACAATTCCTCATACCCCCCCCCCCCCCCTTTTGTCTTCAGTTTTGGTTGGGGCTTATTGCCTTTAGGGCCCATTTAGAGTTTTAAATCATTTTCTTTTATAAAACAAATTATTAATTTACTAACTTAATTTTTCTAACAAATATTTTGTTAACACTAACTTTTCTTTTTTATATCTAACTTTATGTCTAACTTTTCATTTTCTAATTTAAATTTTATTTGTACATAACACTTAAAAATACATTTCTTTTTAATATACATAATTCAATTCTTGATATTTAATTGAAACATATTTTGTACATAAATAATAAAATACATTTTCTACATCATATAATTAAAATTGAAAATACCTCTTTTATTCTTTTAATTAAAACACTTTTTGTACATAACAAATGGAAAAAAAAATACTTTTTGTATACATGATTAAAACTTAGAAATATTTTCTTTTCTTAAAACATCATTTTTATACATAATTTAATTAGAACTTAAACATTCAATTAAAACATATTCTTTTGTACATATTAAAAAAGGCAAGATCATTAATTAAATTAAATAGACATTTAATTTTTCTTTAAGTTAAAACAATACTCAATACATATCAACATTCACATTGTCGCACCTGTAAATAATCACATACTTACACAATACATCTCACACTTACAAATACATTCACATTGCTCATATACCCACTTGTTTGTCTTATACATTGATATACATCATTTACATTTGATCGCAAATTCGATTTGGTTGTAAATTATTGGATACTATAAGTCTCATCCCCATTTGTGAATATTGTACCCCCACTCCCGGATACTAATTTTGTAATAGCGTAGACTTTATATTTTCGCAATTTACCGCTTTCAATTATACCATGGTTAGACCTAAGGTTTGCATGTACATAAAATCAAACGCTAGATAACCTAATACAAGACAAACAAGCTTGAAAATGAACACACAAATCACACTTGCACCCTCTAGGGTATTCCACTTGTTGCCTTTCAAAATTGGGCCATGTTGCATGTTAGGTCTCTTTGGGCAAAACAAACAAATCAAATGATCATAGTCCCTCGATAACACTTTCAAAATATTGCCAAAACAAATGATCAAGTCCCTTAAAGAAAATGCCCAAAGATACTTGGCACCATTGCAATTATGGTCTAAACGATGACCCGCGCCCGTCCCTTTCACATCCTAACATGAGATTGTCCACCAAATACAATGGTGGAACAAACTTATTAAAAGGGTTAAAACATAACAATAAACTTTGAGAAAATTTAGGAGTAGATAACCTCTTAGTTACTTGAATAAAACTTGCAAAAACACTTGCCTTCTTTTCAAAAACCACAATCCACAACACTTTAAAACAAACTCTCAAAAACATTTGAAAACATCTTTTCGAAAAGATACACACTTTTGTAAAACACTCAAACACGAGTCAAATACATTGGTCGCCTAAGACAAGGCATCTCTTCAAAAACATTTTCAAAACACATACACACACCACATTTTCAAGCAATCGAAAATCAAGGCAAGTGATCTAAAAAACCAAGTAACTAAGAGCCCATGGATAACCATGGATGAAAAGGGTGCTAATACCTTCCCTTTTCATAATCTACCCCCCGAACCCACGAAATATCTCAAAAGGTTTTTGCTGTGCTTTTTCAACCTTTCCTTTAGGATAAAATAAAAAGTCGGTGGCGACTCTTGCTCAACCGAAACATTTGCGAAAACAAACGCAAAACCATAGTCAGTTCTCCCACTGCATCACCAGTATTGTTTCGTCATCCTCCTTCTAAAGGCTTGTAGCTTTTTATCAAGAGTCAAATATCATAAAGAAAAGCATAAGAGTAGTGAAAACGAATAGATGAATTCAAGACAAACATATGCAATGCATTAATGAAACAGAGTTTAACATTAAAAGATAATTGTTTGACAACAAAAGAAATTACAACTTTGAAAATTCAGAATGAAACAAACACAATCTCAATGATTTGGCACAGGAGGAGTGATCATGCTGGGGTCTCTGGGGGACCAAACTCAATCTCCTTGGCATCGATCATGTCTTGGATCTTGTTCTTCAGAGGCCAACAGTTGTTGGTATCATGCCCCGGGCTATCAGAGTGGTATTCACATCTTTCATTGGGGTGATAAGTAGGAGCAGACGTGTTTGGGTTCCGGAGAGGAGCCCTCAATGTAATCATGTCCCTCTTCAATAAGTGTTGCAGTGCCTGAGACAGTGACATGTTGATCTTGGTGAACTGCCTCTTAGGTGCGACCTCCTTATGCTGATGCCCCTGTCTTGGTTGAGCAGGTATAGGATTATGGATCAAGATTGCCCCTACATGTTGGTCATGACGACCCTTTTGACTGTTCGCAGCATTGGACTCCTTCTTTCCGTTGTAGGGAATTATCTGAGTATCCGAGGATGCAGCTCCTTGGATCTTTCCACTTTTGATGCCCGCTTCGACCCTTTCGCCGGTCAGTATTAGCTCGGTGAAACCAGCTGAGGAGCTTCCAATTAAGTGCTTGAAGAAAGGCCCCGTCAAAGTTCCCATGAAGATGTCAATCAGCTCTCTGTCAGTTAAAGAAGTTTGCACCCTACCAGCCAAATCTCTCCACTTTTGGGCATATCCCTTGAAATTCTCGTCGAAACCCATGGTCATGTTCTGCAACTGCACACGAGTTGGTGCAAGATCAGCATTGTACTGATACTGTTCGTAAAAAGCCCTGGCTAGATCTTCCCAGGTGTGGATGCGAGAACTCTCCAATTGATAGAACCACTCGAGTTGAGCCTCTACCAAACTTTCTTGGAAGAAATGGATCCAGAGTCTCTTATCGGCCGTGTATGGTTGAATCTTGCGGGCATAAGACTTCAGATGCATCTTAGGGCAAGTGACACCATCGTACAGAGCAAAGGTAGGGACTTTGAACTTTGGAGGGATGACCAATCCAGGAACCAAACCCATGTCTCCTAAATCCAAGCCAGGTATTTGTTGGATCTCCATAGCATTGAGGCGATCCTCCAACTCTTTGTACTTGTCATCAGTAAGAGGATATTGTTCTTCGGAGTAATCAGCTTCCTCTTCAACAATCTCCTCATTGTGGTCTTCTTCAAGACTAACTACTGTGTTGGATGGAGTTGCAAGGTCTCGGGTCTTAGGCCTTCTCCTCAAGTTCAGGATGCGGGCTGCCTTCTTGGATTTCTTCTTGTCTTTGAGAAGAAGAGCTGTCAGATCCTCTTGCCCTTTACCCATAGCCAGCAGCATTTGTTGGAATTGAGCATTTTGAGCTTGAAGATCTTTCACTGTTTGTTCCATATCCATCTTACTGAAATAAACAGTAAGAAGATAAGAAAACCTGCATGGGAGAAACCTGTTATGCAATGATATGTATGATATATATGCAATGTTTTCAAGGATCTCTTGGGGTAAACACAAGAAAATGTTAGAGGTTGAACTTTGCTCTTGGATTGGAAAACTTTGCACCGGTGGATGTCTTTCTACTAGAATCAAGCTCACCTTGTCAAGTGGGTCATCGCCACTGATTCAAGTTGTTGCACTTGAACTTTGACTGGAGAACTTTGTATCGGTGGATGTCTTTCCACGAGAATCAAACTCACCATGTCGAGTGGGTCATAGACACTGATTCAAGTTGTTGTACTTGATCTTTGATTGGCATTAGTTAGAGGATAAACCTCTTGCCCCTTGGTAGACGTCTGGTTCAACGTAACCCTGCATCAAAAGAACCTTCGAGATCCTTGAAATGGTTATTAAAAATGCTATGGTATGATGTCATGATGTTATGTACATGTATGCGAAAAGCAAGTGAGTGTATATACAGACAATCATATTCACACAAAGCAAACAAGTCCTTAGGTTTAGGCTTGCATGGGGTTTAGGTAAGTACCCTCTTGAAGTTAGTTGGCTCATCCTGTCCTAAAATAGAAACCGGGTTCTAAGGAGCTCAATATCATTGGATTGTTTTCTGTGTTCATTGTTTCGGTTTAGCCACTTACTGGCGACCAAAATATTCCAAGAAAACAACCCTAAAATGAGTTTAGTATCGAGTATCTACCAACTTCAGACTGCACCAAAGTCGGTCATCTCACTACCCCTAAAAAGGCTAAGATGGTCAATTAAGGTTCTAAGAGTTCGTTAGTGCTTCACGACATCACTCAGCGGCCCCGTACGCTCCTTGATTGAACTCAAGGGTTACCGGTACTCACAAATATGTCACACTAACATAGCTTACTGCTTCAACCATGTCGGTATACCCCACACAGTTCCCTCACAGTTTTTTGCTATTTACCTAAGAAGGTGCCCCAAATCCGGGTGTAGGATTTACAACAAACCCAAACAAGGACCCAAAAGATAAATCAATCAAGGCAAACATAGCAAGAATATAAAGGTGATCTAAACCCTAAGGTAACCCCACTTTTAAGAATCTCCCCAGCAGAGTCGCCAGTTCTGTGATACGGTGGGAGAACTGACTAGAGTTTTGCGTTTGTATTCGCACTTGTTCGGTTGAGCAAGAGTCGCCACCGACTTTTTTATTTTATCCTAAAGGAAAGGTTAAAAAAAGCACAGCAAAAACCTTTTGAGATATTTCGTGGGTTCGGGAGGTAGATTATGAAAAGGGAAGGTATTAGCACCCTTTTCATCCATGGTTATCCATGGGCTCTTAGTTACTTGGTTTTTTAGATCACTTGCCTTGATTTTCGATTGCTTGAAAATATGGTGTGTGTGTGTGTGTGTGTGTGTGTGTGTGTGTTTTGAAAATGTTTTTGAAAGAGATGCCTTGTTTTAGGCAACCAACGTAATGACTCATGTTTGAGTATATACGAAGGTGTGTATCTTTTCGAAAAGATATTTCAAATGTTTTTGGAAGTTTGTTTTGAAAGTGTTTGTGGAATGTGGTTTTTGAAAAGAAGGCAAGTGTTTTTGCAAGTTGATCTCAAGTAACTAAGAGTTTTGTCTACCCTATTGTACTCAAAGGTTTTCTCTATGTTTTCAACCCCTTTTTAACAATTTTGTTCCACCATTGAATTTGGTGGACAATCTTGCATTTAGGATGTTTAACGGGACGGGCGCGGGTCATCGTACGGACCATGAATGCAATGATGCCAAGTGTCTTTGGCAATTTGCTTTGAAGGGACTATGATCATTCCATTTAGGCAACTTTCGAAAGCGTCATCGAGGGACTTATGATCATTTTGAATTCTTTTTGCCAAAGAAACTCGATGTGCAAGCATGGCCCATTTTGGAAGGCAACATGTGAGGTTACCCTAGAGGGTGCAAGTGTGATTGTGTATTGATTTCATGTATTTATCTTGTATTAGGTTATCTAGCGTTTGGTTTTATGTACATGCAAACCCTAGGTCTAACCATGGTATAATTGAAAGCGGTAAATTGCGGAATTTAAAGTCTACGCTATTACAAAATAAGTATCCGGGAGTGGGGGTACAAATTTACGAATGGGGATGAGACTTTAGGAATGTAGTGTCCAATAAGTTACAACCAAATCGAATTTGCGATCAAATGTAAATGTAACGAATAGCAATGTATAGAAATAGCAATTGTATGTGTGTCAAGTGTATAATGTGAAATGTATTGCGTATTGTGTAAGTGTATATGTATATGTAATTATTTACAAGTGCGAAAATGTGAAATTAATGTACTATTAAGGTATGGTTAACTTAAAGAAAGAAATTAAAATATTTGTTTAATTAATTCTTTGTAATCTTGTATATTGTTAATATGTACAAAAAGAATGTTTTAATTAAATGTTTTAAATTGAAATTAAATTATGTATATAAAAAGTGTATTGATTATGTACAAGAAGAGTATTTTACTTAAAAGAAAAATTATATATTTATGTACAAATATTTTCCAAGAAAAGGAATTGTATTAACTTAAAGAATTTATGTATAAATCGAAATAAGTTAAATGAAAATAAAAAAGATGTTTTAAACAATGTATGTTTATGTACTAAGGCATTAATGTACAAATAAAAATATTTTAAGTTAGAGGGATAAAATATATTTTGCTCCAAAAAATTAGAATTATGTTGTAAAAAATTTGATGTAATAAAAGCTCATATTAAAAAAATATAGATAGTTTTTGAAAATGGTTTTTTTTGACAAAAATTGGAAATGGGCTCTAAGGGAGGTTATGGCCCAAGCAGAAGAGAAATGGGGGGTGTCAACTTGGAACGTGCTTTGGGCTTAGGGCATCTGATGGGGCAAAGCCCATTGTGGTTTCACAACATTTTTTAGGGTTTGATTATTGTTTTCATTTGAAACGCGTTAGGGCTTATGAGCAGCGGCGGCGTTCGTCTTCTATCCTCTTCGTCTTTGTTCATCTTTTCGCCATGGATTTCTGAATACAACTCCTTCATGCAAGGCCAAACAGACGCCGTCATCCCTCTTTCACCCTCCGTAGACCACCCAGATCAAGTTACAAGGTATGATTTCGATCTCAAACGCATTAGGGTTTCATTCCTCTTTTGATTTTTTAGTTTCAATTGGGCTTTGACTTATGTGTTTTCTTTCGTTATTTTGACATGCATGCAAGGAGGTATAAGAGCACTACCTTTTGGAGATGGAGGAGGAGGGATTTTGGAGGCGTTGAGGCTCGACGGTGAAGGGAACGTGAATGAATCTTTGCTTCCTGGTACCTTTGTATATTTCCCCTGTTTATTGGGTTTAATGATGAACTGAAAACCTAATTTTTGACGTCTCTTCTTTCTTCTTCTCTTCATTCCCTGGTTGTATGCTTGTATTGCCTTTGAATGCTCATTAGGTATGCTTCTTTTGTGTGATTACCTTGATGCCTCGAAACGCTTCTTTATCTCCTTGTTGCCTCTGCTTGCTTGATACATGTGATTGCTTCTTTATCTTCAATTGTCTTGTTGCCTTTTGGAATACTTGTTTGTATGCTGAGATTGATGCCTGTGATGTTGATTTTCTGAGGCTTTTGTGATGTTTGTCTGAAAGCTTCTTTATCTCGTCTCTTAGTTGCCTTTTGGAATGTTTTCTTCTTCTCTTCTTTGGCTTGCTGAGATTGATGCCTTTGTGTTTGGTTGTTGAAATGCCCTATGATGATAGTTTCTCTGAGGCTTTGCTTAGGTTTAGTTTGACAGGTTCAACACTTATTAGTTTTGGACTTTTTGTTAGACTTTCCTTCTGGTTCTTTAGGCTTGGTTATGGCCTTTGATGACTTGTGAGCATTGGGTTTATGTTTGTTGGTTATATCTTTGGATCAGTTTGACAGGGTTTTTAGAGGTTTGAATGTTTGGTTTAATTTGCCTATGATGAGGGTTTCTCTGAGGCTTTGGTTCTGTATGTTGCCTTGAAAAGCTTAGGGAACAAGTTATGGGTGTGAGGGCCTTGTGGCTTAGATTTTGAGCTGGACAGGTTCAGGTTTGGAAGGTTTTTGACAGGTTATGGGGTTTTGAGGCTCAGCAGGTTAATGGCTTTGGGAACTGGTTTGAACAGGTTTTAGCCAGGATGGTTCAGGGTTGGAGTTTTGTTTGATGTATAGTTTATATGTTTGGGATTTTGAACTGGTTTATGCAGGTTCAACACAGGTTGGTGTTTACTGGTTTGCTCTTCATCTTGGACAGTTTTTGTATATTTGTTTAACAGGGTATACAGGTTATGTGTTTTCAGATTGTTGGTTTGGTGAGGCTTGAAGGCTTGATGCTTGCATTAGTTATGGCCTTGCAGGTTTGAACTTTACAGGTTCAGGTTTGTGAGGTTTCTGCTGTTTGTAGGCTTCAGCAGGTGGAGGCAATTTTTGAGTTATTGCTTCTGTTTTTGATATCTTTCTGATCTCTTTCCTCTACTGTACTGTCTTCAGTTTGCTTTATATTACCTTCATGCCTCAAGCCTAAGCCTGCTTTCTTTTTCTCTTTTTCTTCTCTCTCCAGTACAGTTAATATATTTAAAATATGTTTATGCTCTGTACTTTCTGAAAGGGAAACTTGGGAAATGATGAAAATGAGTATGTTGCTTGCATATCATGCTTTCTCTGCATTTTTGTCTCTTTTCCTCCAGATTTTGTGCTTTTGATATCTTTCCAAATCTTCTTCTTTGATAGCTTTGAGTAGCCTTGTGACAGTAACTTGTACTTTTGGCAGAAAGTTTGAGTTTGGACTTTTAGTTTGGACTTGCTGTTTGCTTTTGAACTATGCAGTTTGACAATTTTTGAATTGTGCAATTTTGACTTTTGTGCATTCATTTTTAGCAAATAAACATTCATCCCTCTTTGTGAACCGGGAGAAATCCCGTGATTTGTAGAGAGGGTTAACTGATCCCAATCAGTGGCCCTTAATGATGAACTGTAATTTTATCTGTCTCCTTTATTTGATTATCTGCTATTTGACTCTTTTTTTTTTCATTTGCAGATAAAAAAAATGAATGGAGAACTGGAGCAAGGGATGGCAGATGAAGAATTGAAGATTAGAAAAATGTTTAGGATAGCTTTTTTTTATTTAAGTTTAAATAAAATGTAAAATCATTGTTGTAAACAACAAAACAATTGTACAATTAATTTAAAAATCAATAAAAGTTTCTTTATCCAATTAATTATTTTTCCTCCTATTGTTTATTTATTATTTATAATTCTTTAATTAAAATAATTGAAAAATAAATTCCAATCACTTAATCTTAGAATAATAAATAATTTAAATAAACAAAGATTTAGCATTTGATCAGTTAAACCTGGCATTTCCAACATCCAAAGCAAAACAACAATTAATCAAAACAACTGATCAGGCGCATTCCCTTTTTACTGATTTCTTACCAAACACTGTAAATCCAAACTGAATGTATCCTTTGACTGGTTCAATCAAACAAACGTGAATTCAAACCAAATCTCGGAATAACTTGCAAAGCATCGTAGAATTAAATCTTTCTGAAGAACCGCGCATGAACAACCCTAATTCCTGATTAAATGCCAAAGAAGCGTTCGCCTGATCGTAGTTGAGCCAAAATCAACCAAAACCCTAAACCAACTGTTTGAAACATTCTAGAGCCCTGAAAATCAATAAAACCCTAATTGTGTCTGACTGACGAGAAAAAGTCTGTTTGACCGATTCTTGAGTCAATCTAAAAAATCAGGAAACGCCTGAAGCTGTGATTTCTTGAGGAAAAAAAGCGAGGGCAAATTTTGGGGTACAACAATTAGGTTTTAGTTTTTTTCATTAACTTTTTTTTCTTTAAAATTAACCTTTTTTTAATTAAAATTAATTAGGTTTTAGGTTTTTTTATTAACCTTATTTTTCAAAATTAACATTTTTTTTAATTCAAATTAATTAGGTTTTAGGTATTTTAATTAACTTTTTTCAAAATTAACATTTTTTTATTAATTAAAATTAATTAGGTTTTTTAGGTTTATTTAATTAATTATCATAAATTATTTTTTTCATAAAAAATCACCAAAATATTTTCTTTGCTATTTTCATATTATTTTTATTTTCCTAGATAAAGTGTATAGTGCGCATTCAACTGTAATAGCGTAGCTTTATTTTTCCCGCTTTTTTTCATCATTATCAGGTAATTGCTTCCGGGATGTAATAGTTTTAGGATTTCTTTTCCGCACTCTTCACTATTATGTAACTTCCCCAAAGCTCTGTAATAGCTTAGGTTTACATTTCCGCCTTTACCTTCTGCTACTATATTTTATGCAATGCTTAGATTAATAGGATTGTATGGAAAGATAAAAATGAACGATAGAAAACCCTATTTGCAAGATAAATATAACTGAAAAAACACACTATTGCACACTTGCACCCCTAGGGTACTCCCCACTTGGTTGCCTCGGAAAACAATGGTCATGTTCCTCGAACGTAAGGATATCTTAGCAAAAGACCCTCAATCTAAAAGTCATCATAAAGATCATAGTCCCTTAACGTCCCTCGAGTTGCCTACGAGAAATGATCTTGTCCCTCGATGTTGCCTATATGATGACAGTCCCTTCGAACTGCTAAGGTATCCCTATATGTTGCCTTCTATGACCATAACGATGATCCACGCTTGTCCCTCATACATCCAACGATAGGGCTACCTATTCACTAATAGTAGGATAGCACTATCTAAAGGATAGGGACAAAAAGAATGACATTTTCGAGTATAAGTACATAAGTTCTTAGATGCTTGCTCAAAATAACTTTTTGCACCTACACAAAAATATTTCAAAACACTTTCGAAAACATTCGCCTTGTCAACACTCTTGAGGACTGATACAAGAGTTATCACAAAGCGAATCGCCTCACTAAGGCATTTCCAAAACAATTTTAAAAACACACAAAGCACAAGCAATTTTCAAAACATGAGCTAGCATCTAAGAGCCCGTAGAAAACTACGGACATAAAGGATGCTAACACCTTCCCTTTCCACAATCTACCCCCCTTACTCAGAAACTCTCGAAAAAGGTCTTTTCTGTTCTTTTCACCCATTCCTTTGTCGAATAAAAGAAAAATCGGTGGCGACTCTTGCTTACCGCGACATTTGCGTACAAAAAACGTAAAACCAGTATTAACAGTCGGTTCTGCCACCGTATCACAGGAGCACGTTGATATGTTTATGAGCACTCTATCTGGTCCTTTTTTCAACTTGTTAGTTGGTTGTTCTTCATCCGGTTTCACCGAGCTAATCTTAACCGGTGAAAGGGTTGAAAGTGGTATCAAAAGCGGGAAGATTTCCATAGCATCTGCCTCCACCTCCAATCCCGTAAAGAAACCTTTTACCGTAAAGAAAGAAGCGAATGTTTTGTATGGGGCAAGGGCCCGTACCAAGAAGGATGAACGTCTGTCTGTTAATGATGTTCGTATTTCCAATCCACCTCCTACTGAAAGACAATCTGCCAATCATCAACGATCTGAGGCTCCACGAAGACAATTCACAATGATAGGCATGTCACTATCCCAAGCCTTACAACACTTACTAAAGGATAATTTGGTGACACTGCGTGATCCTCCGACCAATCCAGATACCTCTTCACCTAAATACAATCTGAATACTAAGTGTGCATATCACTCAAATAGTCTCGGGCATGAGACTGACCAATGCTGGGCACTGAAGAATAAAATTCAAGACTTAATAGACAACAAGACCATTGAATTTGATCCTCCTCCAACTCTGGATGTAATCACCGCGCCTATGCCAAATCAAGGCAAGGGTGTTAATGGTATTGAAGACACCATTTTTGTTTCCTTCGTCGAAGACTTGACTACTCTGTTAACCATCATAAAAAAGAATCTGCTGAAAGCCGGGATTTTCCCTGGATGTTTGAAGGATTTTGATTGTTGTGCCAAATAACTAAATGGATGCAAAGGGCTTAAGGAAGGCATTCAAAGCCTTATGAATAGCCATGAGATCCTATTTGAGAAGACTCCGCCCGCCAAAAGTTTGACCAATAAGTGTGAAGACCTCTCCATCATAACCATCTCAAATAAACCTCTTAGGATTTCCTCTAAGGGTCCTATCATGATTTCAAATGAGCAACCAGTTGCTCCTCTGATAATTACTACCCCCGGGCCAATTCTGTACTCTTTCAATAAAGCAGTGCCATGGAACTATGGTGCTGAGGTGTTTTACCATGGAATAAAGCAAGACGCTTAGATTGAAGAAAGAAAAGTTGATGACAATGGTAACATTACTGGCTCTAGTAAGGTGGCCAGAACTGGGAGAATCTTTTCACCCAACATTTCACCACCAGTTGCTACAAAGGCGCCTGTCCGCATCACCACTGTTAAGCCTAATGCTGACTCGAGGGGAAAAGAGAAGGTAGTTGAGCCTGTTGTGACAGAGATACCTGCAAAAGACATTGCTGCTGAGGAACCTTCCGCTCAATAAATGGATGAGATCTTGAAAATTATAAAAAGGAGTGATTTTAAGATTGTGGAGCAGTTGGGGAAAACCCTTCCAAGATTTCCATGTTATCTTTACTACTTTGTTCCGATGCTCATGCTCGGGCATTAATCAAATTCTTGAAGAAGGCTCATGTCCCTCATGAGACCACGACTGACCAGTTTGAAAATTGTGTGGCAAGCTTGACGGCTGATGTTGTACCCCAAAATTTGCCCTCCCATTCTTACACAAAACATACTCCTAAAGATCTTCAATTGCTCAAGGATGGCCAAGGATTGACCAGACAAACTCTCACCTAAAGTAATGAATCTCCAATTAGTGTTTCCATTTTCATCAATATGGATGAGCTCCAAAAGCCTCAAATCTTTTCCATGGTCCTAATATGTTCTCAAGATCATCCATGTCAAGTTTCATGCCTTTCACTATAAGTTTTCTCGGTCAACAGCTCAAATGCCTGAAAATCAGTTGTACTAGGTCAAAAGTCAACTATGACCCACATATAGTCAAACTTCAAGGATTTTTGTCAACAACAACACTTTGTAGTAACATCCATAATTTGATCAAGGTTTGATCATGATTCCTCAAGGAATACCCCAAATTCATCAAAACTCAAAAGTTGCTAAATTAGGGTTTCTATAGGAAAAGTCAACCAAACTTTGACCAGGCATAACTTTCTCATACTTTATCAGAAATTTCTCATCCAAGGCTCATTTTGAGTAGGATTCAATTCCCTACAACTCATCTTCAATCGATAAGTTCAATAAATGCATGCATGAAAAGATATAAATTCAGACATTATAGGTCCTCTTCAAAAGTCAACAAAAACACCTTTTGGGTCAAAGCTTCTTACATGAATATGGAAGACCCAATTAAGATGAAATTAAAGAGGTTGTTTATAGGAAATCCTAAGCTTTCTAAAAAGTCCAAGAACACCTTCTTAGGGTTAAAATTGAGGGAGATATGTATTATCAAAGTTGACCAATGTTTGGAAATGTGCATGAAGTCAACATTGATCAAAATGACTTTTTTTTCTCCAAATGGGCCCATGTTTTCTTATTTGAAACTTGTTCCTAAGAGGACCCAAGACCCCTGAGCTTATCCACCTATTATTTTATTATTTTTATTATTTATTTTAATTTTTTATCCATTTAAATCAAAATAAATCAATTTAAATAGTAGAATAATGAAATAAAATCCAAGATTTGATTTTATGAGCATATTATGAGTCAATGAACAGCTAGCAAATCATCCAAGTTCGTGCAAAATCTAATTGATTGGAAAAGATCTTAATTTGGTCTATTTTGGAAACAAATCATACAAGGCAAATAATGAAATCAAATCTCCATAATTTGCAAAGATATGATCAGTTTTTGTTTACCTAAATCATTCTATGATATATACACAACATGTCCAAAGCATAAAAATAGGGATTGGATCGTGCAAACTAAAGAACAAAAACTCAATTTCTTGTCAAAAAGTGCAGACTAGATCTTTCTCTACAGACCAATTCAAGCGATTTCAAAGCCAGCAATCCATTCCTGGACGTGTTCTGAAGCTAGTCCAATCAGTCTCAAGTCACAAAACATCCAGAATCGTAAGATACAAGATTCGGTTTTCTAACTTTTTTATTTATTTTCGATTACGTGAATACATGTGTTTTCAATGAAATTTAACCATGCATCCTTGTTTATTATGAGGTTTGGATGCTATCTGAATTGTTTGATTGAGTTTTAAGTGTATGAATTGAAGGATGCCATTTTTAAGGTTTCCAAACTCATTTTAGGGCTTCCTGATACATGCAAAATTAGGGTCAGATATGGATACCATGGTGTTCAGGGCTTCAAGCCCAGTTGATTCATGGTCTCTATTAGGATTTATGTCGCTTGTATTTAATTTTTGAATGATGCAGGGTTATAGCTACAGACATCGTCCGTAGGTAAAGGTTTAGGCCTAAAACGACAGTCTGAGGAAGAAGACAATGAGGTGGAAAAGTCCTACTGGTTGGTTTAAATAGCGCACGCATTTGTTATGATAACTGCCAATTATTGAATATATTACATTTTATTCATTATTATCATCAAAAGGCCAATTGGCCCAGTGGCAAACAGGAAGAGCTTCAAGATGTGCGCGTTTAAGAGGTCAGGGGTTCGATCTGTGCCTCCTACATAACATTTTTCTTAATATTTCATTACAGATCCCATGCTTTCATCATATGCACGCACACCATAGGGCCTCCAAGTCATCATCATTAGATCAAGCTGCATCCAGATCCAACGCCTCAAGCATGCAGGTGCATGGTGGACGCTCCAGGAACAACACACCAGATCCAGCATTGTATTGGGCAAACCAGATTGGGCCTTGGCAGAAATTCAGCAACATCACCTCCATTTGGGCCTACACCCCCTCAAGCTTATTCTTTTTTCTCTTTTAATTCTATTATTTTATTTTGTTTAAATTAGTTTAATTATTTTTAATCATTTTTTTTATAAAATCATAAAATCAAAAAGGTCACAAAAAATAGGATTTTGTTTTTTTTTAATAAATTAATTTTTGTAAATAAATTAATTTCTTCAACTTTAATTTATTTTTGATTAAAATCAATTAGAAATTAGGTTAAATTCAAAAAAAAATTCACAAAAAAAATCCAAAAATATTTTAATGATCAAATTAGGTTTTGTAGGGTTTTAATCTTTTTCCAAGCTTTATTCTCGCGCTGAATTATTTTTGTCGTACGATACTTTTTCAATATTGATGTAACTGCACCCGGTTTGTAATAGTTTAATTAGGGTTTTAATTTCCGCAGCTTTATTTTCAGTCAAATATTTATGTATCTGCCCAAAAGCCTTGTAATAGCGTATGACTCTTTTATTTTCTCGCTTTTATTTTATATGCTTGTATATAATTGTTAGCAACCTAGGCTTGTATGCTTAATCAATTAAATATATCATTTAATTATAAGATAAATATCTGAAAACAAACACTGTTGCACACTTGCATCCTTAGGGTATACCTCACTTGGTTGCCTCGGAAACAATGGTCATGTCCCTCGAACGTAGGGATATCTTAGCAAAGACCCACAATTCAAAGTCGTCATAGAGATCATAGTACCTTACTGTCCCTCGAGTTGCCTACGAGAAATGATCTTATGATGATAGTCCCTTTGAAATGCTAAGGTATCCTTACATGTTGCCTTCAATGACCATTCCATCCCCTTCGAATGTCCCTTAAACTCCAACGATGGGGCTACCTACTCCTTAATAGTAGGATAGTGCTGTCTAAAGGAAACGAGAACGAATAGTCTTTTTTTCGAGTAGGTAGAAAATCTTAAGTACTTGCTCAAAACAATAAAAACTCTTTTACACAAACACTTTCAAAACAATTTTCAAAAATAACTTCGTCACACTCTTGAGGACAGATACAAGGGTTACCACAAAGTTAAACAAAAACTTTTCAAAACACACACAACAATTTCAAAATGAGCAAGTACCTAAGAGCCCGTGGAAAACCACGGATAGAAAGGGTGCTAACACCTTCCCTTTCTATAATCTACCCCCCGTACTCATAAACATCTCAAAAAAGGTTTTTTTTCTATTCTTTTTCCCTTTTCCTTTGTTGGAATAAATAAAAGTCGGTGGCGACTCTTGCTTACTGCAACATTTGCAAATACAAAATGCAAACCAGTATTAACAGTCGGTTCTGCCACCGTATCACAGAACTGGCGACTCTGCTGGGGAATTATAATAAAGTAGGGTTCACCTTAGGATTTAAGTCATTCTTAATTGCTTCTTTGGTTTGTCTTGTCTGATTTACTTTTAAGGGTATCTGTTTGGGTTATTTGGATCCTAAACTCGGATCGGGGGAATTCCTTTTAGGTAAGTAGCAATAAACTGTGAGGGAACTGTGTGGGGTATACCGACACGGTTGAAGCAGTAGCTACATTGATGCGACACTTTGGTTGGTACCGGTAGGCCTTGAGTCAATCAAGGAGAATACGGGGCCGCTGTGTGGTGTCATAAAGCATCAACTGACCTTAGAACCTTTAATTGCACAACTTGGCCAGTAGGACGTAGCGAGATGGCCGACTTTGGTGTATTCCCAAGGTCGTTAGATACTCGATGCTACACTCATTGAGGTTTGACTCCTGAGTTTTGTTTGGTTGTGAGTCAATCACCTATTGAATGAAGCTTGGGGGAAAGATCGGTGATATTGAGATCCCTTAGAACCCGGTTACTATTTATAGAACAGGTTGAACCAATCCAGCTTCAAGAGGGTATGACCTTAAAACTCATGTAGGCTTTAAACCTAAGGACTTGTTGTGACTTGTTTGTTGCTTGCTATACATGTGATTTCTTAGCATAATCATGACATCATAAGCATGGCATATCATACTAATCATTTCAAGGATTTTCTAGGGCTCATCTTTGCTTTGTTTTGTAGGACATGGAATCCGCCCGCAGGAACACTATCCAGATTAACCTTGTGAAAGTACCTCCTCAACTAAAGGACTTGGCATTAAGGATTCCTGAAATCTCTCCCTTCACTGAAAAACATGGTCGGCTGCTCAACTTGGTCACTTAAAAGCCAGATGAAGAATTGTTAAAAGTGCTACTTCAGTTCTTTGATCCTTTGCACCACTGCTTCACCTTCCCGGATTACCAACTAGTGCCTACTATGGAGGAATTTTCTCGGTTATTGAGGGTACCTATTCTTGATCAGTTACCTTCCACGGTACGGAAAGACATCCAAATCCTGAAGAGATTGCTCGAGCTCTGTCCTTACAACGGTCCAATGTAGTGACAAATTGGGAAACTAGGGGAAGTTTCCAAGAAATCCCGGTTAAATTTCTATTCGAGAAAGTTCACTGTTTTTGGGATACCCTGGATTTACAAGCTTTTGAAGAGGTATTGGCACTCCTCATCTATGGAATGTCACTATTCCCTAACACGGACCAACTCGTAGATGTGAATATCATTAAGGTTTTTCTGTCTCATAATCCAGTGCCTACATTACTTGGGGATGTTCTACACTCTCTGCATGCTCGCACTCTAAAGAGAAGGGGGATCCTCCTGTGTTGCACCCCTCTACTGGCTAGGTAGTTTATTTCGCACCTATCCAGGTCTATTTTGAAGAATGAGCAGGGTATGAAATGGTCTCATAGGCTGATGTCCCTTACACATTCAGACATTCATTGGTGTTCACGGTCTTCAGAAGATGTTACCATCACCGATCATTGTGGTGAATTCCCTAATGTCCCTCTCTTAGGCATTAGGGGAGGAATCACTTATAACCCTTGTTTGGCATTGCGACAGTTTGGTTATGCGAGAAGGGATGGTCCTCATGATACACTTATCCAAGGAATCGCCTTCGACTATGAGAATAATGCTCAGGGTTACCGTAAAAGGTTCATGCGAGCTTGGGGCATGGTACATAGAGTTGATAGCAAGACACTGGGGCACAAGAATTACATCCCTCTTGATCCTTATCTCAGATGGGTACGAGACCGTGCAAAAAGTATTATGATGCCTTACCCCGCCATCCTACCTATGATTATGGAACCGGTTGCTGAAGGAGACACTCCTTCTTTTGTTCTTCATCCTGACATGCCAACTGATCATGAAGAGTTACAAAAATCGTGGATTCAACTTAAAGAAGAGCGGGATACGTTTGAAACTCAATTCTACGCCAGTGAGAAGAAGGTCCTGGAACTCACTAGGCTACTTCATGAAGAGAGGAATATAAACGCCTACATTGCACCAAAGAGGATGCGCTCCTGGGATAAATAAGCAGTTTAAGCATAGTGAAAACATATTAATTCAAGACAAACATGTGTAATACATTAATGAAATAACAAAGTTTTGACATTATAATAATTGTTCGAATAAGCAAAGAAAATACAACTTGAGAATTAAATGAGCAAAAATGCTTCCAATCCTAGCCATGTTTTGGCAAGAGAGCAGTGATCACTTTGGGAGTCTCGGGAGGGTTGAATTCAATCTCCTTGGCTCGATCATATTTTGAATCTTGTATTTAAGTGTCCAAAAATCGTTAGTATCGTGCCCCGGGCTTCCAAAATGATAAGCACACCTTGCATCCGCATTGTAGTTAGGAGAGGAAGTCTTAGGGTTCAGATGAGGGTTTATCACTGTAATCAGATTCATCTTCAACATGTGTTGCAATGTGTGTGACAATGGCATGTTTATTTGGGTGAATTGCCTTTGAGGTCTTTCTACCCTTGGCTGATTGTTTTGTTGTTGAGTAGTTGTAGGCCTAGGTATCATCATAGCCCCTACCGTTGGATGGCGCTCAGCTCTGCTCTGACCTCTTAAGTTATAAAAGCCAGTGACCTCCTTCTTACCCATGAACGGCTTCTTCACTATACTTGACGAGGTATCTTTATGGATCTTGCCACTACGGATCCCAGCTTCTACCCTTTCCCTAGTCAATATCAACTTGGTGAAACTAGCTGACGAGCTGCCAATTAAGTGATTGAAGAACAGACCAGACAGCGTCCCAAGAAACATGTCAACTAACTCCCTATCAGACAAAGGGGGTTGGACTCTTCTTGCCAGATCTCTCCACTTCTGCGCATAGTCCTTGAAACCTTCGCTTGCACCCATGGACATACTCTGGAGTTGAGTACGGGTAGGGGCAAGGTCAATGTTATGTTGATATTTCTTATAAAAAGCAGCAACCAGATCTTCCCAGTTGTGGATATTGGTCCCTTCCAGTTGATAGAACCATTCAGGCTGAGTCCCGGACAGACTGTCCTGAAAGAAATGGACCCACAAATTCCTATCAGCAGTGTGAGGCTGAATCTTCCTCACATAGGAACGAAGATGAAGCTTGGGACAAGACACCCCATCATACTTCGCAAAAACCGGAGCCTTAAACGTTTGTGGGATGACTACCCCAAATACCAAACTCAGCTCTTCAAAATCCAGCCCTAGTATTCTCTGGATTTTCATTGCGCTTAGCCGATCCTCTAATTGTTTATATCTATCCTCCGTGGGAGGATACTGTTCATCGTTGTAGTCAGATTCATCCTCAGAAACTCTCAGACTGGGGTCATCCTCCCTTGTTTCGCCCTCTTGGTTCTCCCCTTCTTTGGATGAAGAGGTCAAATCAACCGTTTGCTTCAACGATCCCCTAAATCTTCTACTCAGATTCAGGACACCAACGATCTTCTTCTTCTTCTTCTTCTTTTTCATTTTCAGAATAAGGGCCTTCAGATCTTCCTGCCCCTTAGCCAAGGCTACGAACATTTTCTGAAATTGGGCATTTTGTGCCTGGAGGGCCTTGATACTTTGTTCATAAGACATTTTTGCTGGAATAAATAGCGCAGAAGATGAGAAACCTGTTATGAAACCTGTTTATGCAATGTCATGGATGATATGCGTATGCAATGATTTCAAGGACTCTTAAGGGCTCAAATTTGTTTAGCCAAAAGAAACACACGTTAATTATATATAAAAAAGTATATATATAAAGTAGCCTAGTGAGTTCCAGGAGCGCATCCTCTTTGGTGCAATGTAGGCGTTTATATTCCTCTATAATGTCAAAACTTTGTTATTTCATTAATGTATTACACATGTTTGTCTTGAATTAATATGTTTTCACTATGCTTAAACTGCTTTATACTTCCTTTTTGTGATATTCAACTCTCGATTAAAAGCTCTAAGCCTTAGAGGCAGGATGACGAAAACGATACCACAATCTCTACAATATGCTTTTGAACAAACCTTGTTGACGATGTACAGGCGTTGTTTCAAATCCCAAATAGTGGAGTTATAAGGAAGATAATTCATAGTCAACCCCTTTGAGACAAAGAAGTAGGAGTTTTTATTTCACTTAAATTAAAACCCTTAATCATAACCTGGGGCAGGGTAGTTTCTCAGTTAATTCAGGTGCGCATTCAGTCACAATCTTCCGCTTCGTTTACAATCGAAGACGTCCTTCCAAATCAGAAGATGGTGATGGTTCCGCATAATCATTAAAACATGCAGTCGTTATCTCTCGAAATAAAAGCCCATTAAGTCAAAACCTATGAAGGAGACTTAAGAAAAATTGGGGCATCCCACTGACTGTAATCACAAAAGAAACAGTTCAGGCAAAAGACAGGGATAACAAAATAAAAAAAAGATGTCCTACAAATCCTCGACAAAAAAAAAAAGACTGCCTATTCAAATTAAACTTTCAGTATCTGAACCATCACCGGAACGTCAAGGACAGTACTCCAGGACTCAACTGGGATTCTAAACGTGCAATTAACTGAGCATAGGACTGAAGGATATAACGAAGAACGGGTGGGTACAAATAAATTTTGAGCCTTTATTCTTTGTTTCTTAAAACCATGAACTAGGCCACGTTATAACCCTTAAAAGTCCTAGATGAAGCATGGGTTAGTTTGAGAGCATATTGTTACAAAGGTATCCTGACTTCTGTAGGACTTGCTACGAATCTTGAGTTGATATCACATTCTTGCAAATTTTGTTTTACTACACAAAACACATTTTCAGAAAAAAAATTTCAAGACAGACATGAGTTTTGCATTCTTTAAATGACATTTTTTGGATATGAATAATTGTTTGACATCAGAGAAATCCGCACAATGGATATTCATTGAACAGACATCCTCTCAATGGACATAATCACCTCAGTGGGAAAGACACTTCCAATAACAGGTCTCCCATAAGCAAGGGTCCTGACATGATGTCTAATACACCCGGGGCAGTCTCTCCAAAAGTGCCAAATAACGAGGGGCAAATCTCCATCCGAATCACTTGGGGCATTACACACGCATTCCGACAATGAATCATGTGCCATCAAGAAAACATTCTTGACAGTACCACAACACTACTATGGGCAATGACAATTCTCCGTACCCGGTGAATGTGGACATAGTCAGAAGATACTATGCATGAACAAAGACCCACTAGGTTGACTGGCCTAGGAAAAAATTAGGGATAAAAACAAAAAATCTGTACACCCGGCAAGTCGAAAACCTGAAAAGGCGGCTTGGGCAAAAAGGGTATCCCGGTGGACTGAAAATTTGAAAAGACAGTCCAGCCAAAAGTTATGGATTAAAGCGTATGACTATGTCCCGTCATCTTGTCACTTGCCTATCAGTAGAAGACTTATCATTCTGATCGGAAGTTACCAAGCACCTCAGGAGTTAGGATAACACTCAATCCACAAGGCCTCCACAGGCACTTTCTCCAATAGGTACAGGGGTAGAAAAGTCCTGATGCAAAGTCATTTTCGTATCCTCAGCATCCATCCCCGTGACATCTACTCTCCCCAGCTGAATTTCATAATCGCAAGTGGGTCATAAAGTTTTCTCCCGAGCAGAGTTTATTTCTCTGACTACAGAAGCTCAACCCCTGACAAAGCTTATTACTTCAGCTACGGAAGTTCACCTTCCAACAGAGTTATTCCCCCGCAGAGTTATTCTCACACAGAGTCTCTCCCTGGCAGAATATTCACAAACAGGAGTAAATCCATAACATAGTCATCTCCGTTCACCATCCCCAGCGGGAGTAGAAGAACCACTTTTTCTACGATGTTCAGGAATTTAATTTCCAGTACTTTCCAACAGTAGTCAGGGATTTACTTTCCTAGACTCGGACGTGTCACAATAGAATTTCATGTTCATACATCATGACATGCATATACATATCGTATACAACATAATCTCATTTATTTTGAGAATATCAACACACAATGCATTTCATGCATCACATATAATTAACCCTGTACCTTTTCAGGAAAGATGGTTATTATCAACAATTTCCAGCAGGTCCAGGATTAGCTCCTGAAACTGAATAGAGTAATTATCTGCGCGACCAAGTGCAGCTTTACACGGGTGTCTCCTAAATGCATCTTCACACAGGCTTATATTGAAAAATCTCGCACAGGCTCCTTCTCATACATTTCCAAATAAAGTTTTACACGAGCTTATCCCCAAATAACCTTACCCATGTTCCTTCTGAAGTTTTACACAGACTTATCCCGAAGTAACCTTACCCAGGTTCCTCCTGAAGTTTTACACAAACTTAGCCCGAAGTAACCTTACCCAAGTTCCTTTCGAAGTTTTACACGAATTCATCCTAAAGCAACCCTATCCAGGTTCCTCCTTACAATTTCCCGATGTAGTTTTACCCAAACTCATTATAAAGCAACCTTACCCAGGTTCCCTCTCGGTTCAGATGCAGTTTTACCCAAACTCCACACGAATCAACCTTACCCAGGTTCCTTCTCGGTTCAGATGCAGTTTTAGCCAAACTTATCACGAAGAAACCTTATCCAGGTTCCTTCCCATAAGCCCTACTATCCAGGCTTTCATTTCGATGCAACCTTACCCAGGTTCCTTCTCGGTTCAGATGCAGTTTTACCCAAACTCATCACGAAGCAACCTTACCCAGGTTCCCTCTCATTGCCCTACTATCTAGGCTTTCATCTCGAAGTAACCCTACGACCCAGGTTCCTTCCCATAAGCCCTATTATCCAGGCTTTCACCTCGAAGTAACCCTACTACCCAGGTTCCTTCCCATAAGCCTTAATATCCAGGCTTTCATTGCAAAGTAACCCTACGATCCAGGTTCTTTCTCATAGCCCTACTATCCAGGCTTTCATTTTGAAGTAACCCTACTATCCAGGTTCCTTCTCTCTTATCTCCAGGAAACAATATACAACACTGTAAGACCTGGACCCGACCAAATACGGCCGATTTCACATTTCCCCAGTAAGTCGATGTGCAGCCTGGACCCTGATTATATATGCAGTTTACTTCCACCTCCCTAATCAATAGTTAATTCCCTAGTAGAGTAATGGACAACCGAAGCTCTTAGACTCTATTCCCCAAGACAGAGATCAACATTCCCCGGTGAAGTCCTCCTCAATGGAAGTGTGATACGGTGGGAAAGAACTGACTGTTTTTGGAATGCTGGTTCGCGTTTTGCGTTCGTTTTTGCAAAATGTCGCGGTAAGTAAGAGTCGCCACCGTCTTTTATTTTATCCAACAAGGAAAGGAAAAAAGCACAGAAAAATTCCTTTTTCGAGATATTTCTCAGGTTCGGGGGGTAGATTATAGAAAGGGAAGGTGTTAGCACCCTTTCTATCCATGGTTATCCACGGGCTCTTAGGTACTTGCTCATATTATTTTCAAAATTTCTTTTCTTTGTGTTTGTGGGTTTGAAGAAGTTTTTTTTTTGTTTGGAAACTTCGTTTGAAAAGTGTAAGTGTGAAAAGTTTTTGTTTTTTTGAAAGAGCAAGTACTTAAGAACCATCTACCTACTCGAAAAAGGAATCGTTCTATGCTATCTTCCTTTAGATAATGCTATCCCAATATTGATGAGTAGGTAGCATCGTTGTTGGAGTTTTAAGGGTCAATTCGAATGAGGGACATACGGTCACTAAAGTAATGTTAGGACGCCTTAGCGGTAACCCTAATGTCTTAGATCATTTGTTTGAGGCAACAATATCCGAGGCAACCGTTTCGAGGCGACTATGATCTTTTAGACATGAGGGCGACCTCTAAAACGACCTATACTCAATGACCGCTTACGAAGGCAACCAAGTAGGGTGTACCCTAGGAGTGCGCATGTGCGAGTGTGTTGATTTCGGTTATTTTTATCTTTGCACATTGTGATACGGTGGGAGAACTGACTATGAGTTTTGCGTTTGTTTTCGCAAATGTTTCGGTTGAGTAAGAGTCGCCACCGACTTTTTATTTTATCCTAAGGAAAGGTTTAAAAAGCACAGCAAAAACCTTTGAGATGTTTTCTTGGGTTCGGGGAGTAGATTATAGAAAGGGAAGGTATTAGCACCCTTTCTATCCATGGTTATCCATGGGCTCTTAGTTACTTGCTTTAGATCACTTGCCTTTTGTTTTCAATTGTTTGAAATGGTGCTCGTGTGTGTGGGTTTGAAAATGTTTTGAAAAGAAGCCAATGTGGTGGCAACCTTTGTAATGATCCATGTGGGGATGTATACAAAGATGTATGTCTTTTGAAAAGGTTTTCATTTGTTTTTGAAAGTTGTTTTGAAAGTGTTGTGAGGTGTGGTTTTAGAAAATAGGCAAGTGTTTTGTTTTTTGCAAGTTTTGATTCAAGTAACTAAGAGGTTATCTACTCCTAAATTTCTCAAAGTTTATTGCTATGTTTTAACCCTTTTAATAAGTTTGTTCCACCATTGTATTTGGTGGGCAATCTCATGTTAGGATGTGAAAGGGACGGGCGCGAGTCATCGTTTAGACCATAATTGCAATGGTGCTAAGTATCTTTGGGCAATTTTCTTTAAGGGACTTGATCATTTGTTTAGGCAACATTTTGAAAGCGTCATCGAGGGACTATGATCATTTGAATTGTGTTTGTTTTGCCCAAAGAGACCTAACATGCAATATGGCCCATTTATTTGAAGGCAACAAAGTGGAATACCCTAGGGGGTGCAAGTGTGATATGTGTTGTCCATTTTTCATGCTTTGATTATCTTGAAATTAGGTCAAGCTATTTTGTTCTTTTTATTTGCATACAAACCCTAATTCTAGCATGGTATATTTAGGAAGCGTTTAAAGTGCGAAAAGTAAAATTCCTACACTATTACAACACAATATGGGAAGGGGGGTACAAATGTTCAAATGGGGGGGGGGGGATATTTAGACAAAGAAATTAAACCTAGCTATTACATCATTTTTGGAATATTTACAAATAATTGATTGCATAAATTAGAAAATACAATAAAGATGCAAAAATGCAAAAAGGTTTTTATGTATATGAAAAAAAGGTATTATTTATGTCAAATAAATAAAAATAAAAAAAGGATTATTTTTGGAATATTTTCATATTTAAGGTAAAACCCTAATTTTCATTAAGTAACATATATATTATTTAATTTAATACAAGTATTTATTTATTATGTACAAAAATAAAATAAAATGAAGTATATTTATAAAAAGTATTTTTTTATGTCAAATATTAATAAAATGAAAAATATAGGTATTTTTGTATTTTAACCTAAATATACTAATAAATATATATATATATATATATATATATATATATATATATATATATATATATATATATATATATATATATATATATATATATATATATATATATATATATATATATATATATATATATATATATATATATATATATATATATATATATATATATATATATATATATATATATATATATATATATATATATATATATGTGTATTAAGTTCTAAATATGTATTATATATAAAAAATAATAATATTTAATATTTATAAAAAAAGTATATTTTGTATAAAATATTTTCAAAAGGGAAAATGTAATAAAATCAGAAAAGAAAGTATATTTGCATTATTTTTACTATTTATTCTAAATAATATATATATATATATATGTATTTATGTACAAATAACTTAAACTAAACAAATAAATGCCTATAAATTCAAAAATGGTGAGAAAAATACTTTTTATATTTTTTATATTATGAGTAAAAATAAATGAGTCAAAATGAAAAAAGAAAAATCAAAAAATCATGCAAATACACAAAATGGGCTCAGGGGGTGTCAAAGTGAAAAGAGTGTGTGAAAAGAAAATACAAAACAAGCCCAGTCCAGATAACTTCTTCTTCAACCTCTGAACAAAAACGCGCGCCTGTTCTTCCAATTCAAACACCTGGATTCTTTGATCTTTTGCACAAACTTCCTACATAATAAATGTTAAGCATTGAATCACGATTCTAAATATATAAAAAACTCATCCAAACTCTCAGAAATGAGAGAGAATTTTGACATTCCCAAATCCTGACCTAAGTTTTCTGCCATGTTCAGACTCAAAATTCTTGCAACACACATAATATAAATGAAATCTAATTATATGGGCATGTTCAAGGCTATGAATGTGACATATTCTCTTCACAAACCTAAAGCTAACAATGCCTAATAAGAGAGATACGAATCCATGAACTTACCTGTTCAGTTGAAGTTCTATCTGGCAATGGAGAAGCTTTCAGTGCAAGATGATGATTGGTATAGCTTCCTTGATGTCCAGGGATGCTATTCCAAGCTTTACTTTGTCTTGAAACCTTTTGAATCGTGCTGGAGCACTTCACCTGCAAATCAGAAAAATGAAAATGGCCAAAAGGGTTAGAGGAGTTACAGGTCGTGTTTTAGGTATTGGTTAGCTTGCATTGATGCTAGGGAATGTGTTTGAGGAGCTTTGGGCAAGAAATCATGCAAGGGATGAGAGATGGTGTTCAATCTGCAGGCCTTGCCCTGTTCTTGCAGTTTGAGGGTGATTCTGGGATTGGGAGTGTTTGGGACCTTGTTTGCTCGTGTTCTAGCTTGGTTAGGATGATTAGAAGGTGTCTACAATGTTTGCTTAAGGTCACTAATGCTGAGATGAAAGTTCTGTTGTGATATGGGATGTTTCTTAACACTTAAGCAAGAAAAACCAAGTTGTGTTCTAGGCATGTAGAGGGCCCCTAATCATGCTGCAAAACTCCTCCTTGATCAGTGTGTTATGCCCATAATCTTGTGCCAATTAGATTGTATCTGTACTTGCTTGGATTTTCAATTTGACATAAAGCTTGCTTTTGCAAAAATGGATAAAGTACTTTATCTATTTTGGGATTAATCCACTATGCAATGCTAGAACACAAAGAACATGGTCTTGGCACAATGAATATGCATTAAATTTATGAGTGTAATTGAGATAAAAGGCCTGTAATCAAGTTGTGCAAGCTGAGATTGAAATGCATAGTGCTATGAACATGTAACTTGGCCTAATCAAAAGTGAGTTTTTGCCATATTGCAAAATTCGGTTCTCCCTAACCATGAGGTTGTTTGAGAAGTTCTTGGACATTTTGGAAAGCTTGGAATGTGTACTACAATCCATCTTTGAAATGCAAAGTGAAATTCCAAGTGGAAGTGTATGGAAAATGGCCTTGAAGTTAGGTAGAAAACCTTGCCAAAATAGGTTAAAATTTCACTAAGTTAAGAATGGTTTAGTACCCTTATTCCAAAAATTGTAACTTGAGATACAAGCCTCATTTGGGAAAACTTTGTGAATCAAAGTTGTAGATTATGCAACAAGCTACAACTTTCATGTTTTGACTTTTGTTTGAATCCAAATGAATCTTGGTGAGAAAGTGGGGCAAAGTTGGGAAAAAATTAGGGTTTTCCATAACTTAGAAAAATTCTAAGTTATGAAAAAATTCCATTTCAAACCCTAATTTGCATTTTTTTTTATTTCTTGGTGAACAAGTTTCATGATTTGGCATGTTTTGATGAAAAATGAATCTTGACCCTTGATTTTGACCAAAAAGTCAAAGTTTGACTTTTCAGTGTACAGTCAAAATTGATCAATTGACTGGGAAATTCAACTGTCAATCTTGTGTACTTGGGATCTTTTGAACTTGTTGAGAATGTCAAGATAATTCCATGGGGCCCTTGAGTCCATATGTGAGCTTGGTTTGCCATTGGCTAGGTCAAACAGTCAAAAATTGCCTTGGTGCAGTCAAAACCCTAAAAATGACCATTTTGCCCTTTTGATGATCTGATCAAATTTCTTGTGGAATTGTGATCCAAACTTGACCAAATGGTTCATATGAGTTCATAATGTTGATGTGGGTCAAAAATCATGAGGTTTGACTATCAATTGACCACAGTTGACTTTTTCCCCAATACAGTTGATTTCTAGGTCAACTATCCAATTGACTGGGCAAAATTTGGAATCAAGACTTGAAACTTTGCATGGATAAACTTGGGAGTCCAACATGAAGCATGAAAGTCATCTTAGGCTTTTTAGGTCAAAACATCTTTGTGCAAACACAAACCCTAATTTGGGTCCACAGTGCAAGGAGAAGTCTTGAGCAGAGGAAACCCTAACTGGATCTTGAGCTCCAAGGGTTTTGTGATGAGAAAATGTTGAGGAAATGGGAGGGCAAATTTTGGGGTACAACAGTTGCCCCTGTTCAATCTTCTTGAACCTGAAGAGTTAGATTGGCAATTTTTCCTTTCGTGACTCGAGGGTAAAAGGAGATTGGACACTAGAGTGCCCGGAAATTTGCACTCGCATGTTGGAGTATCAGCAATGTGATGTCGGGAATGGGCTTATAGATGCCATTTGGAGAGGTGGTGGATAGGGAGATAGGCTTATAGATGCCATCTGGAGATGTGACAGAACCTTGTCGGGAATGGGCTTATAGATGCCATTTGGAAGTGTTGATCGCATAAGAGATTCCTTAGCGAGAACTTTGTGTATTTGAGAAAGACAGATGTTTTCCTGGCTTGTTACAGGTGTTTGATCTTCAATCTCCTTATGCAGATATACCCTGGCTGGATACAGGTATCGAATCTACAATCGGTTGCTCACAGATGTGCCCTGGCTGGATACAGGAGTCGAATCTGGAAATAGTCGTCAATAGATATGCCCTGGCTGGATACAGGAATCAAATCTTCGAACTCTTCAGACGTGCCCTGGCTAGATATAGGAATCGAGTCTAGAAATGTGGTCAACAGATATGCCCTGGCTGGATACAGGAATCGAATCTGGAAATGTTGTAGTTGATAGATGTGCCCTGGCTGGATACAGGAATCGAATCTTTGAACTCTTCAGACGTGCCCTGGCTAGATACAGGAATCGAGTCTGGAAATGTGGTAGTTGAAGGTAGTTGTCTTTGGGATTGTATTCTTCCTGAAAAGGCAAAAACATAAGTTGTATGCAATGTCATGATGTATGATATGCATGATGTTTTAACATGAGATAGTGTTGTATGCACTTTATCATGTATGTAAGCAGGATGTATGAAAACGTGAAATGTTTATGAATGTATTTTTGTCTTAGGAAAATAAATCCTTGACGATCGGCCGGGGAATTGCTCTGTGGAAGAGATACTTTGCTGAAGTTTTTGATGAGAGGCCTGCTGAGGACTTCAATGATGGATTCCGATGGGGATAATGATGATAAACTCCGTTGGGGATACCAAAGATAAACTCCTCTGGGGATTGAAAGAACTTTGTTGAGGGCGATCTTCCGTGGCAATTAGCTGAGGATAACCCAGTTATAAGCCCTTGTGAGGAATAACTCTGAATAAAGCTCGGGAGAGACGTCCGTATTCTGCAGGGAACAAGCTTCCAGAATCTACTGGGGGATAAGCTTTAAGACCTGCCGGGGAAAGTTGTGTCTTTTCAGGATTGACGGGGAGTCAACTCCGCTTGGGGAAAGCATTGCTGAATCTTGTCTTATTCTGCGGGGCGTTGAGATGATTTGGTCACATTCTTCAGTCGAATCTACCTTGGTACCTTGGCGGACCAAGCAACCAGACTGCATCAGACAACCTTACATTGCCCCTGTTTCCGATGTCACTTGTAATTAATCTTTTGTTTCATATGCAAATATTTATGAATCAGCAATTTAATATCAAATGCATATATCAAAAATGAACATTGGACGTTCTTCGCAAGACAAAACAGAAAAAGGAAAAACAATGGCAATTTGTATGGACAAGTGAATTTGTATTGATTTGAATTTTGCCTGTGACTAGGCGTTTTTGTACAAGAGGCTGACATCCTAGTAAGAGGACGCCGCTGAATAACACAGAATTTACAATTTTGAAAAGAAAACAAAACAGCTATGTGAACAATCCCACTGGGTTCCAACTCTGCTATCGCCTTTATGTCTCCAAGCGTCTCCTCGCTTTGCTGCCTAGTTAAAGATGAAGCTGATTGGTCGATGCCGAAATCTGAGCCAGATAGTTAATGCCGAATTCCGGATGCGAAGTGATCCAATGAGACATAGTGTTACGCTTTATCCCTAACTTTTGCCTGGACCGCCCTTTCGGGTTTTCAGTCCACCGGGATACCCATTTTTGCCCAAGCCGCCTTTTCAGGTTTTCGACTTGCCGGGTGTACAGATTTTTTCATTTCATCCCTTATTTTTTCCCGAACCCTTTTGGTTCGCCGGGAAGCCCTTATTTTTGCCTAGGTATGTCAACCTAGCGGGTCTTTTATTCATGCGTAGTATCTTTTCACTATGTCTGCATTGGCGGGGTGAGGAAGGTCGTCACCATCCATGGTGGTTAGGATCATGGCTCCTCCTGAGAACACATGTTTGACCATAAATGGCCCTTCGTATGTAGGGGTCCATTTTCCCCGGGGATCACTTTGAGGAAGGATGATGCGTTTGATTACCAGGTCCCCAACTTGATACTCTTGTGGTCTGACTTTCTTGTTAAATGCCCTAATCATCCGTTTTTGATACGTCTGACCATGACAGATAGCGGTGAGTCTCTTTTCGTCAATCAGGTTTAATTGATCAAGTCGAGTCTGGATCCAGTCATCTTCATTCAAGTCTGCATCCTTCATTATTCGGAGAGAGGGTATCTGGACTTCAATTGGCAAGACTGCCTCCATGCCATAGACCAAGGAGAAAGGAGTTGCCCCGGTTGACGTCCGCGTTGAGGTACGGTACCCATGAAGAGCAAACGATAACATCTCGTGCCAATCTTTGTAGGTCACTGTCATCTTCTGCACAATTTTCTTGATATTCTTATTGGCTACCTCTACAGCCCCATTCATCTTCGGCCGATAGGGAGAAGAATTATGGTGTTGTATCTTGAATTGTTCGCAGAGCTCAGTGATCATCTTGTTGTTGAGATTGGTACCATTGTCCGTAATGATTCTTTTCGGGACGCCGTACCGACAGATCAGATTATGCCGGATGAAACGTGCCACGACGCTCTTGGTTACCGTTGCGTAGGAAGCTGCCTCAACCCACTTCGTGAAGTAATCGATCGCCACCAAGATGAAGCGATGCCCATTGGATGCCGCCGGTCGGATCTCACCGATCATATCAATGCCCCACATTGCAAAAGGCCAAGGTGCCATCAGGACGTTCAGAGGAATTGGAGGAATATGCACCTTGTCAGCATAGATCTGGCATTTGTGACAAGTTCGAGAGTGTTGGTAACAATCGGCTTCCATGGTGGACCAGAAATATCCTGCCCTAAGGATTTTCTTTGCCATGGTGTGTCCACTGGAATGTGTTCCGAATGTACCTTCATGCAGTTCTATCATGATTTTCTCTGCTTCAGCCTTATCCACACAACGTAGTAGAGTTGAATCATGATTCCGTTTGTAGAGGATGTCGTTGCTGAGGAAGAATTTTGCTGCAAACCTCCTCATGAACTTCTTGTCATTCACAGATGCACCTTCAGGGTATTCCTGAGCTTCCAAGTACCTCTTCACCTCATGATACCAGGGTTTTTCAGTCACCTTTTCGGCCTCAAGATCGCAGCAGTATGCCGGTTCGTCCAACTTCCAGATAACGATTCGGGGAGCCTCATTGTCCCATTTAACTTTGAACATTGAAGACATCGTAGCTAGTGCGTCCACTAGTTGATTCTCCTCTCTTGGGAAGTGCTCAAAAGTTATCTCTTCAAAGTGGGGAAGCAAGGTCAACACATACTCCTTGTAAGGAATAAGATTTGGGTGTTTCGTATCCCACTCGCCTTTGATCTGATTGATCACGAGAGCGGAATCTCCGAAGACACTCAGAAATTTGATCCTTAAGTCGATTGCAGCTTGTAGTCCCATGATACATGCCTCATATTCTGCCATGTTGTTGGTGCAGTTGAAACACAATCGGGCGGTGAGTGGAGTATGAGTTCCTTTGGGAGATATGATTACAGCGCTGACGCTGTTACCCAAAGCATTGGAGGCTCCGTCAAAATGCATAGACCATCGGGATCCTTCCTCAGGTCCTTCATCCGGTCCAGATACTTCACAGTCAGTTACCACCATGATGTCTTCGTCCGGAAAATCAAAGTTCAATGATTGGTAATCGTCCACAGGTTGGTGTGCCAAATGATCTGCCAGTACACTTCCTTTGATTGCTTTCTGGGTTGTATACTGGATATCATATTCTGTTAAGATCATTTGCCATCTTGCTATTCTCCCAGACAGAGCAGGCTTTTCAAATATGTACTTGATGGGATCCATCTTTGAAATCAACAAAGTGGTGTGAGTCAGCATATACTGTCTCAGCCGGCGAGCAGCCCATACCAGAGCGCAGTAAGTTTTCTCAAGCAGTGAGTAACGAGACTCACAGTCGGTAAACTTTTTGCTCAGGTAATAAATAGCGTGCTCTTTTCGGCCAGACTCGTCATGCTGTCCCAGCACGCACCCCATTGAATTGTCAAGTACTGTCAGATATAGTATCAGAGGTCTTCCTTCCACTGGCGGCATAAGAATGGGTGGCTCTTGGAGATATTCCTTTATCTTCTCAAAGGCAGCCTGACATTCATCGTTCCAGCGTACTACTTGATCTTTCTTCAGTAATTTGAAGATTGGCTCACAAGTAGCAGTCAGATGTGAGATGAATCGGGCAATGTAATTCAGTCGTCCCAGGAAGCCTCTGACTTCTTTCTCTGTCTTTGGAGTTGGCATCTCTTGTATGGCTTTTACTTTGGCAGGGTCCACCTGAATACCTTTATCACTTACAATGAAACCTAGCAATTTTCCGGACCTCACCCCAAAGGTGCATTTGTTGGGATTCAACCTCAGCTTATATAACTTCAGTCGGTCAAATAGCTTCCTCAGATGATCAAGGTGCTCCTCCTCAGTTTGGGACCTTGCAATCATGTCATCAACGTATACCTCAATCTCATGATGGATCATATCATGAAATAAAGTGACCATGGCACGTTGATAGGTTGCCCCAGCATTTTTCAATCCGAATGGCATGACCTTGTAACAGAAGGTGCCCCACTGAGTCACAAAGGTAGTCTTCTCCATATCCTCCGGAGCCATCTTGATCTGATTATACCCTGAAAAACCATCCATGAAGGAGAAAACCTTGTGTTGAGCAGTATTGTCAACGAGAACGTCAATGTGAGGTAGAGGAAAATCATCCTTGGGGCTTGCCCTGTTTAAATCCCTGTAGTCAACACACATTCTGACTTTACCGTCCTTCTTCGGCACTGGCACCACATTGGCAACCCACTGAGGGTAAGAAGTTACTGCTAGAAATCCGGCATCGAATTGCTTCATAACCTCAGCCTTGATCTTTTCGGACATCTCTGGGCGCATGCGGCGAACCTTTTGCTTTACCGGAGGGCAGTCTTCCTTAGTTGGCAGGTGATGAACTACAATGTCGGCATCCAAACCAGGCATATCTTCGTATGACCAAGCAAAGATCTCCATGTAATCATGTAGCATCTGGATCAATCGTTGCTTCACGCTGAGCTCTAGATTAGCCCCAATCTTGACCTCTTTCCTATCTGTCTCCGTACCCAGGTTCACTGTTTCCACTGGCTCTTCATGGGGTTGAATAGCCCTCTCTTCCTGGAGTATCAGTCTTGCGAGTTCACCAGGCACTTCGCAATCATCTTCACCTTCGTCTTCGGCCAAGTTGATCGGATTCTTGAAGTCATAACTGGCGGTAGCAGAGCTGTTACCAGTGAGATCCAGAGTGGATTGAAACCTGTATAAGTGAGTGTGTGTAAATATAGCTGTTTTGCAATATATAACACAGAGTGAAAAAGAGCACAAGATTTGAAATGCAACAAACGTCCAATGTTTTGATTGATGATATATGGAAATGTCATACAAAAAGCCCTCACAAATGGAGCTACGATGCCCCGGGTAGGACACCGAGCCAATAAAGTTTTAACATATTGTTTGTTACAAATTGGAAATCAAAAGAAATAATTACTGCGTGACAAATGTGATAGGTGTAAAATACTTTGCCGTCCAGTTGCTTGGTCCGTTGATGGTAGTCGGATAGATCCAACTGTCAAACTCTGCTTCTTCTACGTCCTCCTCGATAGCATTCACCCTTGGGTTGGAGATAAACACCGGAGCCTTTCTGATCTTTTCCTTGCGCACAGCCCTCTGAGCCTCAGCAGTAAAGCCCAGCCCAAACTTGTCGTTCTTTTGAGTGAAGTCAGGAAGCTGACCCCAGTTTGCACAATTGCCTTTCTCGATTACAGCCCGGGCATCCTTCAAGGATGCCATCTTCAATGGAAAGTCTTCTTCAACCACTGCTTCAGCTGATGCCAAAATTGGAGGTACTTCCTCAAAATGCTGAAAGGGGGTTTCAATAAATTCCCCGTCCATCTTGATATACCGGAATGAATTCAAGTGACTAACCATGTATTCCTCCTCACCCTGTACAGTAACAATCTTCCCTTTGACAGGGTATTTGAGCTTTTGGTGTAGAGTGGAGGTTACTGCCCCAGCTTTGTGAATCCAGGGTCGACCCAACAAGCAGGAGTAAGATGGACGAATATCCATTACATAGAACGTTGAGTCGAAAACCTGGGAACCCACACGAATAGGGATGTCTACCTCACCGTGCACCATCCTTTTAGAACCGTCGAAGGCTCTAACAATGATGTTACTAGGTTTCAACTCCAGACCCTCACAATCTAAGCGGTCCAATGCCTTCTTGGGTAAAACATTCAGGGAAGAGCCGGTATCCACTAACACGTGCGCGAGAGTAGTGCCCCTGCATTCTATGGAAACATGCAGGGCATCATTGTGAATTTTCCCTTTGGCGGTAAGGTCAGCATCTGAGAACCCCAAGCCATTGTCAGCCGTCAAATTAGCCACACAGTCAGTGAATTGATCCGCGGAGGTCTCTTGCGGCACATGGGCCGTTTTCAGAAATGAAATCAGGGCTTTTGCATGGGCCTCTGAGCATAGCAGCAATGATAGCATAGAGATTTTGGAGGGAGTATGCCCCAACTGTTCAACAACGTTAAAGTCACTCTTTTTGATGATTTTAAGAATTTCCTCCATTTCTTGTTGGGAGGCTTCCACAGCAGTCTTTTTTGGTGCCTCCGTCCTGGCAGGCAAATCGGTAGCAACTTCTTTGCCCCGAGTATCAGAGGACTCGGCGGCAGTAGTAGACACAGGAACTTGAATTGGAACATGCACACTTGCGGGTGTGATGGTGAGAGGTTTTCGGATAACTGGCGGTGCAATGTCAGGCGAGAAGAGCCTGCCACTGCGGGTAATCTTGGCGGGACCAGTGATGTTACTGATACTGGTATTGGTGTTGAACTCCTGCTTCACCCCAAGCACATATACGTCGGCCCCATAATGCCAAGGGACCGCTTTATCAGACTCATATGGGAGAGGCCCCGGAACAGTAATAGTAATGGGTGCAACAGACATAATTTGGACTGGTTTCTTCATGGGAGCCTTGGCAGGATTGTAAATTGTGACAACAAATATTTCTTTAACGGAAACAAATGAAACAGCAGTTTTCTTGAACAGAATTTCCTTGCTATCCATCAGGCGTTGGATGCCTGATTTCAGCAGCGGACAACCGGTAGGGATAACAGCACATAGGAGACAACCCTTGCTACAACCCGAAAATAAACCGGCTAGTAGTAAGTTCCTCTTAACAGTCAACAGAGGGGTAGCAACATCATTCACTGAAACTGCGTACAACTCTTCCTCAATGGCATTTACTCTATGCTGGGGCATAGGAGCAGTTACAACATTCGGCCTCTCAGGCGCTTCAAACTGAATTTCCTTCGCGTCGATAAGATCTTGCACTTTGTTTCTCAAGGCCCAGCAATCATCAGTAGTATGCCCGGGGCTATCAGAATGATAAGCACAACGGGCATTTGGGTTATACTTAGGAGATGCAGTATTCACGACTTTAGGAGCTTCTTTGATGGTCACCAAGTTGGTTGATAACAGTTGGGGTAAAATTTGTGACAAGGTCATACTCAACCGAGTATACTGTCTCTTGGTCCTTTCACCTCTTTGTTGATTGTACTGCTGAGAAGCAGCAACAGGTTTGGAAATGACCAAAGCATTGACGGCCTGGCGACTTTCTGGCTTGACTTGTCTTCTAGGACCATAGACGGCACTTGCTTCTTTCTTAAAAGGCCTCTTCTCAGTACTTGCAGCAACACCCTTCTGAATCTTTCCTGACTTGATGCCAGCTTCTATTCTTTCGCCCGTTAAGATCAAATCGGTAAACCCCGCGGAAGAGTTACCAATCAGATGATTGAAAAATGGCCCAGATAGGGTCCCTAGAAACATATCAACAAGTTCACGATCGGTTAAAGGAGGCTGCACCCTGCCAGCCAAATCCCTCCATTTTTGTGCGTATTCTTTGAATCCTTCGCTTGTTCCTAACGACATACCCTGAAGTTGGGTACGAGTAGGGGCAAGGTCAGAATTGTATTGGTATTGTTTGTAGAAAGCGGTGGCCAAATCTTCCCAATTTCGGGCGCTGGTTCCCTCTAGCTGATAAAACCACTCCAATTGAGCTCCAGAAAGGCTGTCTTGAAAGAAATGAATCCAAAGGTTTTTATCTGCCGTATAGGGCTGGATCTTTCTCACGTAGGACCTAAGATGCATTTTTGGACAGGACAGCCCATCATACCTTACAAACACTGGCACTTTGAATTTTGGGGGAATCACAATCCCGGCAACCAAACTCAAGTCTTCAAAATCCAAACCCGGTACTCTTTGTAGCTCCATGGCGGCCAACCTGTCTTCTAGCCCTTTGTATTTATCATCAGCTGGAGGGTATTGTTGATCAGTATAATGTTCATCCTCTTCGACCTCTTCTTCTTCCGCATCAGACTCGGAAGGTACCGCAGCTCTACCTCCTTTGCTGGTTCCTTCATCAGAAGTAGGAGGAAATTTAAGCACTCTCCGAGCTTCTCCGTCAAATCTTCTCCCCAAAGTAGCCACCCCGAGTCTCTTTTTCTTCTTTTTCACTGGGTCTTTGTTCCCCAATTGAGTCTTGATATCCTCCTGACCCTTAGCCAAGGTCATCAGGAGTTGCTGGAACTGTGCATTTTGAGCTTGTAGGTCTTTGACTGTTTGCTCGAGATCCATCCTACTGAAATAAACAGCAGACAAATAAGAAAACCTGGAATGAGACCTGCTTATGCACATGATGAATGGTATGCTTATGTATGCAATGCATTCAAGGATTTAGGACATTCAAAATTGTTTCAGACAAAGAAGAACGCACGTCATATTAATAAGAAGAAATTTGTCAGTACATAAATGCCCCATGGGCCAAATATTACAAAATAAACTTCTCAAGGCAAAAAGACATTGCGCATCCTTTTTGGTGCGATGTAGGTGTTGAGGGCCTCTTGCTCATGGAGTCGGTGGGTAAGCTCTAGAACCTTCTTCTCACTGGCGTAGAAGCTAGCTTCAAAAGTATTTTGTTCTTCCTTGAGCTGAATCCAACTTTTCTGCATTTCCTCCCACGATGTAGGCATGTCTGGATGTAGGATGGTGTAGGGAACCTCTCCTTCCTTGACGGGCTCTTTAATCACAGGGAGAACATGCGGATAAGGCATCATCATACTTTGGGCTCGGGCTCGTTCCCACTTGAGATAAGGCTCAAGAGGGATGGAGTTCTTGTGTCCCAGAGTCTTGCTATCAACCTTGTTGAATTTTCCCAAGCTCTGATGAATCTTTGGCGAAGTCCTTGCGCATCGTTGTCGAAGTCAAAAACTAGGTCAGGAATCAACATGTCATGAGGGCCATCCCTCCGTGCATATCCAAATTGTCTCAAAGCTAGGCAAGGGTTGTAGGTGATACCTCCTCTAATTCCAAGTAAAGGAACATTAGGAAATTCTCCACAACGATCGACGATGATGACATTTTCTCTGGACCGAGAACACCAATGTACATCAGAGTGAGTAAGAGTCATCAACCGTTGGGACCACCTTGAGCCTTGGTCATTCTTCAGGACAGATTGTGGAAGGTGCGAAATAAACCACCTTGCAAGGAGAGGAGTACAGCACATGAGAACACCCCTCTTTCTCATTGTTCGTGTGTAAAATGAGTGAAGGATGTCCCCAAGCAATGTTGGTATTGGATTTCTGGACAAGAAGATTTTGACGGCGTTGACATCTACCAATTGGTCAAGATTTGGGAACAAGATCAACCCATAGATAAGGAGTGCCACAATTTCTTCAAAGGCTTGTAGGTCCAATGAGTTCCAACATTCTTGTGCCTTCTCAAACAAGAATTTTGCTAAGAATCCCTTGACGCCGCTTCTGGTTTCCCAATGCCCCTTGATGTCAGATGGTTGTAGATGTAATGCTCGAGCAACATCTTCCGGCTTTGGTTCCTTTTCCGTACCGTTGAAGGGTAGTTGATTAAGGATAGGAATTCTCAGGAGTTGAGAAAACTCCTCCAAAGTGGGCACCAACTGGTAATCGGGGAAAGTGAAACAGTGGTGAAGAGGGTCAAAGAACTGGAATAGCACTTTCATCATGTCTTCTTCAATGTTGGTGTTGACTAGGCTGAGCAGTCTACCATGTCTTTCACTGAAGGATGAATTTTCCGGAATTCTTGAGGTGAGCTCCTTGAGTTGAGGAGAGATTCTTACAAGGTTGACTTGAATGGTGTTTCTGCGAGGAATTTCCATGACCTACAAAACAAGAACAAAGATGAAGATCCAAACCCTTGAAATGGTTAGTGAATGCATATGATGTTTTATGATGTTTATGATGTATGCACAAAACATATGTACAAACAATTCACACAAAACCCTAGTTTCAGGCTTGCATGGGGTTTCATAGGTAAGTACCCTCTTGAGTGTAGTTGGCTTAAAAACCTGTCCTATAAATAGTAACCGGGTTCTAAGGAGCTCAATATCATTGGATTGTTTTCAATGTTCATTGTTTTGGTTTAGCCACTTAACTAGCGACCAAAATATTCCAAGAAAACAACCCTCAATGAGTGTAGTATCGAGTATCTACCAACTTCGGACTGCACCAAAGCCGGTCATCTCACTACCCCTAATAAAAGGCCAAGATGGTCAAGTAAGGTTCTAGGTCATTAGTGCTTAGTGACATCACTCATCGGCCCCGTACTCTCCTTGATTGAACTCAAGGGTTACCGGTACTCACAAATATGTCGCACTAATATAGTTATTGCTTCGACCGTGTCGGTATACCCCGCACAGTTTCCACAACGTATTGCTATCTATGAATGTTTCCCAAAATCCGGGTGTAGGATTTGCAAACCCAAACAATAGAACCAAGATGTAAAGCAAACAATTCAAACAATTAGTCATGCAAGAGGGTGATCTAAGCCCTAAGGTTACTCCACTTTTAAAATTTTCCCCAGCAGAGTCGCCAGTTCTGTGATACGGTGGGAGAACTGACTATGAGTTTTGCGTTTGTTTTCGCAAATGTTTCGGTTGAGCAAGAGTCGCCACCGACTTTTTATTTTATCCTAAGGAAAGGTTTAAAAAGCACAGCAAAAACCTTTGAGATGTTTTCTTGGGTTCGGGGAGTAGATTATAGAAAGGGAAGGTATTAGCACCCTTTCTATCCATGGTTATCCATGGGCTCTTAGTTACTTGCTTTAGATCACTTGCCTTTTGTTTTCAATTGTTTGAAATGGTGCTCGTGTGTGTGGGTTTGAAAATGTTTTGAAAAGAAGCCAATGTGGTGGCAACCTTTGTAATGATCCATGTGGGGATGTATACAAAGATGTATGTCTTTTGAAAAGGTTTTCATTTGTTTTTGAAAGTTGTTTTGAAAGTGTTGTGAGGTGTGGTTTTAGAAAATAGGCAAGTGTTTTGTTTTTTGCAAGTTTTGATTCAAGTAACTAAGAGGTTATCTACTCCTAAATTTCTCAAAGTTTATTGCTATGTTTTAACCCTTTTAATAAGTTTGTTCCACCATTGTATTTGGTGGGCAATCTCATGTTAGGATGTGAAAGGGACGGGCGCGAGTCATCGTTTAGACCATAATTGCAATGGTGCTAAGTATCTTTGGGCAATTTTCTTTAAGGGACTTGATCATTTGTTTAGGCAACATTTTGAAAGCGTCATCGAGGGACTATGATCATTTGAATTGTGTTTGTTTTGCCCAAAGAGACCTAACATGCAATATGGCCCATTTATTTGAAGGCAACAAAGTGGAATACCCTAGGGGGTGCAAGTGTGATATGTGTTGTCCATTTTTCATGCTTTGATTATCTTGAAATTAGGTCAAGCTATTTTGTTCTTTTTATTTGCATACAAACCCTAATTCTAGCATGGTATATTTAGGAAGCGTTTAAAGTGCGAAAAGTAAAATTCCTACACTATTACAACACAATATGGGAAGGGGGGTACAAATGTTCAAATGGGGGGATATTTAGACAAAGAAATTAAACCTAGCTATTACATCATTTTTAGAATATTTACAAATAATTGATTGCATAAATTAGAAAATACAATAAAGATGCAAAAATGCAAAAAGGTTTTTATGTATATGAAAAAAAGGTATTATTTATGTCAAATAAATAAAAATAAAAAAAGGATTATTTTTGGAATATTTTCATATTTAGGGTAAAACCCTAATTTTCATTAAGTAACATATATATTATTTAATTTAATACAAGTATTTATTTATTATGTACAAAAATAAAATAAAATGAAGTATATTTATAAAAAGTATTTTTTTATGTCAAATATTAATAAAATGAAAAATATAGGTATTTTTGTATTTTAACCTAAATATACTAATAAATAAATAAATAAATAAATAAATATATATATA